>JAHBCN010000631.1:0-164863 GCA_019359885.1 Listronotus oregonensis
AACGGCCAAGCAGTTCATATCAGCTTGGACACAAAGAAAAATCTTCGGTATTGGCATGGACTTCCGGGTCTCAGACACTCGAAGGCTTTCATAAGCCCACCGAACCAACAATGTACTGTCACACTACTGAAGCAATTAAGGGTACACCTTAAAACTCTAGTGGGACTGTACACGGACACTGCAGATTAAAAATACCACATGCACAAGATCGGCCTAGCGGAAGACGCCGAGTGCCGCATGTGCATGGAGGGGGATGAATCGGCAGAACATATACTGTGTTCGTGCCCAGCAATGGCACGACTAAGATTCGCAATCCTCGGCAATGACACCTTGTTGCCGGGGGAGGTGAAAGATCTCTCTCCCAACAGGATCCTCAGATTTATTAAGAGTCTGGACCTGGTGGGAGAAATATAAAAGGGTGTAAGCCACAATGGATCGGCCGTGGTGAAAGGGTGTTATACCCACTCACTTTAAGCCTACCTACCTACCTACCTACATATCTATTTTGGGATTTTGCAAATGTTTTATAATTTAAGTCATTTTTGTTCGTTGGTCTGTGTATTGCTGCCTTATATTTGTTTTTATTTTTTTGGGGTTAAAATTTACCGAAATATTTCTAATTATATAAAATCGTCAATAATTTTATGAACCGTGATGGGAGAGAATTTTCTAAAAAAATAAGTTTCTTAAAAAAATCCAGGACGTGGGGGATTTTGATTAAAAATTATCACACATGATATTTGTAATATATAGAGTAAGCGTTTTAACAAGATTTATTGACAGAATGTAAAAAATAAGCGGATATGCATAATAGCAGACAGCCAAGCGTCACTGGTGGCACTAGTAATCCCCAAGGTAACGTCCAAGCTGACATGGTATTGCCAAAAAGAACTGGAAGTCTTGGGAGAACGCGTGAGACAGGGATCATCCACGCCATCCTTTGAACCAGAACCTGCCCTTGGAGTGACCAAAACCACAGCACGAGGGCAAACCAGGGAATGAATCCGAAACAAATACGAGGAATACTGGGGAAACGTTATTAGAATTAGGCATGGAAAAAGCTTCATAAGGGACCCATCCAAAAAAAAAACGAAGGAAGAACTACTCAGACAAAGTAGGAAAAGACTTCGCATAATGGTAGGGTTGCTAACAGGGCACGATAGCCTAAGAGGACACCTACACAAGATAGGCTCATACATTGGGGACCCAAGTTGCAGAATGTGCGACGAGGGGGAAGAAACAGCCTACCATATCATGTGCGAATGTGCAGCATTAAATCACAAAAAACAGGCATTATTTGGGCAACCGAAAATGAGCCCACAGGAATATATCAACCAACCTGTCTCGGGGTTATACAGACATGTGGAAGGAACGAGACTAATGGGAGGACTGGTATAAAGGATAATGGGAGATTAGGCACAAAAAGCCCAAGAGGCTGCGCTGCCTCCGGTAGTGAATCAAGACGGCTCTCAGGGAAGAAGAAGAGAATGACAGAATGGCAATTTTACGACAGCGAGTTTCAGAAGCGACCTTTATATGTACAGGGTCGTCCAAGAAAGGTTAAATAGGGCAATATTTGTTGAGATTTTTGTATTAAAAAAATAATCATTATAAGTATGTTTTATGTAAAATCTAAAAGAATACTAAGAAAAATTCTTTAATGGGACACTTTATTTATTGGTTCGGTTTTAAAGTGGTTACAACTTTTGCAATACGTTTTAATAAAAAAATGTTGTTTTTATTTCTATTAAGAACAAAACTAATTTAATTCATATTAATAATTTGTAATTTAAATTAAAAAAATAGAAAAAGGTAACAATTTAATTTTGAAATAACAAAACATAAAATATAAATACATGATAAGAAGCGTCGTTGCAAAAACTTGGTGCAGATTCGTTCAGTGCTAAATTATTTTAGAAACAATCCAAAAAATTCAATTGCAGATGCCTGCCGAGAGATCTGGTATGATTCAAAAAGGCGAACAACTTGTTACGGTAGCATTCAAAGAACCTTAAAGTAGCATAAAGTGATTCCATTTTGAAATATTCCAGCCCAACAACTCTTGGAAGCACAGAAATAACTACATTTTTAATAATAAGAAAACGAGATAAAGACCAAGATTTATTTAAGAAATGTGGACGGATAAGGCTAGGTTTAATACTGCAGGAATTTAAAACCGGCCTAATAAGCATTTTTGTGCCCAAAAGGGTATATAGTCATAAAATATCAAGGAAAAGTATCAATTTATACTGCTGTAGTATTTACAATAATAGGGATATTGGACCTATTTTTCAGTGGTAAATTAAGCAAATCTACCTACAACTGCTTTAAAATTAAACTTGGATAAACTACCACTGACAGAATATAGAAAGATTATATGGCAGCAGGGTGGAGCTTCACCCACCACATTTCTTTCTTTTTATTAAGGAAAGGATTACCTTGGTAAAGTAACAGAAAGTACTTTTTTGGATAATTGGTTATAAATAACTCTGTATATCATAAATAGAAAAATTTTGTCATTATTTTTTAATTGTTACTTATGACCTTAAAATATTTAAAACAGAGCAAGAAATAAAAAGATCAACGACTGTGCTTTAAAAGGCTGAAATTAATCCGTAACCGAATGAATGATCGCCAGTAAAAACTGTGTGTCGTTGTGTGTGGTTGGAATTCCACAATAAAGCACAATAATTGCATGTTTTAATACTTAAGAATAGTTAATAAAAAATATACCAATCTTAAAAAAAGCCTGTTGAACATCAATATACAAATGAGTCTTGCGGTTGTGGTCGTCAATCATTGTTTGTGGTAAATATTTTAAAAACTGGACGTCATTAAATAGTCACTTAAAGAACATATTTAAACTTAAATTAATTGCAGTGGTTATTTGAGTATATACATTAGACGTTTTGTTGCTAAATGCAGTCCAAAGTGTGAGAACTTTAAAAATCGTAATAAATCATTTCACGGACTTTTTTTATATTAGATGCATTTCAACTAGATCACGCTAATTTAAGATTAATTTAAAAAATTACCATGTTGAAAAAATTTATTCGTTAAACAAAAATACCATAATAAAATATCTTTTTTTATATACATAACATGTAATTCAAGTGAAACGACATATTTCAACTGTGAAACAAGCCTAGCACCACTTAAGGTACTAGTCCACTTTATAATTTTCAAAAAAACATTTTTTTGTATTTTTCACATCCTAAGACCACCTCCTAAAATATTTTTAAGAAATTTGAATCCTAACACTGTAAAATAAGTGAAAGTGTGCGCATGCTCTTAACTGTACGCAGTTGCTAGTTACCTTTAAACCGATTTTAAAAAACCTTGTTGCGTTTTTTTATTGAGGTGTTTTGTAAGCCAATTTACCATAATTTGGAAAAAAAGTTTGATTTTTTACGGGTTCAAAATAATGGAAAAATTATCTAATTTCTATTTTTTTTAAACGTTCGCCATTATTTTTTTAGATTTTGGATTTAATGTGATAAATTGGCTTGTAAGAGACCTACCTTTTTAAGAAACTATTTGTTTTTTTTTTGTTTTAGACTTACCGATCCGAAGATTATCTGTCCGCAGAGGGACAACTTTTTTTCATTTTTGAATGTTTAAAAAAATAATAAAAATTAAAAAATATATATTTTCAAAACAAAAAATAATAATACTAAAAAATTTGTTTTTATTTATTAAAACAGTCAAGAAAAAAAGATTTCAAAATTTGTGTTTCTTTAGCCTTCTAAAGTGGACTAGTATCATAACACGGAAAAGTTATAAAATTAAATAAACATTTATTTAAAGCAATTACTTTACACGCCTACAATTAGAAGAATAAAGTTAACATTATTTGAAAGAATAAAGTTTACATTCGGATTATAATTTAGATAATCGAATGCTTTAAAAAGTTTAAGAAAAACCTCAGCCACTCTCTCTTTCCTCTTACCCATCTTACAATCAATCAATTTACAAGAGTGAAAGTTGGATCCTATGCTGATCGCTTCGAGTAAAAAACATATTGTTTATTGGATAAGATGTTTAAAAGTGGAATTACTTTACATCTTTAAAGTAAACTTGCAGGCGCAAGTCGTTAGACGCAAATGTTATTTTAATAACCCGAATTACAAAAACAATTTTCTACTTATTGCAGCCGTTGTTGTTGTCTGCAAATTTGCAATACCGATTTTAATGCAAAAAATTTCTATTAAAAAAATATTTAAAAATACCTAAAATAACATGGAAAATTTGACACCCTGTATCTCGCAAATGATCAACTTTTCGACTTGGGTAAATTGTGTTAGATCGTTTTATTTTTACGCCCAAGGCATTTGTGATATTATTTTGTACATACCTTTTAAAAACACCCATAAAATAAAGAACACCAATATATTTTTGGATATTTTGGTCTAAAAATAAAAAGGTGCAAACATACTACATAAGTAAAATATTATGTTATTCCGAAATTCAGTCGCATCTACATATTCGAGTTTTCGAGCAAGCAAGGGCATATGTACGTGCAGCGTTTCAAATAAAAACAGGAAAACTAAATTTCATTCTACAACGAAGACCAATTTAAATAGTGAACTAGCAACGAACGAAAAATCTAGCGAATGAGTTCGGTACATGCAGTGGACCAAAAAAAAAAAAACATACCCACGTAAAATAATTGAAGTATTTACGTTTTAAAAATTAGCATGATTACTTAGGATTTTTGAGTAGGGGCCTATTTTTTTTAACACGAAGCAGTTCATGAAGACTTAAAGCCAAAGTACGTTGGATGTCTTAAATAAAGTAAGAGAAAAATAACTAGGGACCGAAATATTTACAAAAAGACACAATCTAGATATGGTAGGGATAAAAAAATAAATAAATCAAAAAGTTCGGAGCCTCCGTAACTGGATTATAAAGGCATATCCAAAAGTGTCATTGCGTGTTGCTCTGTTGGAAGCTGCTAGAAATTCAATTAGAATTGGGCTTCCGTAAAAGTACGTATATAAGAGCAACATACCCACTATAGCTTGTCGGTGGGCAAGTCAAGAAAGCTTTCTTGAAAGAGTGGTGATAGTAATGAGTCAAACGGCTCATTTTTAAATTGCATCAGAAATGCTAAAAGTTGTAAAATAGGCCGTTCTCCAGACTTGGTTATAGTATTTCTGGCAGGTTTTGATTTAAGACACATATATAGTTTACAGATTATGGGAGAAATACTTTCTGGCTTGAAAGACAAATTTGAGGTTTTTATCAATTGCAGTATCTATGGAAATATTGTCCCTAAAGCCATTTTCAACAGTAAAACCCACAATTTTAGGTAACTCATTATTCTGCAGAACTTGGCGGCGCAAAAGTAAAGGTTAAGTATCAACAGGCTCTTTTCGCGACAGCAAAAATAATGGTAAGTTTTTATGGCATTAAAGTGGACAGATTTTTGTTGCTCTATTTTAATTTTAATAAAAGATCCTGTAAAAGATATCTGCATTACCCCGCGCTTTGTGTTTCAAATCAAAGGAAGATTACTATCGTCGGCAAAAGTATAGATTGGATTGATAGTGAAAGAGTGAAGATTGTTAATGTGAGAAATCAATAGAGTTGACTGTGCCCTGGGTATACCAAAGCTCAAAGAGTGATCATCAGCCAGAACTGGTACACGTCAATTAGAAAGGAAACTGGAGAGCTAAGAACAAAATTAAGGTAAAAGATATAGAAACAAAGTTTGTAAAGAAGCACATTATGCTAGACCTACTTAAAGCCCTTAAATATATCATGAGCAACGATCCAGAATTCGCCTAAGAACTCAAGAAAGTTGTTTCAGTTGAACAATACCTTAAAATTTGGATATTTCTAAAATTTTTCGTTACGTTGCAAACAACTCAGAAAAGTTATATAATATATAATTAGAAAGGGGGAATTTAAAAGTCTTTTTTAAAAATAGGTCGTACACATGGGCCTTCTAGCTCATTAGAAAAATTCCGTATCACAAGAAACTTAAAGGAGTTAAGATAGGTATAAGTTCAGAAGCAATTTTTAAAATATTTTATTAGCAAAAGCCAATAAGCACAATACAGGGTGTCCCAGAATATGTGAGCAATCTTTCGGAATCTAATAGAAAACTCAAAAATATCAAGACAATTTTCCATAAACTTTTTTCCTACGAGCCTTCCCTACGAAAATACAGGTAAATAACGGACAACTCTGGAAATCGTTTTTTTTAATAACTTTTAAAATACTAGGCATAGTTTTATATTTTTTTATGATGGTAACTAAATAAGTCTACTTAAAATGAACCCAATAAATCATATTTGACTTATTTAGTTTGCCAGAGACGAACTAGGTCTGACACAATAATAGCAATTTAACACCCTGTAGGATAGGGGCTTAACAATTTTATTTTTGGATAGCTTTAACCTTAAACTAAAAAAAGTATTCTTGACTGACATCGATAAAGGCAACTGTTTACGAGAAATAAAATATCATGTTTGGTTTTTTTACATTATACAGGGCGTTTTCTAATTGTACGTCAATATTTAAGATGACAACTTTTGGGTCCATTTTAAGAATAAAACTTCATATAAACGTATGTCCTAGACGTCTTAACTTCTGAGATACAGGGTGGTAAAATTTTTAAAAATAAATAATTTATTATTAATATCTGTAATACCACTTTAGATATTTTAATTAAATTTGGCATACATGTAGTATGTATCAAGAAGCACTTTTTAGTGTACCACATTTTTTTTATGTGCCAAAATAGGCAGGTCAAATTCTGTACGAACGCCACTGGTGGAAATAAAAAAAAATGTGGTACACCAAAATATGCTTCTTGATACATAGTACATTTATGTCAAATTTCATTAAAATATCTAAAGTGTTATTACAGATATTAATAATAAATTATTTATTTTTGAAAATTTTACCACCCTGTATCTTAAAAGTTAACACGTTTAGGACATACGTTCATAGGAAGTTTTCGTCTTAAAATGGACCCAAAAATTGTTTTCTAAATATTGACGTACAATTAGAAAACACCCCGTATAATGAAAAAAAATTACCAACCATGATATTTTATTTCCCGTAAACAGTTGATTTTATCGATGTTAATCAGGAATACCTTTTTTTTAGTTTAAGGTTAAAGCTATCCAAAAATAATATTGTTGAGCCTTTATCATACAGGGTGTTAAAAAAATTACAAATATTGTGTCAGAGCTAGTCCGTCCTTGGCTTATCTATTAACTATCAAATTAACAAAATATTAAATTACGCCTAGTATTTTAAAAATTATTTAAACAAAAACGATTTCCAGGGGCGTCCGTTATGTACATGTATCTCCGTAGGGGAGGGTCGTTAATGGGAAATTGTCATAATATTTTTAGGTTTTCTATTAGATTCTGAGAGATGGCCCACATATTCTGGGACACCCTGTATATTTCAATCCAGTTTTTTTGTTTAATTTTCAAATGTTTATTTAGTTTAATCTTTAAATTTTTAAATTAAGTTATTTAGTTTAACCTTTTATTTTTTAAATTTATTATCTATTTTTATACATTATGGGTAAGGCTCATAATAATAATAACAATAAATATGATAATCATTTCCATGTCTATTTTATAATTTTTTATACTAACAATAAAAGATATGACACACATATTTATGTGTTTTATTATTTCTTATAGTAATAATAAAGAACATGATACACAATTTCTTATTTCTTTTAAGACTTCTAGAAATATATTTTTAAAAAATTTATGATAACTCTATAAAAAGAAAGTAACATTTAAAGAGTACCATACACAACAACAAAATTGTTTTAAAGATATGTTTTTTATTTTTGGCTAGCTATAAAAATAAATATAAATATCTGGTATTACGGATAGCCTATAAAGTCAAACATTTTGCTTACACAGTAAGAGTTTATGTTAGTTAAATATCTCTGTGCGTACGTATTTCCTTTATTGGCTAAATATTCTAACACCAATATTTTAGGCTTGCGGTGTAAACAAACCAAACTAATTTCGAATACAGACCTGATCTTGACCTCCTTGCTCTGCCACTCCGCGTGCCGATCAAAGCTGATAAGGATGGCGGCGATTTCCTGAAAACGAGAAAGAGCATGAGTTATTTGCTGCCGAGGCTTTAAAAGGCCAAATACATTCTGATTTTGAGTACACAAAGAACGGAACTGCGATTTAAATTAAAATGAGGAGGAATACAAAGATAATTCGGAGAAAATTATGTTAGCGTATATTCAATTTTTGAACATAAAAAAAGTTAAAAAAGATTTTATTAGAGAATCATCTATTTGTGCTAATAATAAACTAGAGTAATATTGGTCAAAATAATGCGGTTTTAAAATATGTATCCTTGTTTTAAAATTAATATACAGGGGGTCTATAGTTCCTGCAGTTCTTAAGACAATTTATATGAGTATAAGAAACAAGGAATTTTTTTATGGGAAACAATATTTCTCGCAAATTTAATACTTCTTTTAAAAGGGGGCGATATATGCTCCAACCCTTTTGGTTTAAATACTGTAAAAAGGGAACGAGAAAGAGATGATTATTCTGCCCAGCTTTAAAAGGGCAATAATTCTGATTTTGAGTACACAAAGAACGAACTGGATTTAAATTAAAATGAGGGGAAACAAATAATTCGGAGAAAAATTTGCGTATATTTAATTTTTGAACATAAAAATGTTAAAAGATTATTTTTAAGAACACCTATTTGTGCTAATAATAAACTAGAGTAATATTGGTCAAAATAATGGTTTTAAAATATGTATCCTTGTTTTAAAATTAATATACAGGGGTCTATAGTTCCTGCAGTTCTTAAGACAATTTATATGAGTATAAGAAACAAGGAATTTTTTTATGGGAAACAATATTTCTCGCAAATTTAATACTTCTTTTAAAAGGGGGCGATATATGCTCCAACCCTTATGGTTTAAATACTGTAAAAAGTTATTCCATTAAATCACTGCATACAATATTATCTATTTTCTTTACAATTAAAAGATAATCTAAACAATAAGCTGACAGATAGTTGATCAAATGAAAACTGGCAAAAGAAAATTCGACGAACGATTATTAAACGAACGCAATAATTGGCTGAAAAGATAGTCAGGTAAAAATAAAAATCGGTTGCCTCCAGTTCACCAAATACACATTTAGGTAACAGCTGTCAAAAATAAAATATTTGGACGAAAGACAATTTACCAAATACGTTTATTGGCCGAACACGAAACTAGGCGAATTGAGAGTTGTATAATAATTGGACAATGGGCAATTGGACAAATGAAAACTGGCTAAATGAATAATTAGATAAAAGCAACACTTGAAAAAAAATCTACTTACATAAATATACAGGGTGATTCATGAGGAAATGTCAATACTTCAGGTACGTACTCGGGGTTCAAAAATAAACATAAAAGTCTTCGTTTCCGAGATACAGGGTGGTCACGACAGAGCTGAGATGTCCTTAGAAGTAAATGGCGGAATTTTTAAAAATTATAAAACCTATTATGTTTTGCCGAACATAATTTACGATTAATAATTTTATTAAAAATTAAAATACATATTAATTAATTATACATTTTGTTTTATTATTTTTTTAATTTTGCAATAATAAAATCAGATGCGTCGTAATTTTTTAAAATCCAAATATCTTGAAAACGGTTGCTCATATCAAATTAGGTATACCTTTTTGACGTAAAAATAACATAACAGTTATAAAAATAACTTAAAAATGTAATAAAGGGCCATACCAAAAAATTGTGGTTGTTCAAAATAGTAAAAAGATATGTAGGTAGCACGCCCTACAAGTGAGAGCCATAATAAGATTAGATTCGAATCTGTCATACCAAAAAACCCTTAGATATCAATTTTTATTCCAATATTTACATTATCATAGATTTTATTAAAAAAATGGAAAAATTAAATAAAAATTTTAACACCCTGTATTTCGAAAACGAAGGCCTTGCGGACCCATATTTTTATAGGCTTTTTTGTTTATTTTTGGACCCCGACTACGTACCTGAAGTATTGACATTTCCCCATGAATCACTTTGTATATTAAACAAGTGGTAAATTTACAAATTATATTTTTTTATTTAGCTAGTACGAGATTGGTAAATATGGAAATTAAACTTTAGGGTATAATTAGCTTATAATTAGTTAAATAAAACATGAAAAATATAATAACCTAAGTCTAGGTAAGACTTTTATTTTGGGTAAACTGTGTTTTAATACCATCTAGTTGGGTTTAAAAATTTAAAAATTTTAAAATAATTAAATAAACAACTTTTTGTCCGCACATTATCCTATTTCACAAATGGATGCCTCAAGAAATTGTCAAATTATATTCGGTTTATTGTCATATTCGGCCAATTTTTGTTATTTAAATTGTGGTATTCGGCGAAATTTTTTTTATCCATGATTTTGTTGCAGTATTATTTTTAATATTATTATTTTTATTATCCGTTCGGTAAATTTTTCAATTTCTTTGGGTCTCTTAAGTGTTGTAAGACGGAGTTTGTTCCCCAGGGATTTAAATATTTGGAGACTGAAAGAAGAAGGGAAAACTTCTGCGGGTTGCAAATTCCATAGATGAAGGAATGAAGCAAGTGGGAAGTTCGAGGCCTTTCCAGTTAAACTATAAAATGATGCATGAAAGTTGCACTACGTATCGCTTTGTTGGGAACTGCCAGAAAAGGAACTATACTGGCCAACTCCTCCGAGCATAAAAAGTGCAAATAGCTATAGAAGAGCAACAGATCCCCTACAGCTTGTTGGTGGGCAAAAGGAGGAAGCTTTTCTGTGAGCGTGGGGTCATTTATAAGACGAACAGCTCTTTTTTATATGGAATCGAGAATGCTAAGAGTTGTAGGAGACGCCATTCCCCAGACAGGAGAACAATATTTTAAGGAGGATCTAATTTGGGATACATACAGAGTATACAGATGGAAGAAGAGAAATACTTTCTGGCTTGAAAGAAGAGTCCAAGCTTTTTAAAAGCTGCTGTAGCTATAAATGTAATGTGTTTGTGCCAGTTTAGGTTATTTTCAAAAGTAACGAATGAGCATGTTGCGGAAATTAAGTAAAATACAAAATATCTTTGTGTTTTACAAAACATTTTTTTTTTTTAATAAAAAATGATAATGAAATGTAACAACCAGGATTGTTAATTATATTTATTATTATAAAGGAATGCAAAGTGGGGTATGCTACAAAACTCTGAAATCAGTTGTCAACATTATGATAACGTATATCATCATAATACTGACAAAGTATATTACCATTAACAAGTTACCGGAGTGTCATTGCATCGAGAACAAAGATGTACAAAGTGCGACAAAGGAATCTTAAGATATAACCATTATAATATAAAGTATCTACATTAAGAAACAAATAATTTTCATTTAACTTAAGTTTCCAACAATTAGTCCAACTTTTCAAGCCAACATTGCCGGCATTAAAGGTAGTTAAACTCCAAAGTCCTGGAAAAGTCTTTAATTAGACCTTCTCAGTTCCAGTGATTAATACGACCCTCTGTCGCGGTCTTACTCCATATATCTTTAGTTCAACCCTTGTCCCGCTATCAATGTCGCCCCGTCTGCACAAACAAAATATATTTACCCCTGTTTTTGTGCTTTTCTTATTATACACCCGCCACGGTCGCTCCTTATCTTTACTTTTGTGTGTGAAACAAACTTTGACGCCACTAGATTTATTGTAAGTTTGCACATAATCTAGTTGCAAGACAAAAACTTTAATTCGGTCAGTAAGCAAGTTTAACGTTTTTGGAATAAGGAAATTCGGAGCTACAAGGAGCAGTTAGTTCTTGCTGTTTATTTTTGGCTTTTGCTGAAGAAAATGTTTTGTTTTCCGTTCAATGGATGGTGGAAGATAGTTGGAAAATTTGGTGTAATGTATATTAGATGGAAAGCATATAATGAACAATAGGGCGAGGAGTTTAAAATAAATAATTATGTTATAAAACACAGTTCTGTTACTTTTCATTGTGTAATTTCTCTGTAAAAAAAAAAATGTTTAAATTTTTAGGGCTGGCGCTGTATCTTTAAATTCAAATAAAATAAATAGTGGAAGTGATACGATAACGTTTTTATTTTTATTTCTCGGTATAATCGATGACGTACAAAACATATCAGTCAAATAACCCTTGCAGTCTAGCATTTAAAATCCAACTTTTAATGCGATTTTTGATAAACGTTAAGTTTTACTTGAACATGCCAGTAATCAATTTAACGACAAATCGTTTAAGTTGTGTCTTATAAAATCATTTTCGCAATCTATAAAAATTAGATTAAATAAATATAGTTATATAAAAACATTTTTTTGAAGCATAATATTGTTACGAAAAATTAGTTATTTCGCTAATAATAGCTTTTTTTATTATATTTAGTTAATAATTATATATATTTGTAAATCATAAATATATATATATATATATATATATATATATATATATATATATATATATATATATATATATATATATATATATATAATATATTTATATAATATATATATATATATAATATATATATATATATATATATATATATATATAATATATATATTAATAATTTTTAATGACATATGTGTCTAAACTTGACAGATTTTTGTGTAAACGATGTCAAAGTTGGAACTTTAGAAGCAACTATTTCTGAAAATATTAACAATTGAAAACTTTCGTCTTAATCGGTTATCAGTAAATTCATTTGGTAATAAAATAAACTAAGTTTTAAATGTTTTAATCCACAAATAAAAAAATAATTTTTCCCCAGTTAAAAAGTTAAAAAACAATGGGCAACAGAGCTACCTAGAAGCCTTGTACGTAAAATAAAGTCCCTGTACATTTTGTACACCGGCCCGGCAGCGATATTTTTGTTTGTTTTTAAATCGGGAAAATATGCCGATATATTTTAAATTTACGGCAACTGTAGTGTTAAATGTACCAAAGATTTTTGAAAACGAGCAACCAAGAAATCTTATTCTTTAAGCAAAATAAAAAAGTGATGTTTTAAAACATAATTTGTGTTCTTAAAATGGATACTTAGCCTATTTTTTGATAAGTATTTTTTAATTACAAATAAAACTAAATAATAATTATTTATTGTTTTTTACTTAAATTTGATTTTAAATTAAATATCAAAATAACTTGCAAAAAGTAAATTGTATTATTTGTTTGTAAATAAACATCTGCTTAAAAAAGTGTAAATATGCAAAACCTCGCAAAAAACGTTCGACGTTCCGACTCGCAACGGACGCAATGTTGCCAACTTTTTTAAATTTTAAAAGGCCATATTTCTACAACAATTAACTTTTGACCCATATGTTCTTGGCTTTTTTGACTTGTTTAATTCCACTATCCATTAATAATGTGACATATATATATATATATATATATATATATATATATATATATATATATATATATATATATATATATAATATAATATAATATATTAAACCCAACTACCTATTAAAAAATTAATATTCTCTAAGTTTTGGGATAGTAAGATAGTAAAGATCTATAAGGATGTATAAGTAATTTAATTTTATGTTTAAATAAGTAAAGAACTAAATTCTCATATATGTTTATCTTAATTTACAAATAAAACAGAAATTATATGTGAATTTTCGACACAGGTTAATTGAAATCCAAATTAACCAATGAATTATTTAGTAGCCTTGGAGCGTTCCCAAATATAATTTAATCCAAACACCGTTTTAAATAAAATAATGTCAGAATAAACTCTAATTTCTTTTTAACTTTTAATTATATTTCCATTCTATTTTCCTCCAGTGTGTTGTTATTAAATCCTACATAATATTTCAGCGGTCACGTTGTGCTTTAAATCTAAGTAACAGGCACCGTATAATTAAAAGCGCTGCTGCCCATTCTGTCTATTACGCTCTATCTGTCTCTTTTTATTTCGCTGTTGTCCATTTGGAATAATATGTTTTGTCTCGTTTTTTATTATTGCGCTTTCAGATCCAGCAAAACCATTTCGTGCTCCAGATTTCATTTCCGTGTTTAGTGTTAGAGAAGTTTAACAATAACGTGCTATTCGAAGCGGTGGGTTAAATAAAATTCTTTAATAATGATAACTATGAAGAAAAGGCAGCAATACCACGCCAGATTAGTACAGTTGTAAAATGCATATACAGTATGTCTCAGTAACCATATGAAAACTTTTTTATTATTAAGTTAACAAAAAGTTATTCTTTATAAAAAGTTCTGCATGGTCTGAAACCTAAAATGCGTTTAGAAGGTTTGTCAAAAAATATGAATTTTTCCCAAGAGTCAAGTACCTTTATTTTTGACAATATCAAAAATTGTTATAATAAAAAGTTGATTATAACTTAAAACCACGTTTAAATATGTATTTACACCCATTTACGATAAAAACATTATTTATTTTTTCTTAAAACGTATGTCTACAACAACAATGCAAATTTAACTATATTAACATGTAATCTAGGATGCTCTGACATACAAATGAATTGTTGATATCTAGAAATGTTATAAAAATCGTGTAATTAAGTTGTTAAGAAAACATTTAAATTGTTCTAATTGTGGGAGAAAACTATAAATGCATAGAGAAGCAGCAAGTATTTATAATGATAGGCATCCCAATAAAAATATTAATCATTTAACTGTTTAAATTATAAATAAATTAGGGATCACTGAAAGTATAAACAATAATTTTAATCGAAAACGCAGCCAAGTGGTTGTTAATGAAACCATGCAGTTAGAAGTAATGGTAACTGTTGTAGAACATCCAAAAGTGTCATTGCGCAAAAGAAAGTCGTGATACAACAAAATGTAAATAAAAATATAGTGGAAATAATTTTAAATTAAACTAAATACAGACCATTCAAACCTAAAATCATTTACACATTGAAAGTAAGGGATTATGACAGGCGCTTTGATTTTTGCTCTCTCATCCAAGGAGAGTTAGATGAGGACACCTTTTTTCCGAGACGTATATTTTTTTCCGATGAGGCAACATTTTCTTCAAATGAAACTGTCTCGTCACAACATTGTAGCTGGTGGTCTGAGGAAAATCCCAATTTTACAATAAAGTTTCGTGACCAATATTTGTTTAAAACAAACATGTGATGTGGTATTTACAAGGACAGATTAATAGGACCGTATTTTTTTCACCAATCTATAAATACCGATCGTTATTTACAATTTTTGCAAAATCAAATCAGTGACTTTATGGACGAACTACCCTTACAAGAACGTCAGTGTATTTGGTTCCAACAAGACGGTGCAACATGCCACAATACATTAAATGTTAGGGAATATCTTAAACATGTGTTTAATGGAAAAGTTATGCACGGATATTCAGATTTTTTGGCCTGCTAGATTCCTGACCTACCCCCTGTAGATTATTTTTATGATACGAAAAGTATTAGGAAAATTTGCCAATAAAACAATTACGTATTAAACGAGGGGGTAAATAAAACAATAAAATATATTAAACGAGAGGCATTAGTTAAAAAAGAATTTATTTATTTCTAGTATCAATATTATGTTAGTTAAACAACTTAATATTTGTATGTGTTTTCTTATTTGCAATTCCATATACATTCATTACGGACGTGTTTAAATTGCAAAATTTTTCAGACTGAATTAGAAAACGAAAATGTTATCATGTTTTTAATAATTACAAGAGTTAAATGTTCATTCATAATTAATTATAAATTTAAAAATGTAAAAATACCAAAACCAATTTTTCATGGTAAAGGGGTGTAATTGCATATTAAAACGTGGTTTTATTTCTAATTAACTTTTTATTATAACAATTTTGATATTGTTAAAAATAAAGGTACTTTACTCTTGGGCCAAATTAAATTTTTTGACAACCTCGTATACGCCTGGAAAAAAATGATAATTGCATTTTAGGTTTTAGACCATGCAAAACTTTTTATAGGAAATAACTTTTTTCGTAAACTTAATAATATAAAAGTTTTTAAACTTACTGAGATCTGTATATATATATATATATATATATATATATATATATATATATATATATATATATATATATATATAATATATATATATATAAAATATATATATATATATATATATATATATATATATATATATATATATATATATATATATATATATATATATATATTTTATATATATATATATATATAAATATAAATATATATATTATTATTATTAATTAATTTTTTTAAAAATTAATATAATAAATTAATTTAATTAAAAAAATTTTATTAATATTAAAATTTTAAAATATATATAAAATAAAAATTTTAAAAATTAAAAAAAATTAAAAATAAATGTTAAAAAATTTTTTGGGGTTAAATATTTTTAATATTTTAATAAATAAATATATAATAATACAGGGGACAAGTCAAGGTTAATTCTCGAGATGAAAAAGCCAGATCAGAAAATAAACTAGAAACTGATTAAAAATTATTAGTTTGTTACATCAATTATTTAGATGTAATTTTAAAAGCTTTAAAATTACTATGAATAAAAAAGAAAAATCTACTTTGGGTACATATCCAATAATTAATTTTTACTATGGAACATATTTTTTCCGTGTTTGTGTCTAGATCTAAAAAGGCCCCGCAGTTAAAACATTACTTTTATTAATACGCCCAACTAATTACCTAAAATAAGCCCACGGTGCTTTTATTGTAAAAAAATGTCATTACACTGCGAGTGACAGTTTCGCGTGTGACGTATACATAATAATAGCCAAAATGATTCATATTTCGCGAACTAAAAATTCGCGTGATGCGATAAATCATGCGCCGAAATGAGCACGTTAATTAAAACAAATACAAAAAATTTGATTGACTGCCTGAGAATTATTTTATGCTTGTTTTTCGCCAAATATTATTTAGCGAACAAAGTTTAATTTCATGCTTCACACTAAGAAACCTGGATGTTTGCATGCTTTGTTTCAGTAGTTTTTGATTAGGTTATTATTTTAAAAAAATGTTTCATAATACGTGTTTTGGTATGTTTTACGAACTATGTATTTTTAATTATTAACTGTATGTTTTAATGATAAAAAGCTGCGTTTACTAATTGCTAGGACTAAGAAGTGGTTATAACATACATACCAAATAATATATAATATGTTAGAAAAACGATTTTAATTAAACTAAATAAACGAAAATAATTAATTTTAAACTTATACAGTTGTTTATAAAAATGCCAGTTTGCTTGTACAGGTTCATCCAAAGAAGACTGTACAGGGCCATATTTTTGGTTATTATAGTATTAAAAAAAAGAGCCACCTAGTGTTTTTTTCTGTGAAATCCGAAAAAATAATTAAAGTCCAAGTTTTAAATTAGGGGTGACCTAAACTCATCGGCCAACCGTTGTAAATAATTTTTTTATATAATATATTGTTAATAAAAGTATTGCAAATATGTTGAGTTAAAAAATTGTGGTCAAGGTTATGATTCATCAAATAAAATATACAGGGTGATTCAAAAATCGATCACGAAACTTAGGAGGGTGATTCTACATAACAAGATAATGGTAGAGACTCATAATTTTTTTTCAAAATGTCATTTGTTTTCGAGTTACAAGCCGACAAAGTTTAATGATTTATTTTTTGTTTTTTAAATCGTTTGCTTACGGAAAATCCGATTAAAACGTAGAATGAGTCGATTGCGCTTCATCATTTTAGTAACAATTCACATTGGTTGTGTGCAGCTAGAGGGCACTTTACCTACATTGAAAATTGTTTTTTGTAATAATTTTTAGTTTTGACAGATATACCAGTTTTTAGTATGTTTTCTCAAAGACTGAAGCACGGCTTTTAATAAAGGTGCTCTTCATTTAACTCGCTAAATCCAATAGTTTAGACTTAAATCGCCCTTAAAAATTAGGTGCTAAATGTATTTTTCTCATTTCATTACCACCAGATACCAGGTAATTGTAACTCGAAAACAAATGACATTTTGAGAAAAAAAATTGAATCCCTACCATTATTTTGTCAACTAGAATTACCCTCTTAAGTTTCGTGATCGATTTTTAAATCACCCTGTATATTCTTGTTGTATAATATCAATTCTTATTTTTTTATACATGACAGGACTAATAAACATCTATTTTTTTCTTTAATTTCATAAATAATGCCTTTGAAAATTTTTTAAATATAAAATTAATACAATTATAAAAATATTTATTTATAAAATTAAAGAAAAAAAAAGTGTTACGCATGGTATTTGTTAAAGACATGCTAATATTTAAAAAGGTGATTCCTAAACTTATTTTATAAAAAAAAGCTTCCTATAAATATATGTTTTAAAAGCCCAAACTTTTGAGATACTGTGCGATAGTTTTTTAAAAAATCAGTTTTTTATTAATAACTAAAGTAATATTGTAGACATTTTCATGAAATTTGGTATATCTCTTTTATGCATCAAGATGCATTTTCTGATATACAAAATTTTTTATTTTCTCTACCAGTGGCGTCCGTACGTGTTTTCATTTAATATTTTGGAGAAAAAAACACTACCACTACGCCACTGCTTTCTCTTAAAATAAAAAATACTTTTAAAATCCTCATTTATTTTTGCGCAAATTTGATTTTCTGTTTTTTTTTTCGACGCATAGCTTTCGCTTAAAAAAAAATAAAAATCATTTTACTTCATGATCAGTTCCTCAATTCAATTATATTTTTGTTTATATCTTTTTTATTATTATTTTTATTAAAAAAAATATATAGACAATTAAAAAAGCTGTATTTTTTGTTTTATAATTTTTTTTTTATCTCTTATAGTTTTTAAGATATTGATGTTTTAATTTTAAAAGATATATCTTAAAAACTATAAGACATACAAAAACTTTTATGGAAAAAAGCTTTATATATTGTTTATATAAAAAGATATATAAACATTTTAAATAAAAAAAAATAAATAAAATATAAACAAAAATGTAATTTTTACTAATAAATTCATTTCAAAGAAAAAAAATTAAAAATGTATGTAATGTTTTTGGTTTTTTTTTTAAATATGAATCATTTATTTTATTTATTTAAATCTCAAACCACCTAATATTTGCAGAAAAAATCCAAAAATAAAAAATTTCTAATTTTTAATTTTTTCCGGGATACCTTAAAAAAATACCAAAAACTTGGTTTTTTGATTATAACTCGAAAAGTATTGTATTTAGGCAAAAAGGTCTTGTAAAAATGCATAATTTAGGTCATATAAAATTTCTTGTAGCTCTTACAGTTTTTGAGAAATTGACGTTTAAATTAAAAAAATCGTTAATATCTCAAAAACTAAAAGAGATACAAAACATTTATGAAACAAAAAATACATCTTTTTAAATTATCTATGTAAAAAGACATATAAAGATTTTTAATAGGATAAATAATAAAGGAAATATAAACAAAAATGTGATTGAATTGGGCAATTGATCCTGAAGTAAAATGGTTTTTATTTTCTTAAGCGATAACCATGCGTCGGATCAAGAAAAATTGAGAAATTAAATTTTCTCAAAAGTAAATAAGGATTTTAAAAATAATTTTTATTTTAAGAGAAGGCAGTACCATAGTATTTTTTTCTTTAAAAATATTTAACGCAAAACCCGAACGGACGCCACTGGTAGGCAAAATAAAAAATTTTGTACATCAGAAACTGCACCTTGATGCATTGAAGACATGTACCGTAAAACAGGGTTACTTTGACTTTGGGGATTACTTTGACACATTTCGGGGTTACTTTGACAACGCATTTCTGAACGCAGTAATGCCGGACCGCGCGACTGCTCCGTAGCCACACCTGTTTATAATATTTATCACTTTAAGGTTAGGTGTTATGTTTATCACAAGTTTTTTCAGTCAACATTTGCTTATTTATCTGGTGCGTTAAACACTTAAATAATGGTTAGAAAGTATAAAAAGTCTGGTAGTCGAATGTACAAAAACTACTCAGAAGAAGATAAAGACAAAGACAAAGTTCATAGGTTTCATGACGGCAAACCTGGTCACCCTACTGTTTTGCTACCTGAAGAGGAACAAATAATATCTCAGACGTTAGGAACCGTGTCAGATTGGGGATTTCCTATAACCAAATCAGATCTTAGAGGTGTAGTTTGAAAAGTTCGTGAGCAAGCAAGGTAAGGTGATACCAAAATGGGCCAATATGCCAGGCTACGATTTTATTAATGCATTCGCTGAAGAAATGGACTTTCCGACGATTAGCGACCAATATTAAAGGTCAAAGGGCATCCGTTGGACCCACTGAAATAAAAGAGTTTTTTTAACAATATTTTGGGTTTTATCAGGTGCAAAACCTTCTAATGTTTATAATTACGATGAAAATATAATTGATGACCCAGGGGCCCCCTTGTTTTTCGTACCAAGAGAAAGAAAACGTGTAGAGCGAGTACAAGAATACTCGAGAACCTCAGTCAGTGTTATGTTTTGCGGAACAGCTGCAGGAGATTTATTGCCACCTATTTGTTTCAAATCAAAAATCTTTACGAAAACTGGACAAAAGGGGGTCCTCCAGGTGCCCTTTATCAGCATAGTGAATTGGGTTGGTTCGACATGATGTTTTTAAAGTTTGGTTTTTCAAACTTTTGTTGCCACATATTGAGAAAAGTAGAGACAAACACGAACCTGTGATTGTTTTAGGCGACAACCCCTTGCATTTCCGCCAGATGTTGTTGCCTGATAAAAAAACAACATTTATTTTATTTTTTCCAGCCAATGCCACCCACCTGTTACAGCCCGCTGGACGGGGAGTTTTGGCCCTTTAAAAAAAAGTGTTGGCGCCGAGTTTTGAATACATGGAGACGTGAGTCAAGGCGAAAAGGCTCGATTCCAAAAGAACTTTCCCCCTTTTTTTTTAAAAAGGCTGGGGACCTTTCCCCCCCAAGTGCAAGACAATCTTAAAAGTGCTTTTACAGGAACATGTCTGAGCCCATTCGATCCTAAAGTTGTTCTTAAAAAACTTCCTTCAGGAATGGATGATTCTGGTAGAATCATAGATGCCACTTTACTCGAGTTCTTAAAAGAATCAAGAGGCTATGATCAAAATAGGATTCGACATAGAAGAGGCAAAAAGTTAGTCACAAAGCCTGGTTCTCAGATCACACATCAGCAGTTACAAATGCAAATGTTCAAGACCAGGTAGGACCATCCGGTGATGATGCAGATGATCAAGCAGCTTCATCTATTCAGCCGCCAAGCCCATGTTCGTCTTCATATTTACCATTAATCCAGTTAGTTTCAAAACCAAAAAAAAAGAAGCCAATTGAAAATCTTTGTTCTGTATGTCTATGCGACTTGGTTTTATCGTGGAAAAGAATGGATTTGCTGTATTACTTGCAAGCAATGGGTCTGTGGAATTTGCAATAAAGGATCTTCTAATCCTCAATATGAGTGTTCTCGTTGTGAAGATGACGATTAATTAAAACGGCTAAAATGTATTTTTTTTTAATGTTAAATAAATAATTCCTTTAATTTTACAGTTTCAAATTGTTAAATAAATAATTTCTTTAAGTGTCAAAATAGCCCCACATACGGGGCTACTTTGACACCAAATATTTTTTTCAAAAACAGTGATAGTACGGAAATTGCCCTTTTGGGCTTTTATAGCCAAAGGATCATTTGTTACGAGCAGCTATATAAGTTACGATTTCTACAAATAATTTGAAAGATACTAATCAAAAAGCCCTAAAACTATGTCAAAGTAGCCCTGTTTTACGGTACCAAATTTCATAAAAATATCTACCATTTTATCTCATTTATTAAAAAACTTTTTTTTTTTAACTTTATTAACATGTATCTCAAAAGTTAAGACTTTTAGGACAGACGTACAAAGGAGCTTTTTAATGGGTCCAAGAATCAACCTCTTAAATATTAGCATCTCTTTAAGGTACACCCTGTAATAGTACTGTCATGTAGAATGAAAAATATGAATTGACATTTTACATAAAGTACCAAACATTTTTAATTTAATTTAACTTTCAAATTTTTTTCTATTCTCAAATATAAAAAAACTAAGCAGAGCATGGTAAAACAGAACATCATCTGTGATATTATTTCTGACCTATTGCATTTTCTAACCACAATAAAAACATTATAAAGTTACGAAAAATGTAGTGCACTGGGATTAAAAAAATTAACCAGAACATGGTGAAGACGATCATCATCTGTGACATTACTTCTGACCTATTGCATTTTCTAACCACAAAGCACCTTTTGTTTACAAAGTTACGGAAAATATAGTGCACGGGGATTAAAAAATGTCGCCGTTTCAAATTATACATGGACTAATAACGCATGGAGCCTTTCTCACTTGTTAAATGTCAATGAAATGTCATCGCTAATATAATTCGTCCTATAAATAGTAAACAATAATGTCCTGCCTACATTTTAGACTCCAGTTTTATTTTTAAAAGTTTTTGAACTCACTGACCTGGCGTTAATGGATTTGATTTGCTATGGTTTAATTCATAAATAAAATAAATTTTAAAGGTTTTTTTAAATTTGTTTTTAAATTTTTACTTTAAAATTATTTTAAAAGTAAAGGGGGGTAATAGGAATTAACAAAAAATTTAATGGAAAAATTTTTTTTTAAATTGTTTTTAATTTTAAAAATTTTTTGTCAAAATTGTTATTGATATTTTTTAAAATCAAAAATAGTCCCATTTTAACTTTTTAAAAACTTTGTTAATTAGTCTTTAATGTAAAGAATTTAAAATTTAAAATATTTATTTTTATTTTAAATTATTTTTATTTTATAATAATTTTTAATTTTTATTAAATAATAAAAATAAATAATATTAAAAAATTTTTTTTTCCGGCATTTTTTAAAATTTAAAATGATAAAAAATTTTAAAGAACAAAGAAAATTTTCAAATTATATATAATAAAAATGTATTAAAATATTTATTTTAATCATCTTTAAATAATAAAATAAAATGGAAATAAACAATTTTAAATGTTTTAAAAAAATATTAATAAACGATTTAAAAAAAAAATTTTTAAAATATTAGCGTTGCGCGCACCGTTTAAAACCAAAGGGGAAATATAAAAAATTATTCAAAATTAAAATTTTTATATTTAGAAAGGATCTAAAATGGGATATTTATTTTTAGTATAATTCTAATATAGCCTATAAGTATTTTTTAATTTTTGGACATTCGAGGACTGGAATCAATCGAAAAATTTTGGCTGGGTTTGGGAAATATTGTTCCTACGAGCTACAGATAGCAACAAAATAAAAATTGACAATTTTTTAAGAATCTTTTAAAAATTAAAAACCATTATATAAACTAGAATTCAAGGCTTCGTATGTCATAAAAAAGCATACAATTACTTATATATATATATATTATATATATATATATATATATATATATATATATATATATATATATATATATATATATATATATATATATATATATATATATAAAATATATATATATATATATATATATATATATATATATATATATATATATATATATATATATATAATATATATATATATATATATATATATATATATATATATATATATATATATATATATATATATATATATATATATATATATATATATTATTTTTTTCGGATATTCTTTTTCTTGGTTTTGGTCCTTCAAATTACAATGGAAAAAAAGAAAGTGTTTTTTTTTCCAGAAAAATGTATTTTTTTTATTAATTGTTTGACGTTTCGGCCGGAATTCTGCCTTTTTTCAAATAGTTGTAGTAGTAGTTGCAACAATTTTTTTTCGTAATTACCTTTTAAGTTTACATTAAATTACTAAGCTCACCTTATAATTAAATTTACATTTTACGGCAGGTAATACATCAATAAAAACAATTTCATTTTGAACACATATAAATAAACTAATCTTTAAAGATAACGCACGAGCCGAGGAACACGTCACATTTTTTAAAATTTGGTTTTGTATACTGATCTTACTTTGCAGGAATGCATTATCGTTTGTTGTTGGTAAAACTGATGTTAAGTTATTTTTATAGAGAGGGGTGTTAATTTTTTTTATTTTAAATTTTTTGTTTAATTAGATTAAACGTTTTATTTAATTATAGAGCTATAAATTTTATTAAGTTGTCTAGTTCAGTTTTTAGATTTATTGTGTTTTAATTTTTTTGAATTTCAATCATTTCGTAAAATTCTCTTTTTTTGGTGTGGTTTTCAGTTTTTAATATTTTTACGTTATCAAAATCAAACCTGGACTCGTCTCTGATGTATGATTTGTAAGGGCGGTTTTGTTTTTTGTCAAATTTATGTCCATTAATTCTATTTTTAATGTATTGCTGTCTGTCCTATGTACACCGAGTTCAGTTATAGCATGGAATTTCATATACGACGTTACTTTTTTATCTTTGGATTTTATTTTTTAGCTTTAAAAAATTTGGGATTTAAGAAGATTATGTGCTTTATGACATACTGTGATTTTTTCATGTTTAAATATATTTTGTAGATTTTTGACAAACCTGGAATATATGGAAGAGTAAGGTAGTTTTTTGTTTTATTTTCCTGCTTTTGATACGTGACTTGTTTTATTGTAAAATCTATGATTTCGTTTTTTAAAAAATTTATTCAATTAAATTATTTGGGTAAATTTTTTTTGCGCTTCTTTGCCTTTCTTAATCATCGACTTGTATTCAGGATCAGTTAGTTCTATCGCCCGGTCAGCGAGTCCCAGTATCACTGATTTTTTTGGGAGATTGGGTGGGTAGAGTCGTAATGTAAGTATCTAGAGGACCAAGTTTCTTTTGAACCATTCGGTTTTGATATGGTTTTGTGTATGATACAGTGTAAGATCTAAAAAATTTATTTTATTTTGTTTTTCGATTTCAATAGTAAATTGTAGTCTGTTGTGATAGCTGTTAAATAGTTTTAATATATTTTCATGTTCGTTTGTAGGTACTGCCGTTATACGATCGTCTAATATCGTCGTCGTTCCCATCACAACAGACTACAATTTACTATTGAAATCGAAAAACAAAATAAAATAAACTTTTAGATCTTACACTGTATCATACACAAAACCATATCAAAACCGAATGGTTCACAAAAGAAACTTGGTCCTCTAGATACTTTCTTACGACTCTACCCACCCAAACCCCAAAAAAATCAGTGATACTGGGACCGCTGACCGGCGATAGAACTAACTGATCCTGAATACAGAGTCGATGCATTAAGAAAGGCAAGAAGCGCTAAAAGAATAATTACCCAAATAATTTAATTGAATTTTTTTAAAACGAATTAATAGATTTTACAAAAACAAGTCACGTATTAAAAAGCAGGAAAATAAACAAAAAACTACCTTACTCTTCCATATATTCCAGGTTTGTCACAAAATCTACAAAATATATTTAAACATGAAAATCATAGTATGTCATAAAGCACATAATCTTCTTAATCCAATTTTTCAAAGCTAAAAACTAAAATACTTAAAGATAAAAGAAGTAACGTCGTATATGAAATCCTATAACTGCTGTTACATAGGACAGACTAGCCAATACATTAAAAATAGAATTAATGGACATAAATTTGACAAAAAAAACAAAACCGCCCTTACAAATCATACATCAGAGACGAGTCACAGGTTTGATTTTGATAACGTAAAAATATTAAAACTGAAAACCACACCAAAAAAGAGAATTTTACGAAATGATTGAAATTCAAAAAATTAAAACACAATAAATCTAAAAACTGACACTAGACAACTTAATAAAATTTATAGCTCTATAATTAAATAAAACGTTTAATCTAATTAAACAAAAAATTTAAAATAGAAAAAAGAAATTAACACCCTCTCTATAAAAATAACTTAACATCAGTTTTTACCAACAACAAACGATAATGCATTCCTGCCAAAGTAAGATCAGTATACAAAACCAAATTTTAAAAATGTGACGGTTCCTCGGCTCGTGCGTGTATCTGTTTTCGTTAGTTTATTTATATGTGTTCAAAATGAAATTGTTTTTATTGATGTATATACCTGCACGTAAAATGTAAATGTTAATTTTAAGGTGAGCTTAGTGATTTAATATAAACTTAAAGAGTAACGAAAAAAATTGTTGCAGACTACTACTACAACTATTTGAAAAAGGCTAGGAAATTTTCGGCCGAAACGTCAAAACAATTAATAAAAAAATACATTTTTCTGGAAAAAAACTTTTCTTTTTTTCCATTGTAATGTGAAGACTGCAAAACTCAAGAAAACGAATTCCGAAAAATATTATTAAATCACAGTTCAAGAAATTAACCTTGTAAATATATATATATATATATATATATATATATATATATATATATATATATATATATATATATATATATATATATATATATATATATATATATATATATATAAAATTTATTTAATCCTTACCTTTAAAATTTTAGAGTACTTTTTTTTTTGCACTCAGTGCGGGAATGTGCTACTTTGCGCATGCAATTGCGTGCGCAAAGTTTAACTGTGCGAACGTTAGTAGGAAAACCACATATTAATGGCAGTTTTTAATACTTATTTCATGACATAAGGGTGATAAATTATGTAAATGGATAGACGTGTTTTATTTGTGAACAGACATTACTTTAAAATCCTGTTAAAGGCGACATAAAATCGGAAAACCACGATGTTAATTAAATATTTCATAATTAATTATGTACGGCTTAGTTTATGTAAACTTAGTTACACTATATCAAAAACTTTTAAATCTAATAATTTATTTAAATAAGGAAAAAGTCCGTAGAAGTAAAAATAAGGGGAAAATTTTTAAGGTGTTTACTTTTAAAAGAGTAAACAAAGGTACATGTTTAGTGTATAAAAAATGGAAAAGCTAAAAGGAACAAATCTAAAAGATTATAAATGATAAATTTATATATTATTTACCTAATATAGGCATTTCAAAGCAAGTCTTTGAACGAGTTTATTCATCGTTCCGCAATTTTTTGGAACTTTTCTTTGATTATATTGATACCTATATAAACTGACCAATTACATATGGCCTAACTGTTTTTATAATATTCTACTTTAATATTGTTAACAATAATTTTTTATGATTTGTCTTTCTGACGTTGGCAGTTCGTAGAATCTAAGTTATCAAAATGGTAAAAGTTGTTTTGATAGAAAAAAGAAAACATATTTTCAGATGTTACCAATAAATTTAAAAAAGCAAACCTAATCAGCTAAATGGGGTGACTTGAAATCAGATAGAAGCTATATTTACAGTAAGTATATTTTAAAACTGACAGCAAAAATCGCCAATTTTGGCCGATCAACTTGGTAGATATCTCGTTATAATAGTAAACTAAATAGCAAGAAATTGTATACATCCTGGCAAGCATGCTTTAAAAATGTCAAAAACTGGCAACGTTTAGTCATATTATGTAGGGGTAATCTGTCGGATTTCCATGACATACCACGATACCTATATTAAGTAATGGAATATGGAAATTCCTTATTGCAAAAAAATTGCAAGCAACAAAAATTTACAAATATAATAAACCTTAAGGTTCAGTGGTCAGCACTTTGAGCTGCAGATTTACGGCTGTGTTCACAGCTTCAGCCCAACATTCTTTACCAAGACCAATATCAAATAGCATTGATGTAGCCTTTCCTTCAAGTGGCTCTTTCGCTTACTTCATTTTGTTGGTAGTATAACTTACAGTATTCTGATTAATTAGGCCAGCATCTTTTAGTAAATTTTTAAATGCCTTCTTAACATATTAATTGCCAGTTTGGTCTGTTTGAGTCTCCACCATTGCATTAAATTCTTTAAATTTAATCAACAATTTCAGTCTTTCTGTAAAAAAATATACAAATATATTTCTGAAGAAATCACCAATTAAAATAAGAAATATTTACTGCCTCCAAGAGAGATATTTTAATAGGTTCACACAAGTTAGTATGCATCAATTCGAGAATATTATTTGTACTACTTTTACTTAACATTAAACGAGTTCTATAATTTCCATACTTCTTCTATCCACACACCAAAAGTGCGTCGACAACGTGCCCCATCCGTGCAGTAAAGCGTAGAATATGAGGGCAATTCTCTAATATGTCCAAAGTGTTCTTAAATTTGATGACAGATTTTCAACGTCAACATAAGTCAAGAAAACTTAAAAAATTTAAAATAGTTATTTGTGAAACCAGTTGGAAAAAGCACTATTTTTCGTAACGAGCAGATTTCTGCGGAACGAGCGAAGCAAGTTTCGCAAAAGAATGTGAGTTATGAAAAATAGTGTTCCCCAACGTGTTTAACACAATATTTTTTCTAATTTTGAATATGATATGATTCTTTTGAATTCTAGTTAAAATATAACAGTTATTTGTGCAACCAGTTGGAAAAAGCACTATTTATCGTAACGAGCAGATGTCTGCGAAACCAGCGAAGCAAGTTTTGCAAAAGAATGTGAGTTATGAAAAATAGTGTTCCCCAACGTGTTTAACACAATATTTTTTCTAATTTTAAATATGATATGATTCTTTTGAATTCTAGTTAAAATATAACACGTTATTTGCAACCAGTTGAAAAGTATTTATCGTAACGAGCAGATGTTCTGCAAACCAGCGAACAAGTTGAAAGAATGAGTTATGAAAAAATGTTCCAACGGTTTCACACAATATTTTTTATAATTTTAAATATGATATAGATTCTTTTGAATTCTAGTTAAAATATAACAGATTTGTGCAACCCGTTGGAAAAAGCACTTTATCGAACAGACAGATGTTCAAACCACGAAGCAGTTGCAAAGAATTGATTATGAAAATAGTGTTCCCCAACGTGTTTACACTATTTTCTAATTTTAAATATATATATTCTTTTGAATTCTAGTTAAAATATAAGTTATTTGTGCAACAGTTGGAAAAGCACTTTTGAAAGGTGTTACTTTAAATGTTTGCAAATCCAGGAAACAAATTTTTCAAAATATTGGCATTAAATTCAAATAAAAACTTTGGAAAAAAATGTGTTTATTAGTTTTAAAAATTTTTTTCTAAATTTAAATAATATGATTACTTTTGAATTCTAGTTAAAATATAATAGTTATTTGTGCAAACATTGAAAAGCACTCTTTTTCGTAACGAGCCGAGTTCTGCGGAAGATAAGCAAGTTTCGAACAGAATGTGAGTTATGAAAAATAGTGTTTTCAACGTTAACATATTTTTTATAACTATGCGTTGATAAATCTTTTGAGGATTTTAAATTTTGCATTTAAAGTGACATTTTCAAATCATTTAAAGTTGTCAAATATCCTTTATCACCAGTTGAAAAATTTTATTTTTAACAGTTATAAACTAGATATTTGAAATCAGAAATTAGAATGTTATTTTAAATGTCAAAATTAACTTTCAAAACTCATTGGCATTAAATGTCATAATTTAAAAAAATGTGTTTTATTTCTTAATTTTTTTCTATATGAAAAATTGCTTATTTTTAGATTGGTTAACCAACTTAAAAATTGCGTGCGTAAAATGCTAACTACATAAAAAGCTATTATATCGTAAAGCTGGGATAGCAATTGTTATCAGTAAAATAAATCATTTTTATAAGCATTCGTTACTTATACTATGCGGTGCTAACACTCATTTAAACGCATAATATACAAATTTAAATATATGTATAAGTACCTTATCCTTGAATACTGTTTATTTCCAAATCCATTTAAAGCCGATATGAAATCAGCAAATTAGAATGTTAAATATTTAAGTAATTAATTTCATGTCGGCTTGTCTATGTAAAGTATGTTAAAGATAACCTTGAAATTGAAATTTGTTTAGTTTTTAGATGGTGATTTATGCAAATAGAACTAGAGAATTATTAATTAAACCTAATCTTACAGGTTAGTGATTAATGAAAGTGAATTTACATATGGAAAGTGTGTCATTCTATTTTATTATTTTGATATACAAACTACTCGACAAATTAACAGAGCATGGCCGTAGTTAAAAGTATTTTTATTAGTAATACAACGAAATATGTCAAATTATTCCCAAACATTTTTTAGGCTCATAAATATTTTGAGAATTATTCGGAGTAAAAAACGAAAGATAATTTTCTAAAAATATTAACAATTGAGGAAACATTTTCGGATTTAATTTAAACTCGCGTGGTATGTGGTAAAAAAAAATACACCAAAATTTGTTTAAAATTGCTTTAACATTGACATTTTACTTGTTGTAGTCACATGAAAATACCATTATAACACTAACGGCCGAGTGATAATGGCGTTGTTAAATTTAGCAATGGACTTAGCAATTGTTAAAAGTTAACAACGGTTTAGAATGTTTAACAAAACGTCATTGACAGTGTTATTTAATGATTTTAGTAAGCAACCTGTCAAAATCTGACATTTTGTTAAACATTCTTAACCGTTGTTAACTTTTAACAATTGCTAAGTCTATTGCTAAATTTAACAACGCGATCATCACTCGTATTTCTAGTAATATTTCTGTATAATACATAAACTTTAGGTTACTACCAGTGGTAGAAAATTGTCTCTTTTAGTTCTCTTTTTATTTTTTTTTAGTTGTCTTTTTTAGTTTTTATTTTATTTTTTTATAGGTACCTTAAATTTTTCAATATTAAACATTCACTAATTTATATTATTTGTTTAGCTACAATTGGAAGATAATTATAATTTTATTTATAATTAAAAAAATTATGTCATATGTCCAGAAATTTCCACGAAAATTAAAAGAGTAAAAAAATTGACCTGTCAAAAAATATATTTATATTGATTTAAAAAATGGTGGTGGGATATTTATAAAAATTAACAAAAATATCGCTTTTGTAAGTTGGCAACTTTTTATGAGTTTGGGCAGATTTTTCTTTTATACCTGATTATTTTTATTTTTTATAAAAAATAAATATATATTTTTTTAAGTTGTTTTATAAACTTATTGTCCTAATAAAGTATAGTTTATTGATGTATAGTAAAAACATTCAGTTAATAAGGGTTCTATTTTGTGTGTTATATTTAAATAAAAACAAGCGTATGTGGTACGTTTTATAATAAAAGTAATACATATTTATTTAAATTACTTAAAAACTGCATGCATCAAGACCAATGTCTATATCTTCACTTAAATCCTCCTCAGACACTATAAGACCGTTAGCATTTTTGCAATTTAGTCCTTAGCAAGTTTTCTGCACAATTTGCTTGACGCCTTTTGACGATTTACCGGTCGGTTAGTAAAAATGGGCATTAAACCATTTTTCATAGACTTTTAACACCACTTATGTGGATTTAATTTCTTAACTCCTTGCCGTTTTTGTTCTTAAAAATATTTGTTTATAAACAATTGTTTTTTAGTAAAAATATTTATTTCTTATAAAACAAATTAGATATATAGAAAAAATCGGAAAACACTGATGATAAATTATAAACTTCAAAAAACGATAAATCTGTCAAATTTTATGTTATAAGGATCATATAATTGATCATTATGGTATTAGCCCTGATAAGACGGCCTGTGCCATAATGATTGTTTATGATCCGAATTTCATACAAAATTTTATATTTCGACGATGTCTTTAAAAATAAATTTCTTGTTGCATTTGAGTAAGTGATGTAAACCAAGCCTAATATCAGTAATGTGCCTAGCAATCTATGGTAACAACGGAATTGTTAGGTTGTATTCTTATGTCATTCTCAAAGTTAAATTTAACTTTGAGAATGACATAAGAATACAACCTAACAATTCCGTTGTTACCATAGATTGCTAGGCACATTTTATCAAGCATTGTAAAATGAATGATTTACCCCATTGCTGGATTAATGCCCAAAGAGTCTAAAAGCGTATATGAAAAATCTATGCGAATTATAAAAGTTCATGTCACAAAAAAAATATTGAGAATATTGAGCACGAAAAGGTACTTTCAGCTTATTTCAAAGAACAATTAGTGTCAAAAAAGTCTTCAAACTTATGGATCTACTACTCGATGTTACGAAGCACATTGTCAATAAAAAAAGATGTTGACATTTTACGAAGCACATTGTCAATAAAAAAAGATGTTGACAAAGTAAGTTTAGTCACCTGATTGCGTTTTTAAAACTAAACTCCGATTTTTACAGATCAAAAAAGTCCAGAATTTTGACTAAAGAAAACATTGCAAAGCTTTTACAAAAGGTGGAGCATGAAAAATATTTGCTATTGAAAGTATCAATGATAATAGGTATAGGTAGAGCATACCAAAGAAAGGAGCTAAAAAACTTAAGAATCGAATGATGAAGGGACTGTTTTAAGAATTGCGATACAAAACACAAATGTCGATGTTTCCCAGGAATTTTTTGTAACGCCTGGCGATGTAGAAGAAGTAAATATATGAGGATATTGGTTCGAACCTGCATGAATGAGACGTAGCGATGCCGAAAATTCTCGTTATTTTTGTCCTTTAGAACCAGCAAATGTACAAAGCAGCAAGTGGTTATTCATACTTTTGGAAACATGTGCAAGCCAAATGCTTCCTTTTTAAACTTATTCTATTCTGCGTAATATACTGGTCACTGTTTCCGAAGGTCTTCACACTGTTAAACGTCATGGTGACTAAAAAAGTGACGCAGTTGCTGAAAGATATATAAAAAACTCATGCAAAAATAAAAAAAGAATTTCGGTATCCATTCTTGGAGAAAAACCATCATTGGGTGTTTTACCGATTAATTTCTCTGCACAAGAAACCGAAAATTTACAAATTAACAACCAAAATAATGGAATAATTTCGACGCCAATGTATAACATTAGTGTAACAAATTAAAATAATGTAGTATTTAATTTAAATGGCTAAACCTTGTTGTTTTCAATAAACTTTTCATATTTTGGTTGTATATTTACATATTTTTTTCATTATATTACTCAGTACTCTAATTAAATCATTATAGTATTCATTTAAATAAAGGATGATATTTTGATACTAAAAATAAAATTCATAAGAATTGTAAATATGTTCAAGAGTTTTGTGTTTTTATTATGTTTTTCAAGTAACAAAAACAAAACCATACAATATAAACAAAAACACAAAAAATGTTATTTATAAGATCCCTTGTAATAAATTTAATATAGGTGAAACTTCCACACCATTAGCCAAACGCATAAAAAATCATAGAACATACATTAGAAACCCAGAATTCCACAAATCAAAAATCTGTCAACATGCATTTGATAATAACCACATACTAAACTGGAATGCTTCTAGCATTTTAGCAAACGAAACTTGTTTTAAAAAAACGTAAAATAAAGGAAAATGCATTAAATTTATTAAATAAAGATACATGTGTAGCACCAATATCAGTTAATTTAAATAATACATGGTTACCTGTGCTTGGTGCTGAAGTAAATTCAGGTAAACTTAAAATCAATTAACACATCGTACCACCTTTTAGTTTTGTCTTTTTGAATCCTATACATATACCAGTCAAATAACCTAACGTCATTTATGACAAAACGTCATAAAAGCTATCAGAATTTGCTAAATTTTTAAAGCAAAAATTTCTTAAAATTTAGTTTCATTTTGACAGCGGTGGCCGACTTGCTACCGAAACGTAGATTGATATTTTTGATTTTTGGCTTTTTTTGGGGGGATTTTCTTTTTTTTTGTTGCAGGCGATCTGCAAGTTGATAGGGGTCAATAGGGCTAAACAGGGTCAGTTCATTATACCTCGGGACCTGGACCGAAGAGGTCCCATTTTCCAAAAAAGTAGAAAGGCGGGAATCCCAAAAAAAACAAATTTAATCGATAAGAATGTCATTATGATACGTCGGATTATAAAATATGTTTAAATTCTTTTTGTATTAACAGTATTATTACCGCCGAAAAATTAAATATACCTACTCTCCTTAACCAAATTGTACGCTCCTGACTCAAAATTACATACCATTACGAAAAGGTCTTTGTTCAGAAGTGTTATCAAAATATGAAACCACCGTGGCACGGTGGGGAACAGCGCGACACACAATAAAACAGTCTATCTTAACCTAAATATATAGTGTTATAAATTTGAATTGCAAAACTGTAATTAACTGTAAAATAAATTTCAAGCTATATATGCATATTCATTTCGAAATAAACACAAATGAGAAAATGCCTTAAGTATCGATTTAAATATTTTCCTGCGCCTTACTTTTACAACTTTCCAAAGGGTTTTGTCAGGGTATGTTAAGGGATAAATACAACCTCATTTAATAGCAGTAATGGAAATATTTGTAATTAGAAATCGGATTAATTTATACAAGGTTTGTTTGATGATAGATAGAGTGACAGCTACAATTTTAACTCCTTATGAAAAAAAATCTATTTTTGAATTCTAAAAATATTCATTTCTGGTAAAAGTTTATCCCTTATCTCAAACTAACAATTAAAACTTGTGAAAATCTTGATGTAAACGAGTAGGTGTAAATTAACAAATAAAACATAAAAAATGATACTTATATTTTGAAACATAAATAAATATTTTTCTACAAACGTGTTAAAATTTCAATTTTTAACACTATCTAGATGCCTTAAAAATGTTACTTTAAAGCACTAGTGCCTTAAAGCAACATTTTAAAGCACTGGTGTTAAAAGTGAAATGTCAAATTTTGAAAGGTAACGTCAATGTTTAATTAATTTACTAGCATTTATATTAATTGTACAATTCAAACAACTTAAAAAACAAATTCCTTTTACAGTTCTAGCATTCTCCGTAATTAAGGTGGATTAAACAGAAAAAACCGCATTCTTAGTCGACGTTAAGGCAAGATCTGCTGCTCTTGTTTTCATTGTAAGTAGTTTTTTGGCAATAGAGTTCTTATTTTCCAAGGAATTTTCGATGTATCCCTCAGCAACGGTAAAGGATTTCCACCCCCCATGCCTCTTAATTGTCCTCAAATTTGCTCTAACATCGGCAAATAAACTTGCTGAAGAACGGCGAAAACAATGCCCAGTATAGAGGATCGGATTTTGAAGCTGCAAAAATCTTGCTATAGAAACAGAAATTTACCCTTCGCGTATTTTAGGAAAACTCTCCGATGTCCTAAATTTGCTGGACGAAGAGTCTGATACTTTCGATAATAATCCAAATAAAATTTTTCAACGAAAGTGATATTTCGTGGTACCTTGGTGTATGTGAATCATCAACGAAGTGCCCCTGCGACAGACACCAAAAATTCCCGAAGTGGTAACTACTACCAGAAGGTATTCATCATCAGGTGCAGAGGTCAATAACTAGTCAGTCAATTTTTTGGGCAGGTATCTCTCTCCTTGACGCTTTAAATAAGCGATACGCTTAACAAATTTACTGATATCCACATCATTGTTGATGCGTAGCATAGCTTTGATCATTGAATAAGTCGACCATAGCGATGATGCTTTCCAAATCTTCGCTTTTTCCTCAACATACGCAAGGAACATATTTTTGTTATATTTTCCAGCAACACCTTTCTCCTTACACCAATTTATAAACTTATTGTAGGCAATATTATATTGTATACGATATTCTCTGGTCCAGCGATGCACTACCGGCCGGTTCTTCTATCTCTTTAAATGGATCAATGCAACCAATACTTTCTTCTACATTTTCTTCCATTTTAATTTAATTTTAAGTAAAAACTAAAACGAGGTAAAATTGACAGCATCAGCATCGCCCCGTATCTTCGAAACTAAGCGCCCTATCAAAAATCATAAAAAAACAAAATATCCTAAATTTTTGCCGCATGTTTAATAAACACCCTGTATAATATATTAGTTGACCTAAATTTGTATAATTTTTATTTCTAAGTACCTTATTATCGTAAAAAAAATAAACATTATAAAACTGGATTTATAACCTAATATATCTCATATAATTTAAATAAAAACGTGTACTTTTTATTATCATATAAAGTCATTTAATCTTTAGAAAAAAGACACAACTGTTACAAATTGGATAAATGTGTCACAGCAAGTGTTTCGCTTGTCTATCGAAAGTGACAAATGATACACAGAGCTTATTTTTGTATTCATACAACCATTTTGCTGTATTGTGATATATTAGTTTAGAATTTTAAATTAAAATGTGACGAAAATATTATAAAATCATTTGCTTTTATTATTGGCGATACGATTTAAAAACGCAGTTTTATTTAATACAAAAATAATTACGTTACAACTATTTATACTATCTTTTTACATTTGATAAAATATTTTTTAAACATATAAAATGTTTATTTACTTATAATTTAATACTTCTAATTAGACGACCTGTAGTGTTCGACTAATTTCTACACGGTAAGCACCTTAAACAAGGAGCAATTAAAAAAATCTCAACAGCAGCCATGGAGTGTCTCTTAGACCTTTCAACACTTAACCTCATAGTGATGGGAAAGGCAAGAATGAGCTACATACTTCCGACTGCAACAAACACCAACTGGTGTTTGAGACACAACAACATAAAAAGACAGGCAGAACAGACCAAATGATTCCCCAGTACATATTCAACAAAAACTTTGAGGTAAAAATTCCAGATCAAAGTGAGTGGCAGCAACTCAATCTTCCCGACACAGTTGGAGACATCATCTGGTATACGGATGGTTCCAAAACCGAGCAGGGAACTGGAGCGGGCGTGTACAATAAAATAAGAAATTCACAATTCTTCCTTTCACTAGAAACACACAGTTTTGTATTTCAAACAGAAATATATGCTTTACTGCACTGTGCGAAAGATAATAATAAAAGAAACTATAAAACAAGCGGATCTGCATAATAACAGACAACCAGGCGTCACTAGGGGCACTAGTAAACCCCAAGGTAACATCCAGGCTGACATGGGAATGCCAAAAAGAACTGGAAGTCCTAGGAGAACGCAACAGGGTAACTCTCCTGTGGGTACCAGGACATGAATCATCCACACCATATTTTGGACCAGAACCTGCCCTTGACCAAAATCACATCACGAGGGCAAACCAGGGAATGGATACGTAACAAGAGATACTGGGAAAACCTCAGTAGAATAAGACATAAAAAAAAGCTTCATAAGGGGCTCATTCAAAAGAACGAAGGAAGAACTACTCAGACAAAGTAGAAAAAGACTTCGCATAACAGGAGGGTTGCTAACAGGGCACGATAACCTAAGAGGACACCCACACAAGAGGGCTCATACAATGGGAACCCAAGTTGCAGAATGTGCGACGACGGGGAAGAAACAGCTTATCATATATTGTGCGAATGTGAAGCGTTCAATCCCAAGGATAGGCATTATTTGGGCAACCGAAAATGAGCCCACAAGAATATATCAACCAACCAGTCTCGGGGTTATACAGACTTGTAAAAGAAACAAGACTTATGGGAGGATTAGTATAAAAGATAATGGAAGATTAGGCACAAAAAGCCCAAGAGGCTGCTCTGCCTCCGGTAATGAATCAAGACGGCTCCCAGGAAAAAGAAGAAGAAGCACCTAAAACGAAAAGAAAGCTTTAGGCGGGGTAAAATCAATCAATTTTAATCATGAAAATTATCTAGTTATGACCTATTTTTTATCTAATAACAGAATGGTCTAAAAAACACAATTTTATTAAAAAATAAGAAATAAAAACATGGCAGTATTATATCTGGCCTCAAAAATGTAATTATTAATTAATTATAAATTATCCAGTAATAAAATATTTAATAATTTAAATAGGACTAATTAGTTCTTTCTAAAATAGCAATTTAAATATTATAGACTAAAAATGGACATTTTAATTTAATTGCTTTTTTTTAAATTTAAATACATAAATGTTAAAGTTCGTAATTTCTTTAAACTCTTTTATAGGTTGTCTGTTGCACTCTTCTCGTTTGTCTAATTTTCTCTTATATTTATTTGTTAAAAACACCATACGAATTGCTTTATGCGTTAAATTAAGAGTGTTTTAAGTCTGTCGATACAAATGATGGTTCTTGTTCCAAGTTAAAATTGTATTATTTACATATTGTAGATAAAGAATTTTATAACGTGGTAGAACTGAATAATTATACAGTCAAAAAAATAAAATAGCCCTTACTTAAGACTTAATAACCATTTTTCTTACATGTTACGCTATAAAATAACTGGTGTCCAGATGTGGGGTAATAAATAGGAATCTATTATTACTACAGACTTTAGGCCTATTTTGTTACAAAGAAAGTAGTTCACCTAATTACTTAACCTATTAACAACACCGTCTCCAAAAAACAATTTTATCTGATGATCAAAAATGAATACAGAATTCAAGGAAGAATTAAAAAATCCTAATGTGCCATCTAAGTATAAAATATTTTGCAATTATTATTTTGGCAGCCGTATGAAATGTGTTTAAAAATCGTAATTTACGATTCTTTATAGACCTAACAAAGAAGTTTTGCACACATACGATACCTTTTGATTGTAGTTTAACATTCTGTTAAATAAAGGATTTGAAGTAGAAAAGCAATAAATAATTGGTTATTGTTATAAAAATAAACTCCATTAAGAGGTTAAAAGAGTGTCTAACAACACGCATTAGCGTGGTTTGAAACAAGGAAATTAAGTATTAGATTTTTAAAAGCATTTAACAACAAATTAATAAAATAAAATTAATTTATTTAATTCCCAACCAACTATACAGTTTATTACATGAAATAAAACATAAAAAAAATTAACACTAAATAACTTTTAACAAGACCTCGTTTATAAAACGTCAAATTATTTAAAATATTATTTTTTAATATGTACTTTAAACAGTGGTATTTTTTATGTTTTAAATTTTTATTGTTAGATTATTATACATTTATACTTCGTTATGAAAATTACTTTCTTGTAATCAAATGTAAGTTACTAATATTTTTAGGTATGATATTTAATTTTTTTATTTAACTTTAGGGAATGAATAAATATGCATGTTTTTAATTTGTATATATGATTAATATCAAAATAATTATTAGATTTATACAAATTAATTGCTGGTTTGAGATATGGTTTTTTATGAATACATTTAATAACTTTATTTAGAAGTATTTTTAAAGGTGCTAATATTTTTGAGCTTGCTGACTCCCATATTAAAATTAAATATTGATATTTTGAGTGTACTAAATAAAAATAATATATTTAGTATTATTATTATTATTATTATTAAAAACAGCATTTTTCACAAGATTGTGACAGCCACATGTGTGTAAAGAAGGTTTTTCAAACTTTTTATACGACTGTACCATTTTAGTACTTTCAAAATTATACGTTATTTTAATAAATAATAAATGGACAGCAACCCGGCAACCGAAAACCATCGCCTCCTCGATCCAGGTTTACTGAATATTTGTTGGCACTTTTAAGCCTCCTTTTACAGCAAAGATATCAGTGTATAAATAACATACCAAGTGGGCCATATTTTTCACACAGTCTAAACCTTACGAACAAATTTCACACAGGTATATGAAATTAGTGGTCGAGCTGGTGCAGTATCAACCTTTCACCGTCAAGACCCGGGTTTGATTTCCGCATTGTCCGTTGGTCTTTTTTATAGCTTGTCACCTCACAGAAGGCAAGGGCCAACCACTGTGTAGTAGTTTTGCATAGTAAACCCTCCAACATTGTGCTTCGGAAGGCACATTAAGCCAGTGGTCCCGCATATCTATGTAAAAGCAGTTGATATGCAACTGTGTGCGAGAGGACGCGTACGCTCTGAATAGAGTATGGCACAGGCTTAATTTCTCGTGTGTTTATAAGAAGTATTTTTTATACCAGTCGTAGAAAAGCCTATTTCTACCTCAAGTATTTTTTAAAATTAACAAAAAAAAACAATTAATAGGCCGATAAGTAAAAAGGCTAACTACTTGAAAAATTTGTATTGTAAATGGTCACTCTTGTAGCTTTTAGTAGAATAATGTTAGGGTACTCCAGCACAAAATTTATTTCTTTTTTCCCTTAACGATCTTCTCTTTTCCGCGATCAATCTCATCCATAGTTCTACCAATGATAGTACCCTGTACTATTCATTTTTCAAGCTAGTCTCTAAGCCTGATTGAGAAAATAAGCGCGAGGTAATGCAGATATATCCGTCACAGGACCCTTAATTTATACTGTATTCGCACGCCAAAAATCTTGTCCAGTTTAATGCCTCAAAAACACAGTCATGTTAGATATCGAGAAAACCTTTTACTGGCATAAATATATTATATCTATACACAGCAGCTTCCAGCTACCTTGGATTTCGCTTTGAAGCCTAAAAGTATTTCTCTTTTATTAATCTATACTCTTATTATTTAACGAAGGCTCCCTTTGGAATACTATTTCATGAGAAAACTGAACGACAATCTTCAAATAAAAGAAATACATAATTTTAATCATATTTCTTTAAACTTTTGTTACTATATATAGTGAATTCCAAAAAATAAGTCATTAAAAAAACTTGTATAACAATATTAACGTAGGATGCAAAAACCTATTCAAATTAATGTAGTTATTTTTTTCCTAAACAGACAAAAATGTTTAAAGACATATTGGGCAAAAACGTATGCTTTTTATGTTTTAAACTATCAGCTACTTACATTTACTTCTTAAGGACCTCTGTGATCTATTTATTGCCATTTTCTATACAGGGTGTCCCAACTTTATTTATACACTAAATATATCTGCCCCTATATATGATACAGAAAAAACGTAGGATAAAAAATGTGTATTTGGACACACTATTTTATTATTAGTATTGGTTAATATACAGGGTGAGTCGGGAGAAACGCACCAAAATCCAGGTGTGTATTGTACATGTAAAAATAATTTAAAAAAACCCATATGTTCTTATACGATTCTCATTTATTTTTAAAACATAGCGTAATTACAAACAAACCAAATTTCGTACAAACTCGAAAATAAACGCGTCAAGCACACTGACACTGACACTAACACATATCAGAACAACAAAACGGACCAAACAATAGGTACCTACAGCATTTGGGATAAAAAGCAGTGAACTATTAAAAACATCTTAATTACGCTATAATTTAAAAACATACGAGAATCGAATAAGAACATATGAGTTTTTTTAAATTATTTTCACGTGTACAATACTCACCTGGAATTTGGTGCGTTCCCCCCGACTCACCCTGTATAGGCTGTCTTAAAAATAGAGTTTTCATTGTTAAGTACGTTTTTAAATAGAACTCCCTGTATATTTTGCCAAACTTTGTCTCTACATTCAATTCTACATCAAAAATGTTAAATACACTTCATTTATTACTGTTTTTTAAGATAATTAAGCAATTAATAAAGGAACTAAAAGGGTCACTCTGACACTTAAAGAATTATTTTAAAATAATTATGACAGACAATAGTACTAAAAACGGTCACCAGTTTAAACATTTGCTACACGATGTTATGTTAATTGTTTTTATTCTTTAAGCGTTTTTAATTATTACATAAGTAAATCAGAAAATATCACAATTAGAGGTCATTATCTCAGACCAGCAATAATAAACGTATCGTGTATTATACATTTTTGATGTAAAATTGATTAGAGTCAAAATTTGGTAAAATATACAGAGCGTTCCATTAAAAAAACGTACTTAACAATAAAATATATGTTTCTGGGACACCCTGCATATTTACCCATGCTTTTAATAAAATTAACGTTACCAAACACACATTTTTAATTTTAAGTTTTTTTTGTATCATGTACAGAAGTAGATATATTTATTGTATAAATAGGGGTGTCCCAACCCTCTATATGTACAAATATTCAAAAACTTTACTGTCTTCAAGTTTCAAGAAATTATAAATAATAAATCCTAACTACATATCCTAAAAAATAATTAATATTTTAGCCTTAAAAAACGTTTATGTTTTATAAAAGCCACCCATACATAGCTCTGCTAAATTATCGCTTTAAATTTTATCCAGCGTCTTTTGTGCCGAAAAGGTCTTTGAAAAGAATTCTGGGTTTAGATGTTAACGATAATGAAAAGAGAAATTTAGTTGGAAACCCGTGAAAAAAGGCCTTTAAATTAATGTCTCAGGGCCAAAGTTACTTCTTGTATAATAGGCTAAAAATAAATTGTAAAGTGAGTGAAATGAGAAGCTTTTAAAATTTTGTTAGGTTAATTTGTATATCCGGATGTTATATAAAACGTTTATTTAAGGTACAAATTAGGTTAATGTAACGCCTAAAAAACACAAAGTGTTCCAATTCTCATTTTCTACTTATACATAGCAACTACTGCCGAATAAAGTAACCTTTTGGGCGCTTTATTGACATAGACACAGCAGCTATTAAAAAGCTTGGATTTGTCTTCCGAGCCAAAAGGTATTAATTACACAGAAACCTAGGTTATCCTAGGTGATGATAAGCATCCCCCATAGAGAATGCAATTAGGAATACATCAAGAGAGGATATAGAAAATCTAAACTGGAGCCCAGAAAAACAAAAACAGAAGTAAAAATAGGTATATTTTAGTGCTTCTTTAACACCATGATAATACAGGACCCACAATACATTTTCAGGAATTTAAACAAATATTGCACCAATAAAGCACTACAGAACAGCATAATCAGAGAAGTTCTTGAAATTGAAAAAACGAAAAAACCTTAATGAAATAAATGATAAACATCTTAAATACGTTAAATATCCCAATAAAGAGCAAGCATAAACAATATACCAAAAGAACGGGACAATAAACCGAGAAGAAATGCAGACTGAGTTTAGCGTAGAAATCAAAATACAATCTGTGCAAGTGCTGCATAAAAGGCAGACAAAGGACCAGAGCACTTATTCCAAGTTTAGCAGCCACACAGGTAGCAACACTTGAAAATTTAACTATTTTTTTATTTTTGTTACAATATACAGAGCTAACCTCTCATTATATTTTATAATTTTGAATGTTATTTTCCTGTTATGCACTTGTCGATTTAAAGTACTTTCAGTCAGGGTAACACATATATTTTTTACAGGACCTTTAATTAATATTGGAAGGCAAAAAATCTTGTTAAATTTAATGCCTCTAAACGTAATTAATGCGAGTGGCCAAGTTCTACAGGACAAAAAGTTCTTTAATCTTGTTAAAGTTACTTTTGATAATAACCTTAACTGGCATAAACACCTTACGTCCATAGCCTCAGCAACTTTAAAAAAGTCTTGATTCCTCTTTCAAGAGTCTCCTACAACTCTTAGCATTTTTAATTTTAAAGAAGCTGTTTGTCTGATTAATATTCCCACGCTTTTTTTTCCTGGGAGGCCTTTGCTTTTTGTGCCTAATCTCCCATTTTCATTTATACCAATCCTCTCACTAGTCTTGTTCCTTCTACAAGCCTGTATAACTCCGAGACTGGTTGGTTGATATATTTGTCATCTCATTTTTAGTTGCCTAAATAATGTCTGTCTTTTGTGATTTAACGCACCCCATTTGCACTGGAAGTGGTAGGGTGTTTCTTCTCCCTCATCGCACATTTCGCAACTTGGGTCTCCATTGTAAAAGCCTATCTTGTGTAGGAGTCTTCTTAGGTTATCGTTCCCTGTTAGCAGCACTACTGTTTCCTTCTTTGTCTGAGTAGTTCTTTTTTTAATCTTTTGGGTGGACCCTTTATGAAGCCTCTTCCATGTCTTATTCTACCGATGCTAAACCAGTATTCCTCGTGATTGTTTCGGATCCATTTCCTTCGTGCTGTGGCTTTGGTCACTCCAAGGGCAGATTCTGGTCCAAAGTCATGGTGTGGAAGATCTCTGTCTCGTTAACTCATCTGCTTTTTCGTTCCTTTCCATTCCCGAATATCCCGGTGCTTACAGGAGAGTTACGCCAGGACCTTCAGTTCTTTTTGACATCTCACGCTTACAAAAAAAAATCCCGTTTCTTGCCCACCAACGGGCTGTAGGGGATTTGTCACTTCTTATAAGTATTTTTGCTGATTCTGCTCCACGGTATTAGATAGTATAATTCCTCCTTTGGCAGCTCATTATAAAGTAACACGTAGTGCCACTCTTATACCTCCTTTTACAGTCCGGTTTAATCTCTCCACTTTATCTGGTCCTTCATCCTTAGAGTGCCCAGACTCCAAAATTTACTGCCCGCAGGGGATTTCTCTTCTTCTTCAAATTTCCAAATATTTAAAAAAGTCCATGGTTCTAAACCATCTTCATAGTTTCATCATTAATTTTTATTCCATTCTTATATTTTTGGTAATTCCTATTTATTTTAGTAACTTAAACATTAACAAAAAATTGTTTCAAAATAACCAGGTAAAAAAGATATTTTTTTTTGCAAACAACTTTTAAAATAACAATTACACAGTATTATTTCTTTAATTCTATTTTTATATTCTGATTCATTCTTATACAATTTCAGAATGTAAACAATTAAAAAAACAATTGTTTTAGATTAATTAGACAAAAGAAAGTTTCCTCTTTTAACAAGGAACTTTTAAGAAAACAATTCTTTTAGATGGAACGAGGAAAATAGAAAAATAAATTTAAGAAAAGCGTTTAGTCTCACGTACGGGTATTTATCAATTAAAGGCCTTTTGCTCGTGGCTAAAATGCAATAACGGGAACGACACTAAATCATTTTAAACGTGATTGCCTTGGTGTTTTCCTATATATTTTTAACTGTTTTTTTTCTTTTAAATAAGAATAATGGGGGTAATAGATGTAGACAATTTAAAGACAAAGGTTCGATGGATTTTACGTACCCGTAAAAGTGTTATTATGATTTTCGCTGTATTTATTTATTTTAGTTTTAAACCAAATAAATTTTATACTAAAATGAAAACACTTTTATTGTAATGTACTTGGTTTTGTTTCTATCCATTCTAACAAATCAATTCAACAAATTTGAGATAAAACGGTTATTACCAAATCATCAGTTTAACGCATTTTAGTAGATAACGATTTTTATCCTTACAAAATTCCTCTGGTTCAAAATTTGGGTAACACCGATTACGAAAGAAGGATTTAATTCCTGGCAAGGATATCTATAAAGATACCCAATGATCCGAAGTTTTTAAAACACTATTGGTCTGTACAAAATACTCACTGGGTGGGTACGCGAAACACATTTCCAACAAATATGGGGAATAAATGTTTGGTACGGAATTTTTAACGGCCGGATAATTGATCTATATTTTTTTGACGAGATATTATATGGAGAAAGGTATTTGAATTTTCTTATAAATATTCTACAGAAATTTTTAGCAGATATTCCACTGCATGACTATCTAAATAGGTGGTGGCAACAGGATGGAGCCCCGCTCCACAACTTATCTGAAATATCATTTTATTTGGACAACGAATGCGGAAAGAAATGAAAAGGGAATCGGGATCCAGTCAGGTGGCCAGCTAGGTCACCTGACCTTTTACCTTTTTCTATGGGGTCATTTAAAACAAATTATTTATGCGAAGAAACCAAATACCTTGGAAGATTTAAAAAACAAATTATTCATGGCCTACCAAGAAATTCCACCAAAGGTTCTTATAAGCTGTACGACATAATTTTTAAGAAGATGTCAGTTGTGTCAAATTGAAAGTGGTCATCAATTTGAACATTTTTTTTAGTTTGTTAGACTATTGTAATATAATAAATCGTTTTTAAGTAATAGTTATTTTAAATTGCAAAAAGTAAACACCATCCAATAAATCGAAAACGGCGTAAAATAGATATATGACATAGTACATAAGATAGATGCAGAATTAATAAAAGAATTTAAAAACTAAAAAATATACGGGGTTTTTCATTACTAAAATAAAAGTTATATCTATTATCTTATTTATGGCACCCCCTGTATATGTTATATCTTAATTTTAAAAATCTACTTTTATTAAAACTGAACACTTTTTGTAAATATGTTCTATAGTTTTGTGGCGGATGCATGTTTTAGTCTGTTTTATTTGGGGACCCTCTTGATCCGGGACCCGGACCAAGAGGGTCCCATTTTCCAAAAAGTAGAAAGGCGAGTAACACAAATGAACACTTTTTATCTAAAAGGTTTTTTTAACCAACCGTTTTTAAACAAATCGCTGGGTAAAGAGGTCTGGGCGACCCTATAAATATATATATATATATATATATATATATATATATATATATATATATATATATATATATATATATATATATATATATATATATATATATATATATATATAATATAATCATAAATATTTTGTGTTTTAATTTTAATTACAATGCAACAAAAATCCTATCAACCGAAAAAATACAAAAAAAGGGTATTCTCGACAAAAATAACAATAATGCCATCAACGACGAAAAAGATGTTAGTAATATTAGTAAAGTATATATCTCGTTGCTTTAAAAACTAGTAGATATCTGTTGGTGTAAATGTAAATTGTATATTTGTTTTGAAATTGTTATATACTTTAAAATCGTCTTGTGATATTATCTATATTCTAGAGTAAGTTAGTTTTTACCATGTTAACTATATGTACAAAAAGTGTCTCTTTTACCTTTAAGAATTTAAAAAAGGCCAAAAAATGGCCGAAACGTTATGGATTAAAATAAATATAATTAAACACAAATAGTGTTTTCGTTTAAAATAAAAAAAAAGATCAAAGCCAAGTAAAAGCCTACAAAAAATTAAATATATATATATATATATATATATATATATATATATATATATATATATATATATATATATATATATATATATATATATATATATATATATATATATATATATATATATATATATATATATATATATATATATATATATATATATATATATTTTATTTTTTTTTTTTTTTTTTTTTTTTTTATTTTCGGAGATTTTTTTCGGAGATTTTTTTCTTGGGTTTGATCCGTCAAATTACAATGGAAAAAAATTTACGAAAAAAAAAATTGTTGCAGACTTCTTCTACAACTATTTGAAAAAGGCTAGGGAATTTCCGGCCGAAACGTCAAAACAATTAAAAAAATAATACATTTTTCTGGAAAAAAAAAACTTTTCTTTTTTCCATTGTAATTTGAAGGACTGCAAAACCCAAGAAAAAATCTCCAAAAATATTATTAAATCACAGTCCAAGAAATTAACCTTATAAAATATATATATATATATATATATATATATATATATATATATATATATATATATATATTATATATATATATATATATATATATATATATATATATATATAATATATATATATATATATATATATATATATATATATATATATATATATATATATATATATTATATATAAAAATATATATATATATAATTATCAGGAGATTCTAAATTCTTGAAAAAGGATTCGAGTTCTAGGGCAAAATAATCAATTTATTGTTTTAATCTTAGTGCTCATAATTTTTGAATTTAAATTTTTTTAACATTTATACATTCTAGTGTTTTCTAGAACATCTTGAAAATAGAATGTATAAATGTTAAAAAAATTTAAATTCAAAAATTATGAGCACTAAGATGTAAAACAATAAATTAATTATGTTTCTTATAATGACTTAGTTAAGAAAACTCATTTGCACGTAAGTTTTATTGTTATATTTTGTTATATATTTTTTTATCGTTTTAAAAATAAGTTGTATTTGTAGATTAATTTTTGATTGTAAAAGATTTTCTTATATTGTAGTTAAAAAGAAAATATATTTCGAAAGCTCGGCGTTTAGTAAAAATTAAGTTTTACTTCAGCCTAGACCGAATCCCAAGAATTTAGAATTTTGTATTTAATATCTCAAGACTACCTCCATTATATATATATATATATATATATATATATATATATATATATATATATATATATATATATATATATATATATATATATATATATATATATATATATATATATATATATATATATATATATATATATATATATATATATAATTGTAATATCTTCTTAGATAAATTTTAAAAATTTCAAGTTTTTATTTATAAAATTAAAGGAAACAATAGTGGTAGTATATTCAGTACTGAAATTGAGAATAGAAAAATATTAACTAATTATATACAGGCGCGATTCTTTAGTTAACATATGATATTAAAAAAAAATTCGGTAGGCAGATCGGTTAAGGTCGTTTCAAATATGGATTTTAGATTATAAAGGTCAAACATACAGCACTTTTAAAAGAAAAGCTGTCTTTTTTTACACGTATTTAAAGCTTTCAGTACTTTATGTGCACAAGGCAATTTTGCCCTGAATTGCTGATCGAATTTTCGCATTTAGTTATCCATATTCTCATTTGCAAATAGCTGCTATTTACTCTATTAATTTGAATTTCCGATTACATACTTAAAGTTTATTAAACTGGTGATTCAGCATTGGATACCGCGTTAATATAGTTTGAAAAAAGAAGATTTCAAAACTTCTCCAAACTTATATTTAACTTTATGTTTTGTTTATTTTAATTTATTTAGCTTTAACGCCTGTTTTAAATTAAAGTTCTTGAGACTTAAAGACTTTAAATCTTCGTAAGTTCTTTGTTATATTATAATCTTAAGAGTAGTTGAAACGAAAGTCAATAGAAATAATGTCGTTCTTTAGGCAATAAAGGCAAATTAAGAAATAAAGGTAATTAGGAAATTTATATTTTTCAGTAAAATATTTTAAAAATAAAGATTCGTGTGGTTACAGAATGGAAAGTTGTGTGAAATATATTAAATAAATAGTCATATTAAAATGGGCAGATCATAAATATTAAAGACATGTCTTTGGGTCTTAGGACGCCACTGTTTTAAATTGAGTACACATTATTCATGATTAATGTTAAATTGTAGGTAGAAAACTACGAAAAATAGTTACAAGGCTTTGAAAAATATTCAACACGAAATACAATTATAAAAAAAGCAATTATGTTGCCATAACTTTTCTGGTATTAGTAATATTAATGATTTGGTGCGAGGTACTTAGTCTCCATTTTGCTTTACATAAAAAAATACTAAAAATCCCTAAAGGATCCCAAGATATTTTAATTTGGAATCTACATGGTACAATCAGGGTAATATCTAAAATAAATAATAATTCCAATTTTTACAAAATATTGATAAAATGAAGCTTGCATGCATGTTTGTTAGCAAGGGAAAAATTATTATTTTCTATACTTTTAAACGTAACTTTTTTCGTTCCACTTAGTTTTAAAATTATAATATCTTAAAAGCCGTTAATTTTATCAAGGTATTTTAAAAGTACCTTGATACACTTTGTATAATACGAAGCAAAGAATTATTACCATAAATCAACTTATCAATAACATTAATACCAAAAAAATTATAACATTATGAAAAGACGTATTTTGGCAATTGTTTTAGCTGTATAAAGTTTTTTTTAAATCAAAAAACCGAATTTAAAAATAAAAGGAGAATCGTAAATTTAAAAATTGTGTTTTATATCTTCTGCAGTTATGTTTATATAACATTTTTGTTTTATATCTAGCCAAGAAATCTACCATGAAGCATTGTCCCATGCATTCTAAACTACCCTATTTATTATTTTATTTTCAATATATTTAAAATATATAATTAACATTGCTGACATTGACTTCATGAAAAAAATTTTTGGTTCTAGCTGATTTAGAAAAATTATATAAACAAAAAATTTTTAAAAAAGCAATGGCTTTAACTAAACTAAAATTAGGAACAGATACTTTTGGGACCCTACCTGCTTTTCTACTCACGATTCTTCCGAAATATGTAAAAAAATTACCGAAACAAATCAACTAGGCATTGAGAACTATATTTCCCACACTAATAAGAACCCCATTACTTTAAATCACAAACCGTGGTTTTCTAAATCATATGAGCGGCCAAGTTCTGCAGAAAAAATAGTCGTTTAATCTTGTAGGCGTTACTTTTGGGAATAACTTCAACTGGCACAAACATATTTCATCCATAGCCTCGGCAGCTCAAAAAAAGCTTGGTTTCCTCTTTCAAGCCAGAAAGTATTTCTCTCCTTCCAATCTGTATACTCTGTATGTATCCAAATCAAACCCTTTTTAGAATATTGTTCTTATGTCTGGGGAATGGCGTTCCCGACAATACTTAGCATTCTAGACTCCTTTCAAAGAAGAGCCATTTGTCTTATTAATAATCTCACGCTCACTAAAAGGCTCCCCTTCTGCTCAGAGGAGTTGGCCAGTATAATTCCTTCCTTGGCAGCTTCTAACAGAGCAACACGTAGTGCAACTTTTATGCATGCTTTTACAGTTCAGTTAGAGAGGCTCCGAACTTCCCGCTTTCTTGGTTTCTTCATCCCTAGAGTGTCCAGGCTATGCAACCTGCTGCCGGCAGAAGTTTTTCCTTCTCCTCCCAATCTCCAAATATTTAAGTCCCTCTCACCACACCCACGGTACCTTAGTACTTAGGCATCAGCCTTCGTGGACTGTCCAAGATAAAAAAAGGAGATTAGGCATATCATGGATTTGATCTTTTTACAGACCTTTAAAGCAATAAAAAATGCTATTTAGAAAAAAGGTTGCAAGGCACAGTGCATAAAATTTACTTGTATTACGTACAAATTTGCAATTTCATTTTATCCTAACTTCAACTCTTACAAAAATGTTCACATCCAGACAGTTTCTCTATTCTAAGAGCCACAAACACCCCAATTATCATGATTTGATCTTTGATTTTAGAGCCAACTTTAAACTTTCGTGATTGACCTAATAAGATCCCGGCAACTTTCAAACAAACTTTTAGCCGGATTTCGTTGTTCGGTTCGAAGTCTCAACTAAGCCGAAAGTCATTTATTATTGATAGCTCTTTCGGATACAAAATAGGCGCTATCGTCATGTATACTATCCATGTATAACAACCTACTTTGGTTTATGGACCTTTATCTTCGATATAAGCATGTAGGAAATATCGATCGGGCTGTGAAAATATTCTAAAAGTTTGGTTGATTTTAATTCAAACTTTTGCATGCGATTTTCACCTCTTTTTAATTTATGGCTTTTTTAAAAAGAAAATAGATGCTTATGTTTATATACTATAAAAATACAACGACTTACTTTTTTGTTTATGTATCCTTATTGTCGATTTAGGTAAATATAAAAAAATAAATGTAGAGTTTGATTAATTTTTATTTAACCTACTTAGGTATGATTTACACTTACTTTTAACTTAAGACTTTTGAAATATAATATTAGGCACTATCGTCATGTATACTATCCATGTATACCTACTTTGGTTTATGGACCTTTATCTTCGATATAAGCATGTAGGAAATATCGATCGGGCTGTGAAAATTTCTAAAGTTTGGTTGATTTTAATTCAAACTTTTTTGCATCGATTTTCACCTCTTTTTAATTATGGCTTTTTAAAAGAAAATAGATGCTTATGTTTATATACTATAAAAATACAACGACTTACTTTTTTGTTTATGTATCCTTATTGTCGATTTAGGTAAATATAAAAAAATAAATGTAGAGTTTGATTAATTTTTATTTAACCTACTTAGGTACGATTTACACTTACTTTTAACTTAAGACTTTTGAAATATAATATTAGGCACTATCGTCATGTATACTATCCATGTATACCTACTTTGGTTTATGGACCTTTATCTTCGATATAAGCATGTAGGAAATATCGATCGGGCTGTGAAAATATTCTAAAAGTTTGGTTGATTTTAATTCAAACTTTTGCATGCGATTTTCACCTCTTTTTAATTTAGGGCTTTTTTGAAAAGAAAATAGATGTTTTTGTTTGTATAGTATAAAAATATAACGAATTACTTTTTGGTCTATGTATTCCATTGTCGATTTAGGTAAATATAAAAAAAGATTGCGGTGTTAAAATATAAAGAAAGTTTGATTGATTTTACTTATTTTACACTTATTTTAAATTTATTGCTTTGGAAATATAAATTAGGCACTATCGTTATATACAGTAAGCATATTGCATATACCGGGTAACAACAAAATCACTACCCAGCCCTTTCTTTTCTTGAATAAAAACATTTGGCTTTCAAATTTTAGGATAACATATTATATCATAAGATGCCGATATTGGATATTATAACATGTGCCTATTACTTCCGGTTTAACCGAAAACGACATCAACTTTGATTTTTTTATTGGAACACCCTGTTTATTTTTCAAAATTTGGATTTTACTTATCACACACTAATAAAAACTCTATATTATTTATCTTATACCCATTTCTGCTAGTTTTGGCGAAAATAGCGATTAAAGATGTCGTTGACTTTTTTAATACTGTTACTTTAAAAATTGTAATGCAACACCCTGTATGTTTTTAAAAATTTGTATTCTACGGGTCATTCCTGATATAAAATCTGTATTATATCCTATGCCTATCTTTGTTAGTTTTTTCGAAAGATGTCCAAACGACCGAACATTATGCAGTTATGGGTGAAAATAAACATATTAAAAAAAATTATTATGTTTAATTTAAATCTTCTTAAAAACTTTATCTACGGAGGTCATAATAAAACTACTTAAATAAAAAAATTAAAATAAAATAACAAAACTGCTCCAAAGAGACAACCTGAATTATTTTAGGTTTATTAAGTTAATCAAAAACATTCCATTTATTTAATTTATATTTAAATTTTTATTTAAGTCAATTTTTGCAGCACTTCTGGTAAAGCCGGCAGTAGTTTTATTATGACCTTTACAGATAGAGTCTTAAGAAAGAATTATATTAAACATAAAATTTTTATAACATTTATTTGTTTTCTCTTAAAACAGCATAATGTGCGGTAGTTTCGACATTTTTAATCGCCATTTTCTTAAAAACTAGCAGAGATAGGTATAGGATAGAATATAGATTTTATACCAGGAATGATTCGTAGAATCAAATTCTGAAAAATATATAGGGTGTTCTCTTGAAAAAATCAATTGATGTCGTTTCCGGTTAAACCGGAAGTGATAGGCACATGTTATAATATCCAAAATCTGCATCTTATGCTATAATATGTCATTTTAAAATTTAAAAGCCATATGTTTTTATATAAGAAAATAAAGGGTTGGGTAGTGATTTCGTTGTCACCTGGTATAACAACTAACTTTACTATACAGTATAGTTATATAAGTGCGCGTCCGTCAATAGCTCCTAAATAAATAAGGTTAGGAATTTCGTTTCTATAACAATCTATACTATTTGTCATTATCGGAAAATATTTTTGAGTATACAGCGTGGCCCAAATAAGCTTGATGTTATATTTTTTTTAACTGAAACACCTTTATTTTAATGCATATTTTTATTCATCTTCATCTTTTTCTTCTTCTTCCCTGGGAGTCGTCTTGATTTACTACAGGAAGCAGCGCAGTCTCTTGGGCTTTTTGTGCCTAATCTCTCTTTACCTTTTATATCAATCCTCCCATTAGTCTTGTTCCTTTTACAAGTCTGTATAACTCCGAGACTGGTTGGTTGATATATTCCTGTGGGTTAATTTTCGGTTACCTAATAAATTTCTCTCACTTCGATCTGGAATTTTTGCCTCAAAATTTTTGTTAAATAAGTATTGGAGAATCATCTGTCCTCACGTCCAGAATGTTGTCACTATCCTAACTTTTTATGTCGTTATGTCCCAAACCAGCGTAGACACCAGTTGATTTTTGTTGCAGCCGGAAGTTGCCCCTTCTTGCCTCTCTCATCACTATTCAGTTCATCTTACTGCACTTTATTATTTCTCAAATTTTTACTATTCTAGGTATTTAGAAGAAATAAATTAAGAACTTTTTTTTCTCTAGACTGGAAAATTTTAAAAAAATCTAAGGACAATGTTTTGACTTCCGCTATTCTTTCATTTTTTTTTCCATGGACTTTGATCCATAAGAGGTTGTTTTTTATATAGATGTTAAATACTTCTACTTTAAAAATAGTATTCAAATAAAAATAAAATTACCAAAATTGAAAAATCTGTATAAAAACACCAAAAATTACTTATTTTTTCCAGATTTTATTAAAATCATTAGCTTTCAAACAATTTTAATATATTTTATTTTGTAACTTTTTTAGATGTTCCAAATACCTTTAAAGGTAAAATTTTGATAAAGAAAAATGTTATTTAATAGAAAAAATAAAATGGAATTTCTGTATTTTTCATCGGTTCCCTTCTACAAAAGAGAAACGGATTTAAGGTCAGATATAAAGAACTGGAAAAAGATTAAAAGTTGTAAACGAAAGTAATTTAGAGATAATTGGATAATTTTTCGTGGTTCTTTCACTTTGATTATACTTTTTTGTTCCCTACGGCGAGGATAAATATAAAGAGGACCGTGTTTTAAAAGAAGAAAAATGTTTTTATTTTTGCTTTATGGCTTAACAATAACTTAATAAAATAACAATACGATAAAGAAAAACTTAATTAAAAGGATTGTTCTTTTTTTTACAATTCTTATCAATCTCTACAAAATCAATTTATTTTTTATGTGGAATAAGATATCAAGACTTTATGATTTGCAATACATTTTATTATCTTATGTAATCTCCAAAAACTTAAAAACACATGTTTCAGTGATTTTTTTATTTTTTCCCTAAAATGAGAATCCGGAGACTATAGAAATACGCCCTCATGGCTGCTACCTTTTTGTGTCCACGAATAATTCTTTTGAGGTTTGAGAGCAGTTTAAAGTTCAAGAGAGCTAATTCTGGTAAAAAGGGTGGATTTTGACCCAATTTACTAATTTTCGTGATGGTTTTTGTGAGCTTTGTGAGACGGTGTATTGTCTTAATGAAAGATTTGGTTTTTCTTCTGTAAACCAGATCTTGACTTACGAATGTTTACATCCAGTGAATCCGGAAGGTTACAAAAATAATCCAAGTTTATTGATTTACCAGTTTAAATATAATTCACAAACAAAATTCCTTTCGCGTTCCAAAATATGATGCCAACACATTCGTAGACGATTGCTGGTCCCTAACTTGTTTTGAAGGCGAACTACTGGGTTTACACCATATTAAAGCCTTTGGTTTTGATTCAAGATCATGGTGGTATACCCAAGTAACATCCATAGTGATAAAACAACCAATTTCATCTTTTTTAACCTTCTATTTTCTGTTCCATTAAACAAATTGATATTTATTATAATATAAACCAAAAAAGAAACAAACATTAACCAAACTTTAGCTCAACTATGCAATAGGAGCCAGTAATGTTACGTAGATCATTCATTGTTGCAACATTATAGTCTGCATCCTTTTTTCAACAACTGCAGCGTTGCACGAGCCCCATTAATTTGGCGTCGCTGCATTACATGAAAACTAAATACAGACAAGCGGCATTTTGCCAGCATTTCATAGATTTTTATTGATCTTTATTGTAAATTATAAAATACAAGGTCTTCCCCGGGCGCGGGAAGTTTTGATAATGTTGTTATTCCCTAACTATGCATGGTTGACTACGAATTGTTTTTTGAAATTATCTGTCACTGTATTCCATTTAGTAATCATAGAGCAGTGGTCTGGTAAGCAACGTGCATTTGTGTTTAAGTTGTACTGTAAAACCAATAACTGTGTGGTTGCCGCTCAGCGACATTTCCGACTTTATTTCCAAATTGGTCGACATGGCAGAGTTCCTTCGGCTCATGCTATAGAGGAATGGGTTCGTAAAGGTAAAACAACAGGCTCAGCTGTCAATCCCAAACATAAAGAACCAAAGAAAAGTGTACGAACGCCTGAAAACATCGATCGTGTAAGAGTATCTGTGGAACACAGTCCAAAACGTTCTACCCGGAAACGAGCCCAAGCGTTAAGAATTTGTATGTCATCTTTACTTCGAATTTTGCATAAAGATCTCAATCCTTATTCATAAAAAATTTAAATTGTCCAAGCACCGAAACCAACAGACATCCCAACTCGTTTACGTTTTGCTGAAACCCTGCTTGAGAATGAAATCGATGTACACAATTTGTGGATGTCGGACGAGGCGCACTTCCGTTTATCCGGCTATACCAACAACTAAAATTGTCGATTCTGGAGTTCAAAAAATCTACAGGAGCTGCACGAACATCCATTATAGAGTCCAAAAGTGACGGTATGGTGTGCGATGTCTTCAGTGGGAATTATAGGTCCCCTTTTAAAGACGAGAAGGAGAATGTTGTTTCTATTAACTCTGTGCTTTATACCGGTATAATAAACCGGTTTCTGAGTCACCGCTTGAACAGATTTCCACATAACAATCAAACATGGTTCCAGCAGGATGGTGCTACTTTACACACCACGAGAGCGTCATTAAGTTCCTTGCAAAAATGTTTCCGGAACTGTTATTTTCCAGACGAGGAGACATTGACTGGCCGCCAAGGTCACCAGAACTAACGACTTGCGATTACTTTTTGTGGGGCTGCCTAAAGCAAAAGGTGTTCATTAATGAACCAAAAACCATTCAGGGGATTAAAAGAAACATTATTGATGAAACTGCTTACATTCCTGTGGATATGTTGCATCGTGTTATGGCGAATTTCCATGAAAGAATTCAAGAGTGCATACAAAGAAGCGGAAGACATTTACCCGATATTATATTAAAAAATGGCATATTACTAGTTTGCTAATGTTATACTGTATTTTATTTAAATTAAATTGCCTTTAAAATCATAAAGTATTTAAAACTTACCGCTCCCAGGGACCACCTTTTATTATTTTATGCCGCTTCTATTGTATTGTAGTGACTAAATTCCCTGACTATTATTTTTGTTTCTTAATGCGACATAAGTTTTTTTAACTTTGTAAGCAATGATCAGAAAAGCCAAATTTTACTATGATTTATTACTTTTTCTACAGTACGTTCATAGATCTGATTTAAATTCAATTGAAATTCCTGTTAAAACTTTTACAAAATGCTGAATGATGTTATTGGATCATGAAAAATTACAATAAATGTTGTCAATGTATAAATGGATTTTGATAACATCGCATTTTGTTTTATTAAAAATACGTATGTAAATTTTGTTGTTGAATGTTAAATGGTATGTTGTAAATGGTATTTTTATCATAGAAAATATTTTTTGTCAAATAAATAAACATTATGTTTGTATTTTTGATGTTAATTGTAAATAATAAAAATATTTCAAAGCATGTGAAATAAAATCGTATACGTCCATTTAGGAAAGTGATTTTAATTATAATTGTTTTTTAACATTATAAGTTAAAGAAAATAAAGTCAATTTTTTATCAACCTTTTTTTACTTTTACATTAAGTCCGAATACTTTTGATATTTTAAAAGTAAAAGGCCCTTTGGTTGGTTAGAAAGAAAGTTTTTTTGACAACGTTATATTTTCGAGATATTGATGATTAAATTTAATCATTAAATTATTTTCATTTCCATTATCTTGCCCATTTTTTATCACAAAATTCGTGATAAAATACAATAAACTATCATACAGTACTTAAAATTTATCAAAAATAATTGTGTTTTTATTTATTTTACTAAGTTTTTTGGTAAAAATACAAAACTCTCAAAAATATCGACCATTTAAATAGAATGTTGTGAAGTGGCGCCATCTATTTTTTAAATATTAAAGCATAATGCTATAAAATCTAATATTACACAATAAAATGCAGTAAACTAAATGAAAAATTATTTTATTAAAAAAAACAATATTCTATGATAGTTTATTTAAAAAGCACCAATGTTATTGAAAAAAAAGAAAAAAAAGTAAAAGTGCAGTTAGTTTAAATTTAAATAACTCGAAAAAGAAAAGTTGCCGAAAAAAACTTACTTCAGATTCGTAATCAACGACTTAAAAAAATCGCTATTGCAAGAAAACACTTTAAAATTGGCGAGGGGCAAAAAAAGTAAAAAAATATTTTTATTATTTATTTTACGGAATGATCGTTATGTCTTATATAGTAACAAAGATTAACGGACGTCCGGATCTGACCGTAGTATACATTGCGCAATATCCAAAAGGCCTTTTCCCCTATACCCGTTTACCTCTTTTTCTATAGTACCGGCTTTCCATTAACCTTAAAACTTTCTTGTAGTAATGTTGCTTTTGGAAACATCTGCCTATTGTTGTTTTCATCGCCTTTCAAGCACGATAGGAGTTCAAGGCATTTAGAGCAGCCTGACTGTCTGAGAAAATGCGTTTAAAAACCCATCAAAAAAATCTCTACAAATGCGAGATTTTACAAAAGCTTTATAGCCTTTTGAATGATTAACAATTCTCTACAAAAGCAGCCATCCATAAAAACCGACATTCTGACAAAATTAAAATGAAAATCAGTTTTACGACTTCCTCAAATAAAACAATTTGTTGGAACATAAATATTATCGACGTACATAAAATATTTTCAAATAAAACGATAAAAGCCCATTGCTTTCCTATTTCCTATTTAGTTTGGCTGTAAGGAAGTATCATCTTAGGCAAGAAAAAGAAAAGAGTATTTATGGTCTATAGTGGTTAACTTTTATTTTATGGGCTACTTTATGCAGCAGGCTATTTTGGCTGATTATTTTTGTGCCGAGGGCATCAAATTTTACGGCGTGCTTGGTTTTGTTGTCTTTTTACTTTAAGCGAGCATGTGCCATGAACAGTTCTAATGGAATAAATATATTTATTATCCTTAAAAGAATGTTTTCGGTACTTTTAGGAGTATAAATAAAGATATAAAAAGATATTTTTGTTTATTGTTCGTTATTTAAAATACTTTAATAAAATAATACCAGTATTTAAAGATATGTTGTTCGAAGGTGTTAGACAATGTTATAGTTTCAATGACACTAAAATTTAATTAAACCGTTTAATGAACATATACAAATCTTAATATCCTGAAATCCTACTTGCACTGGACAATACTTATACCAAAATTCTAATTACTCCAATAAAACGAAACAAGAAGTAATACGCACTTTATACAGGGTGCCACAGATTCGAGTGCAAGTCGGTTAAATTATTGCAAAGTTGCGCATTTAGGTGCCTAACAACATGCCGATTAGAAAGTTGTAAAATTCCGAGTACTTCCGGAGATATTCGGAAAAAACCGAAATTTGCCGATTTTGTTTTTATTTTTTTTTTCTGACATTATTTAATCCGGAGATATCCGGAAAAACCGAAATTTGCCGATTTTGTTTTTATTTTTTCTGACATTATTTAAAGAGATATGGAAGAACAAAAGACACTTTCTAAGGGCCACTTTTTAAGCTCTACAAAACAGCGTTGAGATATTTTCCGTATGACGTTTCGTTTTTGTTAAACCATTATCAACTATATTTTTTTAAATACGGCACTCAATTGTTTATTGCATTTTTTTAAAGCAGTTATAATTCCAATTACAATGATGTATAGCACTTAATATTTTTCTGTTAAATAAACATATTTTCCATAAGAGACAATGAGTTAGACAAGGAACGCACATTATTTCTTATGGGGGCGTTCCATATTTGTTAATAAATATTAAGTGTTATACATTTTTGTAATTGGTATAGTAAGGGGTTCAAAAAAAATGAAATAAAAAACCCAGGTTCTATTTAAAAAAATAAAGTTGATGATGGTTTAACGAAAACGAAACGTCGTACGGAAAATCTCCCAACGCTGTTTTGTAAAGCTTAAGAAGTGGCCTTTCGAAAGTGTCTCTTGTTTTTCCATATCACTTTAAATAACTTTAGAAAAAAATAAAAACGAAATCAGCAAATTTCGGTTTTTTTCGGATATCTCCGGAAGTACTCGGAATTTGCAACTTTTTAAAGTGGACATGGTTAGTTACGCAAATACACAACTTTGCCATAATTTAACCGACTTCGTATCTCTTACGGTTTTCGAGATCCCCATGCATGCACTCGAATCTGTGACACCCTGTATAACCGCGCAGTAACCTTATGTATAGAATCTCTGCAAAAAACTACTAATAATACTAGAGATCTTAAAAGATGATTAAGTAAAGTATCGAAATTAATCAAAACAAGAAAAATGACTCCAATTTAAATAAGGACTCAACAAGACCATACTTTTATGGCGATCCCCTATATTAAAGGAACTTTGCAAAATCGCAAATAAGTTTAATATTAAAACAGCATTTCAATTCCAAACCACAGAAGTATTCTAAGACGAGACCGGACAACTATGTATCTATCAAAGTCCCTATGAATGTGGTGAAATATACAAATAAAAAGACCACTTGAAATTAAAGTTAAAGGACATAAAAAATATACGAGGGGTCGAGGGTATATGAATATGCATGTTTAAAACAACACCGTATACAGTAGTCTAAAGCAAAAATTATTCATAAAGAAACCCACTGCAAAAAAATTGAAGAAGCTGCAATAATTTTAAACAACCAAAAAAGCAGGTACCTATGCGAATGCTTTAGAACATTTTTTAGGGTACTTAGAGAGTTTACATACTAAAAATCCTAATGTCTAGGAGGCAGGGTGGGGAGCATAAAGAGGGATTTTTGGTTATGTGTCACAATTGGTGCGACGCCGACGGAGCGAATTTTTTTTACAATAACTAAAACCATTCTCAGCAATATTTATTTCGATTTCGCAACAGTTTTGATCTACATGCTCCGAGTATTGAGTATTAAAAATTTTCGAAAAAAATATATTAAACTCATATAAACCATTTATGCTGCAAAAACAACTTATTTGAAGAAATGAAAAATTCAATTTCCTTCAAGAATATAGAAACATACGATAATTTACCTTCAATCGATGATCACCATTATAAAGGTTATTCGTGAAACTTCGTAATTTTCGGAAAAAGTTGTTATTTTCATTCCTGTGTAAAAACTCTTTTGTTGCAGGTTTGTCCACAATGAATATTGAGAACTGTCCGGTGTATATTAAGAGTGCATTTACGCTACACCTTAGGGGTCGGGCGAAAGGACGTGGAGACGGTGGGTGGAGACTAACAAACCCCCACTACCACAATTTTCCTATATCCGCATTAAAAATATTATATTTTATTAAGGTTCTTCCAAATTCGGTGTATCAATGGGATGTTGTTTCCGATTGCAAGCCTACAGGAGATAACGTTTTTCGGTAACTATTTTTTACTTAAATGATATAAATTATACACCATTTTATAGGTAAGGAAATAATCTATGCCTCTGCTGTAGCGGATTTTTGAAATATGAGTCGAGTTAAGAGAAAATAGTATCTAAACATAACCGATTTTAGGGTGACTTTCACTCAAGGAAATATTAAAAACTAAATCCAAATTTAAATACTTATACAGCAGAAGCCTAGATTTAGGTGTTGGCTTTCATATAGTTTTTGAAAATTATCGATAACTTATACCGTTTTTACGTTACCGTACCAATTTTCGCGGCGCGAATGGACTCTTAAGGACGTTGTTCAAGGAAGTAGAGACGTCATTAAGATGAGAGAAAAAGGAATACTTGGCCTTATTAAAGCAAGTGAGGAAGACAAGCACCAATCATTCCGTGGTTTGACATCTCTGTTGAGTTCAGTTGCCGCAAAAATTACATTCAAACTAATACAATAAAAAAGAGATATGAGGAAGCCATCCACATCTAAGAAAGAGGTAGGGCCGTCTCAGCTCAGGTCTTTAGCTCCCTAATTCAACTTCAAGCCCAATTTTTTCTTATGTGCACATTGTGTAAAGCAAAATATCAAAAGGGGGGATGTACATACAGGTGAGAATGTAACTATTAGGAATCGTATTAGAAGGGGCTTATTCTTTTATGAAGAATCCCTGGGATGACAAAGTTCTCAGTCGCCTGTCCTCCATTAACGATTTTGTTGCTGCGAAAGCAGTATACATATCAAAAAGACTGCTACAACACATTTGTGTAGACTATTAATAGTCCAACTCTGAAAGCTGATATCTCAGAAATAGCCATGCTGTACAGGCTATGAAGAAGATTTGTCTATATACAGAGGAAAGTATCGATTGTCAGTTAGCTAAATTGGAGGGGAAATATGGGAATCAAATACTAATTACTTTAGTGGCCACACATTTAGTGTGCTCAGACACACTGGAAATAAATTTATCAACCAAAGGTCGTACGAAAACGGGGCCAAAAATGAAGAAGATAAAGATTGTTTCTAAAGCTATGGAAATTTTACGCCAAGACATTCACAGTCACGTATACAGCACAGACACATACTCACCCAATAAAAACTTTCTGAAGAATCCAGGTGAACTGCCTCGATCCCTGACCTGGCCTTCTATTGGCAAAGACCAAAAAAGTAGAAAAAACGAAGAGAAAAAGCACTGAGAAGTGCCAGACCAACGAGTTTCTGATCACTCCTATTGTGCAGCCTCTTCCTTTAGAAAGTACGCTTCAAAGCTCTTGCTATTCCTTTTCAGTTTGGGCTTCTGTGTATCGTATCACGAAGCCCAAAAGAATAAATGAGGGTTTTTAGTGAGTATCTGTTTCACAACGTTGATTTCAACGTTTGTACTATTGCTGGGCTTAACAGGGTCCATGCTATGGGTAAAATCAGGTGTATAACCCTCAATTTGCTTAAAAAGTATGGTATTTCCTTTAACACAATGCCAAAATAGGAAACAATTATGCTTAAAGTTAAATTTTGAAACTAAAGAGCTGAGCTAAAAAGGCACTGCCTCTTCCTTAGATATATTTAATATCTTCTTTTATTGTCACTTCGGCAATTTTCGTGATAATTTGTGTGAATTAAAACAGATGCTAAATCACGAAACATTTGGATCTTGCGTACTTTTGTTTCTTACTTGCTTTAATAAGTCTTTTCTCTCAGGATATTTTCGCTGGTTCGTCACACCTTAGCTAAGTACGCTAAAAATAAATATTCCGTAAATCTTTTACAGGCAAAATTGGTACCAATAGTTTTGTAAAGATCTCTAGAATACAGATTTATTACTTAACTAGTTCAAACCGGGTTGTTTTAGATGGTTTAGAAGGTTGTTCGTCCGGCCAAAGCGTCGTTTTAATGCCATTTACGCAATCTGACCCGTTTTTCATAAAATCGACCTCTGTATGGGGAGGCACTTTCTAAGAAACCCAATGGCTTTCTCATGGTTTTGGTACATGCAACCCAGCTCTACTGCCCAGCGAAACGCGTTAAAAACCTAAAGCGGTTATTTAGACTAAAAAAAAACAGTATCGTCGCCACGTTTTTTGGCCCGAATTTTGAGTGAAATCGCCCTTTGTAAGTGGGGCAATTTATTATTTGGGTACCAATAGCTTGTAGTCCTACCATGTACACAATGCTTTACTAAGCCCAGTGGCTTTCGGGCTATACCCGATTATTTAGCCCAAAATACCCCTTTTTTATATCTGACCAATTTCGAGTGAAATCGCCCTTCAGGTGAGACACATATAGTTGGACCAATGGCCCCCTGAACCCCTTTTAGCATTCCAACTCTTACTGCCAGCCAAGCGCAAAAAGCTAAGGGGCGGGTTTTAGCCCGAAAAGGGCCGTTTTTCCCCTATTTTTTCCATTTTCGAGGACACGACTTTGTGGGTGGGCACTTCACAGTATCGGTAGCAATGGTTTTTTGTCCCTACTAGGGAACCAGCCTTACAAAAGTTCCAGAGAAGCGTTCAAAAAGTTATAAGGGTTATTTAGCCCCAAAATAGCCGTTTTTAGATTGGGTTTCCAATTTTCGAGTGAAAATGACCTTTCTGGGTAAGGCACATTTATTTTTTGATACCAATGGCTTTTTGAAACCCCTTCCATGCACCGACTTATAAAGCCCAGCGAAGCGTTCCCAAGCCGAAAAAGGGATTTCACCGATATTTGACCCAAATGGAAAAACACCAAAAAGGCTATTTGGGGTAAAACCGCTTATGACATCCCCTTCGCCGCGTTTAGTAAATAGTCAAGGTATAATAGGGATCTAAGAGAGCATTGGTCCCGAAATGGTAGTATGCCCACCTAGAAATATCGATTTCACTCGAAATTGGGACCAAATCGTGAAAAACTATTGGGGCTAAATAATTGCTTATAGCATTTGAACGCGTTTTTAGCTGGACCCAGTAAAGAGTCGGGTCGCATGGTAGGGACTATGAGAAAGCTATTGGTACCGATATTGTAGGTGTGCCTTACCCACAAAGGTCAATTTCACTCGAAATATGGACCAAATCGTGAAAAAACGGCTATTTTCGGGCTAAATAATTACTTATAGCATTTTGAACGCGCTTCACTGGGCCTATTAAAGAGTCGGGTCGCATGGTAGGGATTATAAGGAAGCTATTGGTATCGATATTGTAGGTGTGCCTCACCCACAAAAGTTAATTTCACTCAAAATTGATTAAATCGCTTTTTAAACGCGCTTGGCTGAGCTTAGTAAAGAGCCGGTGTGCATGGTAGGGACTAATAGGAAGCAATTTGTACTGAAATAGTAGATGTCCCTTTCACCAAAAAAGGTTTAAATATCTCAAAATTTGGCCCAAAACGTAAAAACGACTATTTTCGGGCTAAATAACCACTTGTAGCTTTTTGAACGCACTTTTCTGGGTTAGTAAAGCATCGTGCCCCAGGAACTACAAGGAAGCCTTGTACCCGAATAGTAGGTGTGCCTCACCTACAAAGGTCGATTTCACTCGAAATTCGGGGCCCAAAACGTGAAAAACGGGTGTTTTGGTCTATATAACCGTTTTTAGTTTTTTGAACCCCTTCGCTGGGCTTACTAAAGAGCTGGGTTGCATAGTAGGAACCATGAGGGAAGGGGCCCCCAAAGAGGTCCATTTTAACTCGAAATTCGGGTCAGATTGAGAAAAGACATTAAAACGACGCTTTGGCCCCGGGCGAACAACCTCCTAAACCATCTAAACAACCCGATTTGAACTAAATAAGTAATTAATATGTATTTAAGAGATCTTTACAAAACTAGTGGTCCCCAAATTTTTTTTGAATTTTCCCTTTTTATTTTTGGTCTTGCTCTTTGGGAAAAATCTTGTTAGAAGGGCCTACTTGATGAAAAATGTTTGGGCAGGTAATGTTCAAAAAAACCATATAATTTTGGGGTTCAGTTAAAAGGAAATTTTTATGGAATTCGTCATATATATTTAATGATTCTAGGACAAGCATTGCTTTTCTTGCTTTTACCACACATTGGTGTAATTATAAGTATTTTTAAAAACATGCACAAAAGACCTAACAGAATTTTTTTTTTAGTATTTTTACCAAATACGACAGCTGTAAAAACGGCTTGACTGTTATTTTAAACCTTTTAAAACAAATTATTCCTTAAAGAGTTTGCTTTTTAATTAAGTATTATTAAAAGTCCATTGCCAAAAAATATAATTGGAAGTGTTGACAAAAAGAAATGAAATAAAAAATATTTATCGGGGTTTTTAATTTTTTTGGCATAAAAAATTAAAAGCCACAATTAAAGTTAATTGTTTTTTACATCTTGGGGATAAAAACTACCCGCTTTTTAAAAAGGGGATTTTCAAAAGGGCGAACGGTATAAAGAAGAATTATGAAAATTTAAATTACCACCGTTTTAATGGCCGTGACAAATAAAGTCTGTATTTAGTGAAATTATTTGCTAGTTCAAGTAGTTTTAAATTAAAATTACCTTTTTATATTATAAGGAATTCTTAGGATTGGTGTGTATTATTACTTTCCATTGCTTAGGTTGAATCAGTTAACCTAAATTTCTTAAGTATCTCATAAAAAACGAAATTTATTTATTCATTGACTTATTTAAATTATAAAGCACTTTCCGGTGAAGTTGGATCTTTAAATTTGGTATGTAAGTAATTATTCGAACACAAGTAAAGAAAACATTTTGAAAACTGCACATTTTTACTTGAAACGTCCTGAAACAGGCGCGGTAATATAGTATATTTAGGGGCTATTTTAAAAGTTTGCAATCAAGTTTTTAAAGTCATAATAATTATTTTTAAATAGAAAATGCAAGTAGGGTTTTGTTTCATTTATCGAACTCAGAAAAAACACTTACGTAAAATAGGGGCCAAATTCTTATAAAAAAATTGAGACCAATTTCTGTATTGATTTGGAAACCCTTTTTTATAATCTGTCTTTAACACTAAAATAATCATTAACGAATAAATAAAATTAAAAAAAAACTAAAAACTCCCTTTTATAGCAAATCGAACAAAAATTAGAAAATATTTTTAAGTATAAAGAGTTTGTGTTACAGTGAAGAAAATTAATATTAAATGACTTATTAATTTGGGATGAAATTAAAATAAAATTGTTACCTAAAATAATTGAAATTTTCCCAAAAAGCTTACTATATTTTCAAAAATTCCTCTTATTTTGTAAATAGCTGCCAATGAAATAAACATTTAATATCAAGCCCCTTCACATTTTTTTACTATAAAAAAATTTGAAATAACCTAATTTTTATTTTTATCTTATTCCTAATTAATCATAATTGATTAATTAAACTTATTATCACTGTAACACTGACTCTTTATACTTAAAAGTTTTTTTTTCCACAGTTCGGTTTGCTGTAAAAGAAATGTTTTTCTTTTTTAAACTATAACTTATGTTCTTATTTTTGGTCTAAAAACAACATCAAAGGTAATCTTAATCAAGAGCCCGTTTTAGTATATCTTATATTTGTCAATAAACCAATTTTTTCATTCTTTTTATATATTTTTTTGAATTGGGGTTTTGTTTTGATTATGGGGTTCTCAATGGATCTTTTTTAAAAACTCTCCAAATCTTTTTTTTTAAAATTAAATTTTTAAAATATATTTTTTTAATACTTTTTCTATTTTTTCCAAAATTAAAAATTATTTTAAAAAAAACTTAGAAGCACTTCATTGTTTTACTTTGACATAATAATTCAAACAATTTTTTTAAATGCATGTAGGAAACTGCCGTAGCAACATCCATAAAAATTTAAAGAACATTTATTTTTATATGTACATATTTTCAGTAGAAAAAATATATCAATACAGAAGAATGATTTTTACGTTGTTTTCAACAGACACTTAATCTGCAAACTAAGTATATATTTTTCATTCTAGGGGAGATTTTTAGAACGAAGGATGAAATTATTGTATTGTTATGGGGTCTTGACCCGTAAAAAATTTCAAGTTTGTTCAAATTTATTTTTGCTTAAACTTAATTTGGGAAACTTTTTCCAACCCAACATTTTGGCTTTTTCCCCTTTTTTTTCATTTTTATCAAAAATTTATAATTTTTTATAAAAAATGGCTGTATTTTTTTTTATAAAATTTTTTTTTTTATCTCTTATAGTTAGAGATATTACATTTTAAATTGAAAAAAAAACGTTCATATTTCAAAAAATATAAAGAGATACAAAAAAGGGAAAAATAAATACAGCCTTTAAATTGTGTATATAAAAAGTTTTATAAACATTTTTGATAGAATAAATAATAAAAGGGGATATATACAAAAATGTATTTTTTTTAATTTGAAAATGGAAAAATATGGTATTTTTTTTTTAATATAAATTGTTTATTTTATTTATTTAATTGAACCCCTTTTAAAACAAAAATTAAAAATTCGGTTTTTTGATTAAAACTCGAAAATTATTGCATTTAGACAAAAAGGTAAAATAACCCAAATTCAAGGTCTTATAAAAATACATAATTTATTTTTCATACAATTTCTTTTTCCCTTTTTTTGTTTTAGGATATTGTCGTTTAAAATTAAAAAAAATCGTTAATATCTCAAAAAATAAAAAAGATTAAAAAATGTAAAAATACAGTCAAATTGTCTGATAAAAAATTCAAAAAAATTTTGATGTGATGAATAAAAAGGAGATATAAACAAAAGGTGATTGAATTAAGGAATTGATCCTGAAGTAAACCATTTTTTTTTTTTAAGGAAAACCATGCGTCGGACAAAAAAACCGGGGAAAACAAATTTGTTTAAAAATAAATACGGATTTTAAAAAGAATTATTTTAAAAAAAAAGGGGGAGTATTTTTTTTTCCAAAAAAAGTCAATACAAAACCCGTACGGGCGCCCCTGGTAGAGAAAATATATTTTTGTACATTAGAAAATACACCTTGATGCATAGAAGACACGTACCAAAATCCATAAAGATATCTTCAATATTATCTTAGTATTGGTAATTTTTAGTCATAAATTCTGCATCACCCTGATTATTTTGGTTGTTATATTATAAGATTATAAAATAAGCAAAAGTAATCTTAGTTCTAACTATTACAAAATACATTTAATCAATAAACACAACTTCCTTAAAGATTTTTTTATCTAATTAACTTTTAAATTTCAAGTTTAATTAATTTTTCTTAAGTGCAAATAATCCTTTAAGCCTCAGAAAACTTTATTAAAGTGTACGATAAGCTGAAGTGTCAATATTGTTAGGAATGTAAATAAGTATTTAACTAAAGTGCAAATTAAAGACTTTTAATTTCCCTTGACGATGGGAAACAACGAAAGAATAAAGGGTATTATTATTTTTAATACTTAAAAAGTTTTTTAGTAAGGTGGCATTAAAAGATAGTGTATCTTATTATAAAATAGAGTTAGGCGTGTTAATATAATTAATAATATCATAATGCAAACAAGATATTAAAAAGTAACATGCTTTTTTTATGACAGCCAGTAATCCTCAGTAACAAGAATGATTCTGCTAAAGGATGTATATTGCGGGAGAGTCCTAAGGCAACAAATTAAAAGGTGAAATCCATAGGTTTATTTGAAATTAAAGGCAAAAATAGTTTTATTCGAATATTGTTAAAATTAAGATAAAAATACGCTTTAAACTTTATTACTTGTTTTTTGGGGTTTTTCATGGTCATTTTTTAAATAAAAATCAATGTTTAATTGACGTTTCTGGCTCTATTTGAAGTTAAACCATTATCAGAATATCTAAAATATTTTTCTATTATTGTATTTAATAATAATATGAATTTTAAGAAAGTATGATTGTATATAATTTGTAAAGTAAACACTCACTAACTATATTGTAAAAATTACAAGCACTAGATAACATTCTACTAAATGAATTCATTGAAGCAACAAACTATGTTTGTCATCAACATTTTTTCAATATCAAAAAAATTCAAAATATATGGCGTCGTGCAATGGGCTCCTGCCTTCGCCACTATTGCAAATCTTGTAATGAGAATTTGGAACAACATCATTAAATCTCAATTATGTCATTACTTCTTCAAACGTTTTGTTGATGATTAAATTTATGTATTCCACAAAATAAACTTCAATATACATTGAAATAAATTTAACTCCTTTTCATCCTAAAATACAGTTCACATGAAACAGAAAAACAATAAATCAGACAAATTTTCAGATCTTACTACACATTAATGATAATGAAAATAAAAAAACAAATTGGTTTAGATAAAACAGGTGTCTGGGTAGATATTTGTAAATTTTAATTCAAAATGTCCAATAAGAGAAAGCAAAGGGTAGCAATTCATTGCCTGATACAGCCAAAGTTGTATCCAGTGGAAATCATAGACCAAACAATTTGAAAAAGTTCGAAACTTAAAATAATAACTATCCAACTAAATTTACTGAACCGATCATTAAAGCACGAATAACAAAATACAATTCTAACAAAGACAGGTGAAAAATACATCTGAAAATAAAAAAATATATTTCCTTCCATACGTCCCTAATATAAATACAAAAAAATTAAAATATACCCTTAAACCTGAAAATACAAATTGCAGAAAACCTAACAATAATTCTAAAAAATCTATTTACAAAACTTAAACCTACAATCGAAAACCCTAATCAAAAAACAAATTTAATATACAAAAATCGATCACATTGCACAAAAACATATATTGGCCAAAACATGACAATACTTTTAAAAATATGATAAAGAACATCAAAAAGCATAAGATATCCTAACAGTAACCACACAGCCCTGTCAAATCATGCACTTGATAACTCTTGCATAATTTTGACTTGACAAAATGTTAATATTTAATTGAAAGTAATAATAAAAAAATAATACGAAGAAATGATTCACATTAAAAAACGCAAAATACTGTAAATTTCAGAACAGACACGGAGGGGTTCGGTTCATTTCACACCAATTTATTGTTGCAATAGAAATAATAAGGGAAGGAAAAACCCAGATTTTTTGCACCTAATAAAACAATTCCGTATAAATTAACCTAGTAATGTAAATGTTTGTCTATAGTTTTTAAAAAGATAAAATTTTAGTATTATATCAACCACTGAACAAGAAATGTTAGTAGAATGTTATCTAGTGCTTGTAATTTTACAATATAGTTGGTATGTTTACTTTACAAATTATATACAATCATACTTTTCTTTAAAATTCATCATGTTAATTAAATACAATAATAGAAAAAATATTTTCAGATATTCTGATGATGGTTTATTCAATAAAACTGAAACGTCAATTAAACATTGATTTTTGGCTTAAAAATGACCGAAAAACCCCAAAAACAAGTATTATGCCAGTATTGCAAATGGCCGTTAAAAACAAAGTTCAAATTTATAACAAACCGGCATGGGTGAAAACGCCGCAGCTTCCGTCCAGGAAGAAATTCAAAAATACTTAAGCAGTATGAAACAACACTCAAACACTTAGCACAGGAAACAAAAATAGAAAATTTTTCTTATGCCGGAATGCAAAATCTAAAGGTTGTTCCAAGATTTATACAAAAATAAACAAACTTTAATTTTCATAAAAACAGTCTGAAAAACAAATACCAAAGTATATTCTAAATTTGTTTACTAAATTTAAATATTTGTATAAGTGATTGCTACTCAAAGCTAAATTTTATAAAAATGAATTAAAATGAAAGAAAAACCTGAAATATCAAACAAATTTGCTACCACTTTATAGTTAATTTCTACACAAGGCAAGAATCTAAATATGAATATCTTTTCAACAAAAATAAAACAAACAGCCAAAACAAAATTAATATATTAATGAAGGAACAAAATGTAATTCAAGAAGAATATACTTTAAATCAAAGCTGGATAATAAATTAACAAAAACTTATCTGAATCACATTGAATATATACTTCTCTCTTGGACCAAAATTTTCTTTAATAACAACATACAATCAAACTTTTTTCGAAAACACACTGTAAATATCGAATGGGCATTGAATCCCTAAATCAAAAATGAAAAGGAATTAATTCGAAATAAAATCACAAACATATTAACAAATTATAAAAATAAATAAAAACTCTATAAAACATTAAAACCAATTAAATTTTTTTTTTAAAAGAAACCAAACAATTCTAAGTAAAAACTAAAATTTATACAATTTTTTCAAGTAGACAAAAGTAATGCAAAACAGTTATAATGGATAGAGAAGACCTTGATAATAAAAAGATGTAGAATGTTAAATGACAGCCAAACTTATAAAAAGAATCATCAGACCTAACTAATAAAAATATAAACCAAATTAATACAATAGGGTTAACAATTGGTTAAAAAAGAAATAAAATATAGAAACAATAAAATAACTAATCTCTCATAATGGCCACCTCCATATATATATGGATTACCTAAATTCACAAAATAATATACCTTATGACCAATTGTTAGTACTGTCATTCAGCTACTCATATGAATCTTCTTAGTATCTGACACAGACATACTTGCAAACATTCTTGAAAAAACTCAATATCACATAAAAGATTCCTGGGATTTTCATAATTTTATAAAAAATCAGACAATACTCTGAAAATCATATTGGTTTCTTTTGACGTAGTATCTTGTACACAAATATCCCCACAGACTCAAGTACCAGCTACCATTATAAAAAAATGGGATGAAATAAAAATAACACAACAATACCAAAAAATGAATTTCATTGAAGCAACAAAACTATGTCATCATCAACATTTTTCATTATCAAAAAAAATTTATTCACAATATATATGTCGGTGCAATGGGCTCCCCACTTAGCCAACATGCAAATCTTGTAATGGAGAATTTGGAACAAACATCATTAAATCCCTTAATTATAAGCCATATTTCTTCAAATGCTTTGTTGATGATTGCATTCTATGTATTCCACAAAATAAACTTCAATATACATTAAATAAATTTAACTCTTTTCATCCTAAATACAGTTCACACATGAAACAGAAAACAATAAATCATAATAAAATTTTCTAGATCTTATCATATACTAAGATAATGGAAAATAAAACAAATTGGTTTACAAAACAGGTATGGTCTGGTAGATATTTAAATTTTAATCAAATGTCCAATTAAGTATAAAAGATGAAAACGCCATTGGTTGACAGAGCAGGAAAGTTATCCAGTGGAAATCATAGACCAAACAATTTGAAAAAGTTCGGGAAATCCTAAAAAGAATAACTAACCAACTAAATTTACTGAACCGATCATTAAAGCACGAATAAATAAATGTACACTTAACAAAGACAGTGAAAATACATCTGAAAATAAAAATATATTTCCCTTCCCCATGCCGTCCCTACATATAACACAAAAATAAACATGTTCTTAAACCTTATAAAATACAATTGCAGAAAACCTAACAATAATTCTAAAATCTATTTACAAAACTTAAACCTACAATCGAAAACCTAATCAAAACAAATTTTACTATACAAAATTGACTGCCGTGATTGCACAAAACATATATTGGCCAAACAAGACAATACTTAAAAACAGAGCAAAGAACACTGTAAAAGCACATAAGATATCCTAACAGTAACTGATAGATTGAGCCTGTCAAATCACAATTCTTGATAACTTGCATAATTTTGACTTTGACAATGTTAATATTTTGGAATTTAAGGCACAATAAAAAAAGGAACATTAAAGAAAATGATTCACATTAAAAAAACGTGAAAATAATGTAAATTTCAGAACAGACACGGAGGGTCAAGCTTCCATGTGTAATAACAATTTATTGTTGCAATAGAAATAATAAAAGGAAAAACCCAGATTTTTGCAATTCTTAACAAAAACAATTCTGTACAAATTAACCTAATGCAAACTTGGTTCATAGTTTTTAAAAAAGATGAAAATTTATTATATCAACCACTGAACAAAGGAATTGTTAGAGAATTTCCGTTACCCAGTGGCTTGTGAATTTTTGATAACATAGTTGGTAAGTGTTTACTTTACAAATTATATACAATTAGTTTTCTTAAAATTCATCATGTTAATTAAATACAATAATATAAGTATTTTTTAGATATTCTGATGATGGTTTAACTAAATAAACCGGAAACGTCAATTAAACATTGATTTTTATTTAAAAATGACCGAAAACCCCAAAAAACAAGTAATAAAGTTTAATATTGCAAACGGTCAAGAAAACAAAACCAAAAATTATTTTTTAATTTTTTATTGTTAATATTAATAGGTATAAAATTAACTAGGCGTAATTATCGTATGATGTTGGAAGTTACGTCATATAAAGTATGGAACAACATTTTGTTTTTAATTATGATGTAACATTGTATGTTTAAACATTTTTAAATCTAGTAGGTTATTTCATAAGTTTTGTCGGTAAATTAGAGGTTCGTCTTTTCTTTCTTTTTTTTTTTTAATGGCAGTATTTTTAAGAACATGTGAAATTTTATGTGAATCTCTTAACAACTAACCACAACCCATACGTATATTTTTAGTTTTTCAAATTGACAAGACACAGTATTTTTTACAATGGAAAAAATTTAGGTCTCACCTCAAAAATCATGAACGATTTATTAAAAAGGTTTTTTACCTTCAATTATAAAAACAGCAAGATGGGCTACAAATTAAAACATGGTCCACGTGAAGGACTTCCAAAAATTATAGCAAAATATAGATATGATTTGAAAATTTATAACTTGACCTAGAGATAATTGAAGAGTAATTTAGACATTTTTTATTAGGCAGTGTCAACTATATTTTAGCTAAAGTTGGTTTCAGAAATCAGTATGCATGGGAGCTGCATTTGCTAACAATGTAACAAAACATTGAATATGACTTATCTAGCAACTTTAAGAGCCTTTGGCAAAAATAAAGGGATGTTGTTAGTTATTTTTATGTAGATGAGTCTTAGGTCTACCATCATAATCCCGAATTAAAATAAGATGTTAAGATAAGGTGTGTAAAACTCCAGTAATTTTTAGATCTCAAGCGAATAAGGGTCCATAAATCAGCCAAGAATGTAAGTTAGCATCAGCTGATGCGCACTTAGTTTGTGGATTACCTCTGAACTGGTAAAACAATGCACTCATATTATCACTTTAACTCTTGATCAGCTGTATGTAAAAATTTATAAAAAAAAAATCTGATTCTTAGCAACAAAAAAAAAATCTTTATTAGACAATGTCCCTTTGCACACATCTCAAAAAATTCATCGAAAAATTTAGGATTTAAAGCACAAATTATTAAAACATCCACTATTCGCCAGGTTTACTCTGCCTGACTTTTGTCTGTCCTGGAAACGAGTTTTATCAAACGAAGAAGTAAGAGCAGCTCTAAAGCGTTTTTTAATATTCTTCCGGACTTACTTCGCGATCCATAAATAGAAAAAGACTGGATAAGTGTATTAAAGTTAAGAAAATTATATTTAATAATATGTAATGTGTATTTAAAAACCATAAAAATTATATTTTCTTAATCGAATGACATAACTTATTAAACAACAAATGCTTTCTAAAATTTAAACAACCAAATTAAAAACAAAATTAAATTAGACCGATTACAAATCTATTTTTACCATATATTCTTAAAGTTATCAATAAAATTCAACGAATAAGCAATACATTTATTATTCGTACTATATTTAAAACACTATTAGATATCAAGTAACAAAACAAAATCATACAGTATAAACAAGCACAAAATGCTATTTATAAAATCCCTTGTGAATGTAATAACTTTTATAAAGGTAAAACTTCCAGACCACGCCCAAACGCATAAAAGAACATAAACATACATTAAAAACACAGAATTCCACAAATTAAAAATCAACCACATGATAAACTGGAATGCTTCTAGCATTTTAACAAAAGAAAACCTGTTTAAAAACGTGAAATAAAGAGAGTGCATTTATACAATTAAATAAAGATATGTGTAGTATCAATATTCGTTAATCAAATAATATATGGTTACCTATGCTTCATGCTAAAGTAATTTTATGTTAACTTTCATCTTTACCACACCATATAACCTTTTGTATTTTTAAAATTATTAATATACCAGTCAAATAAGTTAATATGTTATTTATGACAAAACGTCATAAATACTATAAAAAGCTTTTAGAATTTCCACTTTTTAGTCCAAAATTTCCTAAATTCTAGTTTAAATTTCTTTGATTTTTTCATCTTGGACTGTGGCCGACTTGCCAACGAAACCTAGGTAGGTGTTTTTGATTTTGTTTTTTTTTCTTGGGGTTTTTTCCTTTTTAACAGGCAATCTGCAAGTTCATAGAGGTCAATAGGCCAGACAGATTCAAAAGTATCCCATTTTCTAAAAAATTGTTAGGATGGTAATCCCAAAAGATATACTAAAACACGAATCCGTTACAAAACCACAGAACATATTTAATATCTTAGAAAGTACTTGGCTTCTTTAATACCTATAAAACATTTAAATAAAAATAAAACATTAAAACATAAAAGCAAATACTTGTAATTTTAAAAATAATTTTACAACTTTGTGCCCTAGAGAAAAAAGCAAATTAGGTAATTTTTATTTTTTACTTTAACAAACGCAATCCAGTTGTATTTCAGAATCTTCATATATATTTTAAACAAAAGTTTTGCTGCTCCCTTTTAGGTAATATTTGGAAAACATCTGACAAAGTATGGTTGTTATTTAAATTAAAGTCTGTAATAAGTTTTCAGAAGTATTCTCGTAAGTGAGTAAATGTTTGTGCTAGTTAGAAAACAACAAGACTCCAACTACTATTAAGAGACAAAGGCTAAATTGAAATAAAACAATTATGCCCCTCGAAAGTGCTCCATCTTGAGGTCTATGCAAAATTTATGACTGTAAAGTAGTTTCGGGTGCTTTATTTTCCGGAAATATTAATTATACGGTATAGCCATCTAATTATTCGAACAAGGCATTTGTGTCGGAATTTGTCTGGAGAGAATATTTAAAAAATCCTTTTTGGCATTTTCCAAAATCCTTTATACACGGGACCGTTTAGAGTCCTGTTTTCGGGGTAAATAGAATAAGGGTGCCTCAGCACTATTGGCCTCTTGCGAAAGCACTGTAACAGACTAAAGAAAAACACAAAAAATAAATCCAAATAGCAACGTTTAAGTGGCAAGTCACCACTGTTTTTAAGATAAAATTAATGATAAAACTTACCTAAAATTCAAAAATAGGTATAATTAAAACACAATTTATAGCAAAGATCGAAAAAGTCTACTTTGCATCAGGGATACCGTAAATCCCTACATTATGTAGTATTAAAAGTAAACCCTAACGTAATCAGGAACACTGTGCACATAGTTTGCCCAAAGAAAGCAAAAAAATAAATAAATAAATTACAATATGATTAATTATGATTATAATTGATTTCAAATAAAGTAATTACATGGAATAAAATTTTTGACCTATAAAATTCCGGGATAACTAGGCAAAATAATGTTCTATTTTAAACCCAATAATTTCCTCTTAGGTATTATTTTAATGCCTTAGTTCAGATTTCATACCAGGATATGTTTAATCCTTTTTATTTTGTAGTGACTGTAAAGGAAGGATATGTAAACTTCCTTATTGTAATTAATCGTGCATAATTATTTGTTAGGGCACTCCTGCCAAATTTCAATTTTTTTTAAACTCAGCTGCTATACTTAAAGACCTTGTTGCAAGTTTAATTTAACCTATTAGAAATTCCTGTGGCAAGGAGCTCTGAAAATAAAAAAATCTTTATGTGATTAAAATATTTATTTAACTTTTCGAAGGTCGTTTACACTGAAAGGCCCCCATAATTCTGGGCCCCGGAGCACTGCAACGTCAGCACTGATGATGATACAGCTACTGACATTGATGCTACACAATTTATCTTTATTTAATAATATATAAACACTTTTTCTTATTTTATGTTTTTTTTTTGAACAAATTTGTTTTGATAAAATACTCAAAGCATCCCAGTTTATTCTCTGGCTATTTTTAAATTCATGTTTACATACTTTTAATTTGTAAAATTCCGTGTTTTTGATATTGTTGTTTTGTCTTGCTGTTCTTTTATGCTTTGGCTAATTGTCTTCACCTATAAAATAGTATATTATGATACCGAGAGTGGGGTAGAAGCTCCACACACACGATTTTGGGCAAAATTACGGTAATGAGTGATGAGTACTGTAATTCGAAAGAGTGTGTACGGGCTTACCAATTGATGTACTCATACTTTTCATGACTTTATATGTTAGTTTTTTTATAAATAAAAGTAATATTTACAAACTTTAAGTAACAATACAAATAATAATACAAACATTTGCGTTGTCAAGGCGATGCTATATATGTTTCATGGCTACTTTACGTAAAATCTATTGAAAGTTTTCAAGATTTTGGGGGTTTGGTGGCTAATGCGATTACAAACCGTTACGCACAACATATATATTACGTAACTGCCTCTTACGCAGTTTGGCTTACAGTATAGTGTTTGTAATGAGATTTACTGACAAAGTAGACGGTGTATAATTAGGTTCTTACTAATATAGTGAGAAAATAGTATTGAGCATACCGAGAGTGGTAAGAAGCCCATTACACGATTTCGAAAATTACGGTACGATGAGCGAGTACTGTAACGGGAAAGAGTGTAATGGGCTTACCACTGAGTTGTGTACTATACTTTTCTACACTTATGTTTAGTTTTATAAATAAAAGCAGAAGATTATGTAAACTTTAAGCAATAATACAAATAATAATACAAACATTTGCGTTGTCATGGATGTTATTTGTTTCATAGCCAGCTTTACGTAAAATCTATTTGAAAGTTTTCAAGATTTTGGGGTTCGCGGCTAATGCGATTGTGAACTGTTACGTAATATATATATATATATATATATATATATATATTATATTACATATATATACATATACATATATTATATATATACATACATATATACATATGCATACATATATATATATATATATATATATATATATATATATATATATATATATATATATATATATATATATATATATATATATATATATATATATATATATATATATATATATATATATATATATATTACAACTGCCCTTTACAGTTTGGCTTCTCAAGCAGTATAGTGTTTGTAATTAGAGATTTACTGATAAAGCAGACGGTGTGTAATTAGGTTCTTACTAATATAGGAGTAGAAAAAATGTATTACATTCCTAAGGGAAACTATAAATAACAGTCTTTGCATTTTCTTCTACATTTTGTGGATTTATTTTTTTTACTTGGGATCTAATAGTGTTTTGTGTTTTAAGAATATATGAAATATTACATTTATTACCATTGATTAAATGTTATTTGATATGCGAGAAATGTATGGTTAAAATAAATTTGTTATGGGTTTATTTTGATTTTGTATTTATTGGTTGTTAAAATTAAAAAAAAATATTAATAAAGTCAAGAAAATAATTAATTTAAACTAAAATATTTTTTAACATTTTTTTAGGGGGCTATATTTTGATCAAAACATTTTTTAAAAATTCTATTAAACATATCCTTTTACAGCTTTATTTTTTCATAATATTTAGAGATTTAAATTAAATTAAAATTTAAGTATCTGTTTGTATGTGTAATTTTTCTCTAAATTTTGGTTTTAAAACTATATGAAACTTTTTTATTAGAATGTTAAGAACGGAAATGAGTTCTTTTTTATTTTTATGGTAAAATTAACAGAAGGTTTTTGTGTATTATTAGTGTGTGTTAAAACATTATTTATGTATATCTAAGTTGAAACATGTTGATAAATAAAAAAGTCACTAGAAGACAAATTCATCAATTCAAGAATGAAGTTTGTTTATTTGGTTCCTTCACCAAATACATTATTTTTAATTTATTTTATTTATTATATTATATTTGATGTTTTATTAAAAGAAGCATTAAAGCTATAAACTAACAAATATGAAAACTTATCAAGATCTATGTCAATGTAATACTTTTCTTATTCTTTTAAGAATGCTTCTTATATAAGTGAATATTGTCTAACAAAGATCATAAACATGGTTTTTCCTTATTCTGTTTTAGACAATTTGCCAAACATAGGGTTTAATTAGGCGAAGCACACTTGGTCTCTATACTCCAGGAACCAGAACCGAAGCGGTCTTATTGTATAAAGAATTGTCGAGTACCCAACAAGGTAATATGAATCAGTCACAAATATGCAGCATAGCTACAATTCTGAGGCTTTATTGCGCAAGCTTATGAAAATCTATAGGTCAATTGTAGACATAAGACGACACTTGGTGGTCATCCATCTAGTTAGTGACCGTGCCATCATAAATTAGGTACATAGATACGGCTGAAAATTAAATTTTTTTACGTTTAAAAATGCTAACCTTTTTTGTCATTTAGTATATGTAAATTTTTAAAAAACTTCTTCAACTTCTGGGTTTTTATTTTTATTAGCAAGAGATTTAGTATTAAAAAAATGATTGAAAAAACATGTACGCCTACCATAAATAAGATACAAAAAAAAAAAAACTACAAAAGAAAATGGCAATAAATAAACCATAAAAATTTGGGAAAAGTATACTTAATTAAAATAGCACAAAAATATCATGCATACGTACACGTTTATACGCGCGGTGTTGAAAAGAGGCTGTTTTCCCGGGGAAAACCCTTTTTTTTCCCCTATGTCACTCGTCTTTTTTCCTTGAAACTTTAATGAGAATCAGGGGGAAGTTTTAAATATGTTCGTGTTCCAGGCGTTTAGTCAGCTTTAACCCGGGACAATTTTCTCTCTCCTGCTCGAAATTTTAATTAAAAAAAAGATTTTTTTATTTTTAAATTTTAACTTTATATATATATATATATATATATATATATATATATATATATATATATATATATATATATATATATATATATATATATTTGGTTTTTGGTTGGTTTTAAAGGAATTACAAAACTACTTTTAAATGTATTATATTTAAGTTTTTATAACCAATTAATATTTTAATTAGTATCTGTATAAAAATCTATACGGAAATATTTGGCGATTACTGATCTCAGCTCTTAACGCCCTTAATTTCTCTTAATAATAACCTTGTTTATTAGAAAGCTATTTTTAATGGATTTTTTTTAATCATCAAAATAGTTATTTACCTAAAAAGTGCGGAAAGTGATACTTTTCCGCATGCGACGGCAGTTACACAAACGACGCGAAGCGGAGTTCGGGTAAGCCGTCAAGGGTGGAAAAGACACTTTCCGTACGTGTTAGGTACAACATTTTTTCTACGAGTGTGTTTACCATGACTACTTATTATTATTAAAAACATTAATCGTAAAAGAACAGTTGGTAGCATTTTGCAAATGAATCGCAGAGGCAAGTTGTTGTGGGTAAGTTGCGGAGTTGGAGATTGCCGTTGAGGTGCAATTGAACCGGTCGTCGTTACAGGTAACAGAGACACATTGTTGCTTGCTGAAGACGGACAATGGGCCTTGTGTGCTGTGTTCAAAGGTAGATGAATTTTGGGATAATATTTTGTTTGATAAGTCCTTCTTGAAACTTGTAGAGCCTTCTAGGTAGCCTTCTGCAACAGATGATGACTTCCAACCCCAAGTCTTTTAATATTTGTTATGCCTTCACCAGAATTAGCTAACATTGTAGCTAAGGAACTGCGAAAGCTATGTCCCGTGTAAAGTTCTGGGTTTGGAAGACGTAAATAGGCAGCTATTTCAGAGGGCATCTTGCCAAAAGTATTTATTTCTATGCACTGGACAGTACTTCATCGCTAGATAGACATCATTAATAAATTTTGCTATTTCATCTTTTGAGAAAATTTTGGCCTTCGTAGGTCTAAATCCCACATTTTGCTTTTTCAAAAATGATGTAACTTTGAAATATTTGCTTAAGTCCATGCTCTTTTCGATCTTAATGACACTTTTTAACATGGACTACCTTGACCATAAGGTATTGGGTTTACATGTTTTAGCAAATTCCGCGAAATATGCCATAAAAACTTCTTCTTTCATACTTTTGATTTTTTTCTCGCCACACCAGCTTGTAAATGCTGTATATTCTTCTCGTACCTGTGCCTCGACTTGGACGGCAACAAATCTAAATTTGCTATTTCGGCTGCTTTGAGAATGGATTTAGGTAATTTCTCGCAAAGACTCCATGGGAAAGCGTTTTTTATTCAAAATCGACGATACTGATCAGAATGTACTAAAGACACTTTTAATTATTGATGACTTTTAATGACTTTGATCTTTTATAATATGGACACCGGCACCGGTCAAAACTAAAAATCTGACAAGCAAGTTTAATAAATACCAGGATGTTTGAAACAATGTTTTTAAAACAATATTAATTTTTAGTGAATATTTCGTTAATTTTACACCTAATTTGTACAAATAAAAGAATACTACGCCAATAATAGAATTATAAAATTAAATGAAAATACCTGTTTAAGTGGGAAATTTGCAAGGGTTTACTTTTCCGCACTAGTGCGGAAAAGTGATTATTTTCCGCACTGGTGCGAAAAAGTGCCACTTTCCAAACTAAATTGCGTGCGGAAAAGTGCTGCTTTCCACACGCTAGTAGAAAAATAAATTTTTATCCCCAAAAGAAATTATCTTATTATATCAAATCCCAAAGTCTATTTTTAAGCCAAATTTACCTGTTTGTTTTGAAATTTATGTACCCAAATTAATTCTAAATAAAAAAATACTCACCATAAATTAACCTTAAAAAATGTCTTTTTTAGTAGATTAATTTAATTTCCTGTCACCAAAAGAATAACATCACTGTATTTATTTATTTATTTAATTACTTATTTAATTATTTGTTCATTTATTTATTTAATTACTTATTTATTTATTTAATTTATTTATTTATTTATTTATTTATTTATTTATTTATTTATTTATTTATTTATTGCAGATTGAAATACTACATGCACAAGATCGGTCTAGCGGAAGACGCCGAGTGCCGCATGTGCATGGAGGGGGATGAATCGGCAGAGCACATACTGTGTTCGTGCCCAGCGATGGACGTACGACTAAGATTCGCAATCCTCGGCAATGACACCTTGTTACCGGGGGAGGTAAAAGATATTTCTCCCAACAGGATCATCAGATTTATTAGGAGTCTGGACCTGGTGGGAGAAATATAAAAGGGTGTGAGCCACAATAGAACGATCGGTCGCGGTGGAATGGTGTTATACCCACTCACTTCAAACCTACCTACCTACCTACCTAGTACTGTAGTGCATAATATGAACATACATACCTATGGCTCTTGACGTTTCGCCAGCACGAGTGGTTTGCTTTTTTAGAAGATGCCATCCATTCATTATGTGTTTTGGGTCTCGAAGAAGATCACCTGCTGCGGTACCACGTATCATAAAAATCTGCTTGCTTCTCTTTCATTCGAAACTTCGATGAGAAACTTACCCTTTTGTTACCGAAAAAATCCAAGTTAAAAAGCGAGATGGTCTTTACCAAATATAATAAATCATGTACAGTACAAGAGAATCGCAATTTGGCAAAGAAAAAGGTATTATTGTTAGATTTTAGCAGTCTATCCAGGGTTTGTAAGGCCTCGTCCTTATGGGGGTGTCATTCGCTTTCCTATTTAATAATTTTTATGAAACACACACATTTAATTAAATTTCTTATTCTTGGTGAGAAGGAATGAAACCAAGTTTTTAAAACAAGCGGATAATAAACAATTTTTGTTAAGGAAGGTGGCCTTGATTGTTGGATTGGCTGGAGCATGCAGAAGAGGAGAATTAACACATTTATTTTTTAATAATATAAAGGATGAAGGTAATTGTTTCCATTATTTTTTTGGTGGTATAAATATGGTTTAAATTATTCGCAGTTATATTACACTTCGACCCAATAATATTGCTAATTGTGGATTTTTTTATCTAAAACTAGATCACCCTAAAAGCTGCTGGCAGATTCGGGTGCAAATTTATTATCAGTAAAATCATGATGGTTGGCGTTGCAACAGTGTTTCTAAAGGTTATATTGACAATAAAGTTAAAAATAAAAAGAACATAGCAGGAAACCTTAATATAAATTCAGATGTTATTGGAAATGACCAGAGGATTAATGCTTTAAGCAATTCCTCGCAACTTTCTTATAATAATTTATTAAAAGATTGTTAAGATTGTAATATTAATATTTATTCTTAATAATTAAGTTGTAAATATAGTAACTTGTTATTAGTTTATATTGTAACAGTAATTTGGTATTAGTTTTAAACAGATTTAACTATAATAACATACCTTATGCTAATAGCTAATTTAATTGACTGAAAAGCTGAATATCTGTTAAATGAATGGGATAAGAAGTTTTTATTTCACAGGCGTAAATAAACTCTTTAATTCATTTCGACATTTATAAATATATCAGCCCTAATACAAAAAAATATTAATATGTATATTTTACAGTCAGTAAAAATGACCTGTAACCATCTTTCTGGCATAGTGTGCACCATATATCAATTTATTAAGCGAAATAAATATTATGTGAGTAAATTAATTACCTGGTTTTGAAACGAAATATATTTAAAATTAATCAGTTTTGTTTTGATAACATTACGATATTAATAATTCAATATTAATAATAAATGTACACTACAATTCAGTACATTACGTGTTTAACAAACTATTGTTTCGGTTTAGTTTTATCACGATTTATAGTAGCTAATAAAAACATATTATATATTGTGTATAAACAACCATAAATATGTATACGGCTATTGATAATAAATTACCTAACAAGTATTTAATTTTAAATATTTGGGTAATTTTTTAAAAGCAATCTTATAAAAAATGAGCCAGTGCTTCTGCCGAATGGCAAATAACTTATTACAATACCATAAAAAATTTCTATAAAATTATTTTTAAAACCATCGTTATTTTAACTTTGACACATTATTAAAACCTAAATTTTATTGTTATTTTGCCTTGTGTAATATTAGCAGCTCTATTTGCAGCTTAATTCATTAGAGCATGTAACGAAAAAAACGATGCTTGAAAAATCCACCATAAAAATATTTTCAATAACTTGACATCCTCTCGACCTTATTTCATTTTAGTTTATTTTCTCTGAAACATGGTCCATTAGCCAGCTGAAAATAAATCTCGAAGAACTAATCTTTAAAGTCCACTCACGAGAAACAAAAAATTTATAAGACTGGATTTAAGTTCACATCCATTATTTACGACACGACGTAATACTTTATTAAGAGAAACAAAGCCTCCGGTACGTTCAGATTCCGCCGGAATTAAAGGTTGATTCACAGTGGAATACGTAAATAAAGAACTGCGATACGTTCATCTCTATTTCTTTTGTACAGGGTGCGAAGTTGTTTAAAAGTAATAAATTAAATTTATGAGATGTTAACATATTTATATGGTTAACATTGCAAAGTTTTAGTGTTACGTTATTATTTGTAAAGTTATAAGATACATCGTATGGTTTGTGTAAAATCTGAAAAATACGACAAAAAATTAACTTTTTCTTAAACCGACACCTTGCATGTTTGTTCGATTTTAAAAGTGTCTCATTTTTTTCGATGCGATTTAATAAAAATTATTTTGTATTTGTTTATACATTTATTTTCTATAACTATAACTGCAAATTAGCCGTAGTTGCTTTCACCAAAAGGAAAAATCTAGAGGGCTTAGAATCCCTGAACCTATGAGGTGAAACAATCAAGATTGTGAGAGAGGTAAAATATTTGGGTGTCATCCTAGACTCTAAACTTACCTGGAACCAACATCTTCAGAAAACAAGAAAGAAAGAGAAGATGACTCTTATGTTAATCAGACGCACTCATGGGAAAACATGGGGCCTTAAACCAAACATGATTTATTGGGTATTCACCATGGTGGTAAGGCCTATGATAACATACGCATCACTGGTATAAATGGTGGACAAAAATACGACGAGAACTGCTGTTACAGAACTGGCCAAAGTACAAAGACTTGCTATAACAGGAGTAATTAAAACAACCCCAACAGCAGCCATGGAGTGTTTCTTAGACCTTTTACCACTTAACCTCATAGTGATGGGAGAGGCAAGAATGGGCTACTTTCGACTGCAACAAAAACCAACTGGTGTCTACGCTACACAACATAAAGAGTCAGGTTGGTGGCAACATCCTGGACGAAAGAACAGACCAGATGATTTCCCAATACTCATTTAACAAAAGCTTTGAGGTAAAAATTCCAGATCGAAGTAAGTGGCAGCAACCCGATCTCCCCGGCACGGTTGGAGACATCATCTGGTATAAGGATGAGAGCAGGGAACTGAAGCGGGCGTGTACAGTGAAACGAGAAATTCACAATTCTTTATTCCACTAGGAACACACAGTTCTGTAAACAGAAATATATGCTTTATGCATTGTGCAAACGAAAATAACATGAGGGCTTATAAAAACAAGCGGATCAGCATAATAACAGACAGCCAGGCGTCACTAGGGGCACTAGCAAACCCCAAGGTGACATCCAGGCTGACATGGAAATGCCAAAAAGAACTGGAAGTCCTGGGAGAACGCAACAGGGTAACTCTCCTGTGGGTACCAGAACATTCGGGAATAGACGGCAACAAAAAAGCGGATGAGATAGCGAGACATGGATCATTCATATTATATTTTGGACCAGAACCTGCCCTTGGAGAGACTAAATCCACAGCACGAAGGCAAACCAGGGAACGGATCCAAAACAAACACGACGAATACTGGGAAAACCTCATTAGAATAAGACATGGAAAAAGCTTTATAAAGGGCCCATCCAAAAGAACGAAGGAAGAACTACAGTAGGGTTGCTAACAGGGCACGATAACCTAAGAGGACACCTACACAAGATAGGCTTATACAATGGAGATCCAAGTTGCAGAATATGCGACGGGGGGGAAGAAACAGCCTACCATATACTGTGCGAGTTAAATCACAAAATATTTTGGCATTTGAAAATAAGCCCACAGGAATATATCAACCAACCAGTCTCGGGGTTATACAGACTTGTAGAAGAAAAAAGACTTATGGGAGGATTGGTATGAAATATAATGGGAGATTAGGCACAAAAAGCCCAAGAGGCAGCGCTGCCTCCGGTAGGGAAACAAGACGGTTCCCAGGGAAGAAGAAGAGAAAAAATTAGCTAAGTTCACTGAAATTTTGCAGGGAAGTAGCTTTTAATATGCTGATTAAAAGTTTCAATGCGCACAACCACATAATCAAATGTTTCTTTAAAAGTAAGTTTTTTATTACTATATAAAAGCAAATAAAGTAAACTTTTTAAAGGTAGTGGGTAAAGATCGGTCTTTTTTCGCCCATTTTATTTATGAAAAGTCAAAGTTTTAATTTATATTTTTAATATAATTTTATTATATTTATAATAAAGTATTTGTTTTTTTTACATATACAATAAATTGGTAAAAAAATCAGAATGACAAGTACCAAAAAAACCCCTTTAAACATATGAGTGCATTGTGTTATTTTTTAAAACAAAGGATCAAAAAACGTGTTAAATGGCTAAAATTAAATAAAAATAGCAAGTTTAAGGGTTTTTTTTAAAGGTGTCATTTTGATTCTTTATCAACTTATTGTAGATGTAAATAAAATACTTAGACTTATATAAATATAATAGAAGAGTAAATTGAAACTAAAAAGGCCGATCTTTAACCCACTTGCTTTGAGTAGGAAAAGCGTAAGAAAACATTCCGATACGTCACGGTCTCATTGGCAATCCCGTATAAAATACGTATCGGTGTTATTAAAAATATCACTTCTCATTCTCAAGAAACTATAGAAGATACAAAGATGGTTAAATTGAGGCAAAGTTGCGCATTTATGTGACCAATATTATGCCGTTTAGGAAGTTTTAAAATTCAGAGTTTTTTGGAGATATCCGTAAAAAATATATAAATTTTGGAAAATGGTTTTTATTTTCTGCTGATGCCATTTTAAAACGGATTGCAAAAAAATTTGCACATTTACGTTGTCACTTTTTTCCTATATTATAGTGCACTTAGATTTTAATTTCAACATTTCGTCACCATCATCAATTTTTTTTTATGGGAGCTATATTAGATTTTAACCTAAGTAAATAGTCCTCCTTATTTTGATTTTACACATTATATAACATATAATTCTTTAAAAGCTTATAAGCTTATTTACTTCCAAAAAATAAATATCTTGGCACAGATTCCGGCTTTTTTAAATTTTTTGTAAAAGGGAAATATTAATACAGATTTTTAATAGAAATTCTCATTTCTAAAGGAAGCAAGAAAAATTATTAAAAGTTTAAAACAAATTTTTTATACAATATCTGTCAAATTAGAACTACAGATGTAAATATCTTTCTTTAATGGAAAAACTAATTTCTTCAGAGAACCTGTATTCTTAGGTCTCTTTTGACAAGTACTGACATTCAAATTTTGCAAAAAACAACAAAGCATTTGCCAGAATCTAGAATACTAATTTTTAAAAATAACTTGGGTTGTGAATAATAAGACATAGAAGAATAACATATTATACATTGTTAAAATCAGAATAAGAATCACCATTTGCCTACCTAAGAAATTAATATGTCGCTCATAAGAAAAATAAAGTAACGAAACATCGGATGTAAAATCTGAAAGCGCTATAAATAACATTAAACAAGTGGCAAATAAATGTGCAATTTATTTTAAAAAATGTTTTAAATTAAAGAAAAAAAAAACCATTTTACAAAATTTCGGATTTTCTCGGATATCTCCGAAAATAAACATTTTTTTAAAACTTTTTAAACGGAATATTGTTAGTTAAATGAATGTGCAACTTTGCTTTAATCTAATCATCTTTGATCTGCTGTAGGTTCCGAGATCAACAGCCGTAAATCCTTGTTGAGTTTTAAGCCATCAGTAAAACTGCTTTTTAAACAGAAATTGTAGTCAATAAATTCAGCCTTCCCCTTGTATATAATATTCAAATCGGCACTTTCTTTTTCACGATTTTATTATCTTTCCAAATAAAATAACACATCAAGGAACCAAAACGGGCATATCCATAAAAACGCTATACAAACAACAAGGTTATTTTAGAAACACATGTACAACAGCCAAAGTTAAATGGATGTCGCGGGAGCCGTAACGAAATCTCGCCTTGCTGCAAACATGACGGGCTTTTACAAGGTTAAAATTTAAAGTTTTCAGGGTTAAAAGTTTTTCAGAGAATAAGCCCCAGAAAAGGAAATTTATTATCTTAGTTTTGTGTCGCGAAAGCTGAGTTATTATAAGTCTTTTTACATATTTATTTTTAGTTACTCTATTATATATGTACAGTTTTTTATTTGACGTTTGGAAAAAATGAGTTTAGTAGTTTAAAGTTTCAAAATAATAAAAAAATCTTTTCCTTGTACAAGGTATTTCAGAAAGTCTGGACGTGGTTCTACTACTTTATTTTAAATGAGTACCCTATTTTCTTATTTGAGATTGCATTCTTCTTAAAATTCTAAACATTTTTATGCAGCATACCATGTGTCTGATTTTAATAGCTAGATCACAAAATGCAAAAACCCGTAAGCTTAATCATTATTACGCGATATCGCTTCGTTTGTTTATTTCTTCAATTAGCCATGACTTGACATATCTGCCAAATTAATTTATTCAGTCCAAATTTAGTTACGACTCTTTAGCAACCATACACACACTTATATTGTCTTTAAGTCCTTTTTGAATTATATTATTCTTTTGAATAATATTTATAAATGTCTTTCCTTTTTGTTCAGAATAACCTAAGTTAGTAATATTTTACAATTTAATTTTTAAACAAATTGTTTCCAGTGTGAAAATAGTTATTTTCTTTAACCAAGGGGCCGGAAAGTTGATACCCTTTCCGGCAATGTACTACACACTCCGTGTTTTAGTTCACAAAAAATCGCTATGTGGTTTGTCGGCTTTCTTAAACTGGCATATTTCTATAGATTCAAAAATGTTCCATTTTGGCATCTTCAGAAATGAAAACTTTAGAGCTGTGATTTTAAGTCTGGGATGTGTATTAATACAAATTTCCTTTTTCAATATGGTCCAGACATATTTTTGTTAACTTCTCTCTACGACAAGCGCCCGCTAAGCCAAAAATTGTAGCCACTTTTATATTTAAAGAAGTATCATCTGGCGCTTTATCCATAAATTTCAATATTTCTAGTTTTAAAAAGACTTTAGCCTTTTTGGGTCTAAAACCAACGCTTTGTTTTTTAAGGTAGGCCGTCACTGTGAAATACTTGCTTAAATCTATGTTTTTTCGTAATTTAATGATACATTTTAGCGTAAAGTATCTAGACCATAATGTATTGGGTTTACATGTTTTTGATAAATAAGTGATAAAGGCCAGAAAAATGTCTTTTTAAAATACTTTAAGTAATTGTCTCGAAAGTTGCCTCCTCTCCGATTTTGACCAAATTTGGTATACGGGGGTTTTCTGGGGCGCTGATTACGAATTGATAACGTTTCGTTTTTAAGATATTCATCATCAAAGTTGAAAATCAAACTAACCTTTTTTATACTATTCCTCCTTCTTTTTGCACAAAATTCTTACTTTTACACTAAATTGACACACAATATTTCACAAACAACTTTTAAAAACTTGTTTTTATATTTATTTTACACCTTTTTTTCCATTAAATTGCAAACCTCAACTTTCACACGCCGCAACGTGGCGTCAACCATGTATACACTAGGGTTTTTGTAAACAAATATCGCTACTGCCTTTGAATTTTAACTTTGATAATGAATATCTCGAAATCGAAACGTTGCCGAAAAAATTTTTTTGCATATTCGTATTCAGCGCCCCAAAAAACCCCCGTATACCAAATTTGGTCAAAATCGCAGAGGAGGCAACTTTCGGAGCAATTACTAGACTTTACACCCTTACTTTGACACCAGCTCTCAAACATAACAAATTCTTTTTCATACATCATGACGAGATTTCATGGGCAGGAGATCTATACTTGCTATTTCTGCTGCTTCGATAATCGATGCTAGTAAATCGTCGCCAGAATCCATTGAAAATGTTTCTCCAATTTGGTTAAAAAATGCGTGACAGAAAATTAATTTTTGATAGATGCATAAACAATTAGTTGGTTGCTATGGATTCTTTAATAATATTTATGGAGTTATTAAAAATATCTACTTACATTTCGGTAAATTAGGAATATTTTATTTTATTTAATAAATGTTATAAAAAGACTGCAAAATTCAGTTTCTTCAAATATATGACTATTATAAGCAAAATTATGCATTATTTTAAAATTAAATACTTATTTATGTTCCAAAAATTAAAAGATTTTACTTTTCCGCACTAGTGCGAAAAAGTGCTATTTTCCGCACGCAGATTTGTGCGGAAAAGCACACAATATAGCATGCGATATAGCATGATTGATAGTGATAATGATAAAGCTTGTAGTTTTTTGCATTTTGCGATATAACCATTAATTATTTCAAAAACATTTTGAAACGGGTAGAAGTAGTTTTTTCAAACTTGATGCAGACAAACAAAGTAAGAAAAATAACGGAAAGCTCTGACCTTGTGTACTTCTCTAATCGAGTTAAAACTATAAAACTTTTATCACATTGGAATTATTGTTTTGCTGATTGCGCCAATAATACAATTTTATTTTTCTTCCTCGGCAAAAAGGTAAATCATTTTTTCTGTAGGAAGAAAAAGTGGTACTTCTCTCCCCCAAGTAAGAAAGAAAAAAAAGCATTTTATGAAATAGTAAGTGAAAAAAAATCCTTTTCCCTATACCTCTTTTTTCTTTTACTGGATATATAAAAAAGGAATTTTGCACTTCCTAAATAAGTTAAACCAGACGAATTGTATGGGCATTTTTAAAATGTTTTATTTACACAAATTAACTTTAAGCTAGGTTTCATTTAGATTTACTCAACAAAGCGCCATATTCCACATAATGGAAATAATATGTTGCAAATTTGCGAAATGCCTCATGTAGAGGTTTTGTTTTAGCATTGTTTTGTTAAGGCATTATGCACGTGTACAAAGCTGTTGTGGCGGTAATGCTATACAATGTTGTCAAATAGTTATTATAAAATGCACTTAAATCACGCCGTAACAGTCGATTCGACTCGTTAAAGCAAATAACGTATCTGTAATTAAATGATGATGATTGTGAATATTCGTTTCAGTAGACGGAATTATAACTCCCGTGGCATGTACAGGGTGTCTCATTTTCAACAGTTTCATAGGGTATCTCCGTAATTGTTAGTGCTGTCAAAAAGTAGTATAGGCGTCATATGCTTTTTTGAGTCAAACTTAAAACGGCAAAAGAACTCCGCACATTTCTTGTGGGAAGTGGCCTCCGGTGAAAATGACTGAAATCGATATATGTTTTAGGTTTTGTCATCCTGAAAAAAAGTCTCAGTGGGCACGAAGCTCCATTTTGCAGAGTTTGGCTTCTTACGGAGCTCCAAAGCTCTACAGATCGATTATTATTTACAAATTCAAAAGGTCATATTTCAATGGTCAAATGTATATTACTATAAAAAAAATACACGTTTTTATGTTTCTTAGGTCACTGAATTCAAAACTAATGTTAAAAAGTCAATATTAACAATTGATATCTGTCAACTAACTGTTAAACAGCGATAAGCAATCGAAATTGATTAAATCAATTTCTTTTTCTACTACTGTATAAATAAGAAAACTTTGTGGTCCTAGCAACGCGAATGATAACGAAAGAGAACCTTCGTGTTACCTGGTTGCTAAGCGTTGCTAGCTACGAAAGTAATATTTTCAGCGCCTGGACAAAAAAGTAAGAGTAAAAAAGAAAATATGCTGTGGAAAATATTAGGATTTATTTATAAAAAGTAACTAATTTATGACAAAATATTTTAAAAAACTAGGTTAGGTATTAACATTAAAAGTAATTGTGCAATTTGAGCAATTAGCAAAAGAAATTGGAGGAATAATACTTGAATTAACAGTTTTTAAATTTGTTGTTGGGGTATCGTTATCACCTTTAACTACGTTAATATTCATATTTTTCACTGTTACTTCATTAGAGGAAATATTGGTAGGAATTTCGTGTAAAATCTTCTTTGAAATTTCCATCTTATTACTATAGGATTCAGCAATATATCCCTCCGCAACAGAAGAAGACTTCCAACCTCCATGCCTTTTAAAGTCCAAAATATCGACATCCGAAGCATTGGCAAGGAACGTAGTTGACGTTCTTCTAAAAGAATGGCCAGTGTATCTACTGATGTCTTCAAGCTTCAAAAACTTCCCAATTTTTTTAGGTACATTTGAAATAGTGTGCTTTCCAATTACTTGATTAACACATTTACCTCTTTCATAACGATACAATAAACGCTCATCTAGAGCATTCCTTGGTCTCAGCCTAATATATTCCTGTAGAAATCTGACATAAGGAACTGAGCGTTCATCGTTGGTTACTACAAAGTTTCTTTTAACTTTATTTTTAGACTCCACTATTTTTACTATAGCCACGTCATTTCTTATTTCTACAGCCACTCCCATAATGGCTATTACTTTCATTGCTAAGTAACTTTGATCAGGCGCGTTAAGTAAAAACTTTATGATTTCTTCTTTTTTAAAATTTTTTGACTTTTTTGCCTCATAACCATCGTTTTTCCTTTTAATAAAAGCAACTAGTTTCTTGAACTCCGAAATAACTTGATTTTTGTTTACGGAAATTGTTAACTTGAGCATGGAATATACAGACCAGGGGGTTGGTGGTGATAAAGACTCGGATTTTTCTTGAAAATACGCCAACATCACATTCTCGTCAATCCGCCCCACATTTTTTGTAGCAAGCCATTCAGAAAACGATTTATATGTTTGATGGTACCTCTCTTTAGATTTGTCTGGCAGAAGTGAGGCACACGCAAGGTCAGCTGCCTTTTGGATGCCATTTTCATATTCATTTAACATTTTAAAATGGGAATGGATTTATACTAAATTAACAATAATTCAAAATTTGACAAGTGCTGATGACAGACAATGTCGACAATAAATGTGTTGCTATGGATTAATTTTTAACAGGTAAAATTTCGAAATCTCTGATATTTCTATTAAAACATGATGTAGCAGTAGCAGAAAAAATATAATACATTACACGATGCGAAAGGCCTTTCAAGTGTTCGGAGGTTTTAAATAGCCTCGGCTTCGCCTCGGCCATTTAAAAACCACCCCACACCAAAAAGTAAACTTTCGCATCTTGTAATGTAAATAACTATTTTTTATGTTTTTCAGATCGCTTATGTCGAAAAATCGATATTGACTATTGACAACTGTCAACTAAATGTCAAACAGCGATTAGCAATCGAAATTAGTAAAATAAATTCCTTTTTTTATTTTTAAGTCGCTGAATTTAAATCTGATTTCAAAACAACAATTTTGACTATTTACAGCTGTCAACTAACTGTCCAACATGAATTGATTTTACCAATTTCGATTGCTTATCCAATGCACAGTTTATACCGTACATCGAATCAGTTATTTAACTCTCCACCTGTTTTGAAGCCATAGAATTCAACCAATAGGAACACTTTCCTCATATTCTGGGCATGCTCAATCTGCCAATTGATATGAAAACGAATTTTTTTATTTATAATAACCAATCCGGTCTAGTTTTGTCTTTTTCTGTTACGACAGTTTTACCACAACAGAGAGAGATGAACAAATGCCGCACCTGATTGATCAGAAAGTGAACGCACCAGTCAGGGCTGGTCTATCGGTTTTTTAAATTTATTTTTGATCGTCAGGTTAGCTGGTGTATTGAATTGTTTGGAGGTTGGAAGCGTAGTTTATTTTTCGGTGATTTCAGTGATTTGTTTAAGTGTGTTGAATTTTTTGACAATTAATTTGTGAAAAGGTGACTAGTGTTTTCAGGTTCCATTGTTAAAAACCATGGTTGTGCGTTGTTTTGTCTGCAAAAGTTACAAGAAAGCCAATCCAGCTGTAGGATATTTTAGCTTTCCAAAAGATAAAATATTGTGAGTAGATTTTTACATAAAGTAGGATTAAAGTAGGTACCTATTGTATGATCCCAAAATAAAAACAAACATCCCTGTGGAATTTGTCAGTCGTATTCATAAAAGACTCACAAATGATGATGCACTGTACACACATTTTAGAGCATACCAGAATGCTGCAAAGGATGTGTTTGGCAACCTCAGGTCTCCAGATCAAACTTTCTTTGAGTTTTTTGGATCCTGCGAAAGTCTATTTGTCCGCCATTTTAAAGATTTTGCCATTTTGCCAAATATTGGCACAAAAATAAGGGATAAAATTTTAGAACTGTCTTTTCAACATCCTTGTAAAAACTCCCCCAAAACCTATTTTGCATCTTTGTTTACCAGAACAAGAATATTTTACACTTTTACACAAAATTTTTAAACAGAGATTTGCTTTCACCCAAAACAAAAAAATCACAAAAACTTAATATTCTTTATAGGCCTATTATTTATAAGTGTAAGGTAATATAACCATACATTTAAATTCAAACAAGAATAGAGTGGCAAGGAAATAGATATGTCATATTTTTAAAATTATTTTTTTCGAAAACTAGTTCCTGAATCAGTATTCAGTCTGTTAAAAACAGACGGTTGTTACCCTTGTAGTGATTTCTATCCAGTGGTTCTAGAAATGTATAGGTATTCATTTTATTTTACTGAGGTAATTATTGAAATAATTTAACTGCTTCCTTGAAATTTCGGGTTACTTTGAAACTCTGTAAGGTAAAATTTTGTTTCCTCTATGTCTTGTGTGTAGGTAGGCCTAAGAATTATATTTTATGACTTTAGTTTTTGATTTAGCTATTTACTGGGTGGTGATTCTTCTATATGTGTGATAATAGGCTACTTTCACATTTTTAAATTTTATACTGTACTGTAATGTTCATTCTCGGCTTGCTTCGGTTTGCTCGGTATGAGTCAAAAAAATTCATTATTTTTCATTTCCCCGACACGTGGCCTTTTATTTAAATTTTGTATGACCAATAAAACTGTACTCGAATTTTTTTTTATTTATTTTTGTTAAATATACTTACACATCAAATTTTTAACATGACCTTCATTTATTGAAATGGCTACCTACGAGAATAATAAATCAATTATATATATTCGTTCTATGTTCTTCAACATCAAAATTTATTTTTCTTGAGGTAGCCCAGCCTTTAATGCTTTTATTATGAGCGGCTGAACCAGTTTTAAAATAAAATTTTCAAATACATCATTTTATGCAATTTTTTCCACCTATTTAAACCTACCTGCCTACCAGCTATCGAATTATGTGTAAATAACTGATCATTCTCAATTACGTTTCCTAGGGTTCTTTTTTTACCAATTCCAGTCAAGTTGCTGCATATCATTTAATTTACTAATTTGATTAAATTAATTTCAATCCGGCCCTGTCGAGCTTCAGCTTGCGATTTAATCACAACATTTTTGACACATGAAGCGCATGCGCGAAATATGAGGAAAGAATGAAAAAGTAACATCTGGCTTCATCCAAATTAAACTGTGTCCAATGCCATCTATAATAGAATAACCTGCGCGCGAAAATTATGACGTCTCGCTACTTGGATATTACGAAGTAAGCGCGCGAATTATAAATGTGTTGGATGGTACATAGAAAAATACAATTTATGGCTTAAAACATATAATTTTTGCTTGTAATTAAAAAGTAATATAGATTACAAATATTAAAAGTGGATAATAATAATAATAATAATATACATTATTTCACGTAGGTTTATGCATAAGTACAAAAAAAAAATGTGAAAAAATATGATGTCAGGAATATAATACATATAAGGCAGTTCTTATTATTTTATCCTTTATTTTGATTTTTTTTTTATCAAGCATATATAATTTTTTATTTTTTTTTTCTGCAAATTATAATAAACTACTAAGCGTTAATTCTGACCATTTATTTATTTGGTTTAAAACGTTTTAAAAGTGGCATAGATTTTGTAGTGGCCGTATCATTGCGTTTTTAACATAAATTTTTAACAATTCCTATGTCTTTGTTTTCATAATAGATTTAATATTATTGTTTACTTTGTGTGTTTTACAGTTAAAGCCTAAAAATAAGTTTATATCAGAGTTAGGCATGTTCTCTAATGTTGGTTCCATAACATTATTTCTTAAATTTACTAGTTTTAACAAATTTTCTTTATCTTTTACTCACTTTGTACCCAATTTTCTTGTTCTTTGGGAACCTGTGGAAAACCAAAACAGGATACTTTAGGCTGCCCATGATAATTTCCCTTGCAAAAAGGGACACAGCAAAGGTTAGGCATTGTACCAAATTGATCACAACATTACGACACTAAAATTTTATTGCTGAATTGTAAGAAACACTAGAAGCACAATAAAAAACTTATTCCTTTAGGTTATGTAAATACCAAAACACGTAGTTTTTCTGAGATTTGTATCAGTTACACAAATTTAGATACACTAATTATCTTTTTGACAGTAATTCTTTATATTCAAAACACAAAAATAATAAAATAATACTCCTACATTACAATAAAGCCGATAACCAAATACCAACTAACAAAATTTGATTACATCCAAGTATATACAGCTGATCGACTAAATAAAATAGAGGGCAGTGGCTTATCGCTTTTTGACAGTTAGTTGACAGCTGTCAATTGTCAGTATTGACTTTCTGACATTAGATTTGAATTCAGTGACCTTAAACGATAAGAACGTGTACTTTTTTATATTATTATGCATTAAACTATTGAAATATGACCTTTTGAATTTGTAAATAATGATCGTTCTGTGGAGCTTTGGAGCTCCGTAAGAGCCATAATCCGCAAAATGGAGCTTCGTGCCCATTGAGACTCTTTTCAGGATGACAAAAGCTAAAACAAATATCGATTTTAGCCATTTTTACCAGGGGCCACTTCCCCTAAGAAATGTGCGTGATTCTTTAAATATTTTCGTTTGCTTAAGAGAAGGAAAATAAAAAAATTGTCAATTTCAAAATGACCCTACATATTCTTATTTAAAAGAGATACAAAATAATTTTTTATACAACCGTTTCATTATAATGATTATTTTAACCCGACAACAACTTGAAGAGACCATGGGGCCTTTGTAAAATTAAAATAATTATACAGCATAAATGCCTTAAAATCTATCCAAAAAAGATGACATGAGTGCATTGATAACAACGGAGAGGCTTTCGAACATTTGCAATAATTTCCGTAATTTTTCCCTTAATCTAAATCTTTTATTTTGTTTTAAAGTTTCTATAGTTTTTTAATTTACTTTTATGTGCCAACTATATCTTCTAATTTTTGTAAGTTAAAATATTTTGGTAATGTCTTTCCAGCTATAATGTCAACATAGTTTTGTTTCTAGGATATTAGCTTTTGTTTTATAACCTACTATAGTTTAAAGTATTAAAGTTTAAATAAATCGCAGAGCAAAACAAATATCATCCAGAGTGTGTTATATTTTTAAAAAGGGAATTTGATATGTTATCTTTTTAGATTAAAATATACAAGGTGTTCCATTAAAAAAATAAGGTTGTGTTTGTTAACTTTTTAACCTGACCCCGTATACTTATTATGAAAACTGCAGATTCTTCAGCAAATTATAAAGAGACATTTGTATAAAGCATTTTTCGGTGTCCCTTTTAACTAAAAAAAAACAGGGTTAAAAATAAATGTTCAATTTTATCATTTTCGATAGCACTAACAATTACGGAGATACCCTATAAAAGTGTCGAAAATGGGACACCCTGTACACTGTAATCTTAGAAAATATTAATATAAATATTTACATATTTTTTTTGATTTGTGCATATACAGTATACAGACACATATAGAAAAACATAATCTTGAAGTTATTAAAATAACTGTTTTTGTAATCGCCTCTGAATAAACAGTAACCTTAAAAATCTATTTTGACATTTGGCTCAAGGGCTCCGGTTGGGGCAATAATTATAAAAATTAAATAAAAATATCCCAAAATAAGATTAGCTGGCATGATATCTAAAAAAGTTATTTAAAAAATCTTTTTAGAATTTAACTCCAGGGTAATGAGTAATTTTAATAAAATTTAAAAAATTATATATTTTTTATTTCTTTTTTTCATTTGAATTACAAATATCAACTTTTAACTTTATATTAGGTTTGCTAACCCTAAAATACCCAAGTGATTCGATAATTTATAATTTTTTAATGTTATTTTATATTTATAACGAGAAACTGGAAATAGGAAATTATTTGGGGGTGGCAAAATTACCCTAATTTTTTCATTTTTTATTGCAAGGCAAATGTTAGTGGTGATAAATGTTGCTAAAGGTCCACAAAATAGGTACAAATAAAAATTTTTAAAGTAGGAGCTGTTTATTAACTTTTCCACATTTTACAGTATGTTCCGGCTTATTTACTGGGCTATTAGTGTGACTGGGAAACCATTTTTTTTTTAATTTTCTTGTTTTAAACATCGAAGAACATACAAAAACAATAAATTTTCAAATTAATTGGTTACTAATAGTCATAAAATTCATTATAAAGCAAAAAGTTGAGATTTATACCTAGACTGAAAAACAAATTTAAAAAATGTCTTTATTTAAATTTTTTAAAAATTTGTATTTCAATATTAGCAGATCAACTGAAAACTAAATTTAAAACAGCTTTTTCAAATAACTTTTTTAGATTTTAGGCCAACTTACGTCACTTTTTGATATTTGAATTTAATTTTTATGTCACGATGGCAATGCACCTACATACGAAACACATATCGCACACTCTCATCAAAAATGACATAAACCCAAAAATGTTATTTTACGGTAAATAAAAAAAATATATATACACGTAGTTTAATAGTTTTACTAAAAAAATATTAATATTGAACTTATTACTTTTATAAAAAAATACACAATTAAGTTATTTTGGGCATAATTCAGTTAGTAGTATTTTAGAATTCACTTTTAGGAGTTAATTGGGAATATTAACTTGTGACGCCTATTATCTAATAAAATATGGAGTTTCTTTTGAGACTTAATTATGTAGAAAAATATAATTTAATATTTTTAGATGGTATGGGCATTTATAATTATTGTTTATTAATCTAAATCTAGAGCTTACCTATGGGATTTTTTGCAAAATTATGAGAAATACAAGACCGTATCTGCTGAAGTTGGTCAAAAGATCCTCAAAACGTCATTAACCCATAAGATGTTATACATCGCCGAATTTGGAATAAAAAAGTTTTTAAATTAGAATATTAAAAAATCAGGGCCGTATTTAAAAAAGAAAGTTGATGACCACTCGAATACGAAACGTCGGATTACAAAAGCATTAACGCCATTAGATGGAGCAAAAAAAGGTTGCAATGAAAATAAGCAATTTATTTAAAAAGTCGTTTTTAAATAAAGTCAGGAAAATAATTAAACAATTTTTCAAAATTTTTTTTTCGGATGCCCATACTGGCCCTCCTTATCTTGGACACCTATATATATATATATATATATATATATATATATATATATATATATATATATATATATATATACCGGGTGACAACGAAATCACTACCCAGCCCTTTATTTTCTTGAATAAAAACATATGGCTTTCAAATTTTAGGATGACATAACATATAATAAGATGCCGATTTTGGATATTATAACATGTGCCTATCACTTCCGGTTTAACCGGAAACGACATCAATTTTGATTTTTTTAATGGAACACCCTGTATATTTTTCCGAATTTGGATTCTGCGGATCATATCTGATATAATATCTATACTATGTCCTATACCTATCTCTGCTTGTTTTTGAGATAATGGCGATTAAATATGTTCAAACTACCGCACATTATGCAGTTTTATGGAAAAACAAATAAATGTTATAAAAATTTATTATGTCTAATTTATTTCATTCTGAAGACTCTATCTGTGCAGGTCACAATAAAACCACTTCCGGCTTTACCGGAAGTGCTGCGAAAATTGACTTTTCTAATAATGTTACTTCAAAAATTTAAATGCAACACCCTGTATATTTTTTAAAATTTGGATTCTACGGGTCATTCCTGATATAAAATGTGTATTATATCATATACCTATCTTTGTTAGTTTTTGAGAAAATGGCGATTGAATATGTCCAAACCATCGCACATTATGCAGTTATAGGGAAAAAAAAATCTTTTTTTCTCAAAAACTAACAAAATGGGTATAGGATGTAATACAGATTTTATATCGAAATGACCCATAGAATCAAATTTTAAAATATACGTTCATTAATTTTAGAGTAACTGTATTAAAAAGTCAATTTTCCAGCACTCCGTAAAGCCGAAATTTTATTATGACCACCAAAGATAAAGTCTTTAGAAAGAATTAAATTGAGCATAATAAATTTTTAAAAGCATTTATTTGTTTTCCATAAAACTGCATAATATGCGATCGTTTGGACATCTTTAATCGCCCTTTCCTCAAAAACAAGCGGAATAGGTATAGGATATAATCTAGATTTTATATTAAAAATAATCCGTAGAATCCCAATTCCAAAAATATACAGGGTGTTCCATTGAAAAAATCAAGGTTGATGTCGTTTCCGAGATTAAACCGGAAGTGATGACACATGCTATGATATCCAAAATCGGCATCTTATGATATAATATATCATCCTAAATTTGAAAGCCATATGTTTTTATTTAAGAAAATTAAGAGCTGGGTGTGATTGTTGTCACCCGTATATATATATATTATATATAATATATATATATATATATTATATATATATATATATATATATATATATATATATATATATATATATATATATATATATATATATATATATATATATATATATATATATATATATATATATATAAATATATAATATATATATATATATATATATATATATATATATATATATATATATATATATATATATATATATATATATATATATATATATATATATATATATATATACATATATATATATATATATATATATATATATATATATATATATATATATATATATATATATATATATATATATACGTCTGGAAAACCAATTTCTTAGGTGCAAAGATTTTCAGTGCGATAAAAGGAGATGTCAATTTAATAGGCAAAGGCTTGAGTGAAATAAGGACAGACAGAAAACGTTCAGCGGCTGAATTCCTTTCTACCGACCTAAAAAGAAGCGGACTGCGACAACAACCACTCAGTGATGCCAAATCTCACGATTATTCGTAAGATTACACGATTTTGGTTCCGATTATCACGATCTTCCGAATAAGATAGCGATTCTGACGATGTTTAATAAATCATTATAAAATAAAATAATGCATTTTAATTAATAATTTACTTTGTTTCTGTAGTAAATGATAACCATAACATATCAAAAGAAACGACCGGGGAATCCCTGTCGCCTACAAGCGGTTATCGAGTAGAACGATATGACTTTAATTGCAGGTAAGGTGGCTTACAATTTATTTGTTTGCATTTTTAAGCACTTTTGTCTTGTATCGAAAATTTAACATAAGTCAAAACCAGTAAAAATAATAAATATCCGTTAATAAAATAATAAAGTATCTTTAATCATTCTAAAATACCAATATTTTTTACAAATTTATTTTTTTGCTAAGCACATTACTTTTTTTTTAATATAATGTTTTATAAAATGTAAAATTTTTAAAACATTTCTTAATATGTTTATATGTTTAAAAAAACTCACAATTTTGTAACGAAGACTAACATTATTTTGAGAACAACTCCAACCGCAGCCCTAGAAGTGCTGCTAAACCTGCCGCCACTCCACATCTACATACAGGGGCAAGTAAAGGCGGTACTCTATAGGCTCAAAGGAGGTCAAAGTCCAATTATAGAACACCGAAGATGAGAAATAGAGGAGGACCAAGAGGTCAGCTCATTGTTTGAGATGCCCTCAGACAGGATAACCCCTCGTTTCATCTTCAATAGACACTTTCGTATTGTCATACCAGATAGGGAGGACTGGAAGGGAGGCCCTTCAATCAAAGCCGATCATATCTGGTATACAGATGGCTCCAAGACCAACAAGGGTGTAGGAGCTGGCATCTATGGAGATAAGCCTAGAGAAAAGGTAATCTTAAGTCTCGGTCAGCACGCCACGGTTTTCCAAGCGGAAATCGCAGCAATAGTGCATTGCGCCGTGAGGATTAAAGAAAAAGGGAGTAAAGGAAAAAATAACGTCATTTACTCAGATAGCCAAGCGGCCCTGAAGGCCATCAGTTCCCCAAAAGTTAATTCCAAACTAGTCGGGGACTGTATACAGGCCCTGGAAAAGTCGGCTTGGCAAACAAACTTACGGTAGCCTGGGTACCAGGCCACGAGGGCCATCCAGGCAACGAAGAGGCCGACGACCTAGCCAAAAGAGGATCAGCCGCGGAAATGATAGGCCCGGAGCCATTCTGCGGTATCTCGGCAGGTCTCTTCAAAGCATCTATTAAGAGTTGGGTAGACAGACAGTTTCAAAGCTGGTGGGTACAAACACCGGGACAACGACAGGCAAAGCAGTTCATTAAGACCTGCTCGGCCAAGTTTACATCGGACCTACTGAGCCACAGCCGTAAGGTCGTAAGGATAACGGTAGGTCAACTAACAGGACATTGTAAACTCAACAAGCACCTGGAAAGAATAAACCTGGTGGAGAATAGCCTGTGCAGGTTCTGCCAGGAGGCTGAAGAAACAGCCTTACATGTGTGGTGCCATTGCGAAGCACTATGCAGGCTTAGGTTTACTAGGCTTGGGGAGGAAAAGCCAAAACCGGCAAGTTATATGGAGTGGCCAGTGTAGAGACTCTGGAGTCTAGTTAAGAAGACGGGCTTGGACAAGGTACTCTAAAGAACGATAGGAGAAACCACAATAAATCTGGTAAGGTTGCAGTGGTGGAGGTCATTTTTCGCCATCTCCGCTCAAATAATCTAATCTAATCTAATCTAACATTATTTTAAAAAAAGCAGCTTAAGCACCGCAATTCAAGGTTACAATTATAGTTGTAATAGTACACATAATAAGTGCCTTAAGAATTCTCTAGTTTTGCAGTACTTAAATAAAATAGACCTTATCAGAATGTTTGTCAAGTTATTTAATCCTTTATTCTATATGCCATAAACCGAAAATACCTACCAGAGGGGTTTTATTAATGCATTTTAAGCAGTTTTCAGGAATTTATACGTTCAAGTTTAAACAACATCGTTCATCGTAAAATGCGAAGGTAAAATTTATGTTTACACGAGCACATAAAGAAATCACAGCTCTGTGTTTTAAAGATACGACTGTATGATGATAAAATAATATTATTTTACTTCTATATCATATTCAATATTTCTGCTTTTCCTTTCATAATGTAAGAGTGCCTGATATACCTTTCTATTGATAAATGTTTATAATATGTACTATAAAAAATATTAATAAAAATATAAATTTATTCCAAGCAAAATAATTAAATGGTTTTTTTATCTTGAGACAGTCCACATAGGCGAAGGCCTAAGTACTAACGTACCATGAGTATCTGAAGTGTGGTAAGAGAGAGTTTATTCACGCGAGACTTAAAAATTTGAAGGTTTAAAAAAGGAAAACTTCTGCAGGAAGCAGGTTTCATAGTCTGGACAGTGAGGGATGAAGAAACAAATAAAGTAGAAAGTTCGGAGCCTCTTAAGTTGGACTGTTAAATGATGCTTAAAAGTGGCACTACGCTACGCTCTGTTGGAAGCTGCTAAAGAAGAAATTATATTGGCCAACTCTTCGGAGCAGAAGTCGTGAAAATACCTATAAAAGAGCAACAGATCTCCTATAGCTCCTCAGTGGGCAAGAAAAGGAAGCTTTTCTGCCCACGCTTTTTTAAATTTAGCAATGGACTTAGCAATTGTTAAAAGTTAACAACGGTTTAGAATGTTTAACAAAATGTCAGATTTTGACGGGTTGCTTACTAAAATCATTGAATAACACTGACAATGACGTCCATTGCTAAATTTAACAACGCGATCATCACTCGGCCGTTAGTGTTGTAGGAAACGCCATTCCTCAGTTATAAGAACAATATTCCAAAGAGGGTCTGATCTGGGATACATACAGAGTATACAGATTTGAAGGACAAAAATACTTTCTGGCTCGAACAAGAAATCCCTTTTCGAGCTTTTTTAAAGCTGCCGAGGCTATGGATGTAATGTATTTGTGCCAGTTAATGTTATTCTTAAAAGTAACATTCCCAAGATTATGTGAGTATGGCGCACAGCGAGTAGTTCGTGTTTAAATCGCTCCTGAAAAATAACTATTTAAAGTGCGAAAAAGTACCGTATAAACTAGGATTTTGTTGTGTATCGATATAATATAATACTGTGGTTCTTCTGATTAATCCAAAATGCCGCCAAAAGGAAACACTGATATGAAATCAGTAATCAAAGAAGCCATAAAAGAATTGCTAAATGACGACGATTTTATCAATAAATTGTTAAAGAAGGTCACAGATAGCTTGGAAATCCTACAAAAAACAGTACAAAAACAAGGTACGTACATCGATCAGCTGGAAGGGCGTATCGAGAGTTTGCAGCAGGCAACAAAAATAAACAATGTATGCATATACAATTTAGACGAGGAGATGGGCGAGAACCTTAGGCAAAAAGTATCTGAATTGTTTATAGGAAAAATGGGAGTACAAATAACAAAAGAAGATATTGTTAAATGCTACAGGGTTGGACAGAATAATGAAAAGTCAAGACCTGTTATTGTAAAAATGGAGCAGTACCAACAAAAAATACAGATTTTTAAAAATTGTGCCAAATTGAAGGGAACTAAAATTGGGATCGCCGAAGACCTAAACAAAAATAGAATTCGTGTGTATAAACAAGCCATTGAGATGCATGACAGAAAGTCCGTTTTCACCAGATATGGGAATGTATTTTTGAAAAAGAACAATAAAATAACTAAAATTAATGGAAGTGATGATTTAGTAGATACTTAACTATTAGAAGTGTACTTTTTTAGCAACATGAATAAATTATCCTTTTTTTTTAAATACAAATTTTAGTTACACTGGAGTGAGATGAATAATCGTAGAATTGTCTATTTTATTTTTTACCATATTACATAATAATAAAAAAAATATTTTTAGGAAATATTTAAATAGGAAAAATATTAAGTATAATTTTTGAATCAATTTATTAGGAAATGATACTGGATTATTTGAAGGAAGTGGAAGAGTATGGCACACTGGAAACAGAGGTATATGAAAGCTTTGATCAGGTACAATATTTTTCACCTAAATTTGACAATCTAAATATTGTTCACTTTAACATCCGCAGCTTACAAAAAAACTATGATGAACTATTGATATATCTAAATCTTATTGAAATTAATACTATAAGTGTCATCATACTGTCAGAAACATTTAATTTGGAAAATGTTAATAATTACAGAATTAATGGATTTAACAGTTACTATAATGAATCGTTTTATAACAAAAACGACGGCATAATAATTTATATTAAAGAAAATATAGTAGTAAAAGATAAAATATATAAACTAAATGAGACAAATGTTTTAAGATGTAATTTTAAGATAGCGAATGAAACATATGGCATTACAGCATGTTACAGACCACCAGCAACAAACCTTAAACTTTTTTTGGATGATATTAATAACTATTTCACTAACTTAAATATGTGTGAGACGGAAATGTTCGTAGGGGACCTAAATATTAATATTTTAAATCAACTCGATAATGAAGTTAATCAATACCTGAATATTTTGGCTGAAAGGGGTTTTTTCTCTTGTATTAACAAACCTACCAGGGAGACTGAAATCTCCTCCACTATTATTGACCATATATTTATTAAAACTAAAAAAATTGAAAATAACCTAAATTCAATAAAACCCATGATAATACAAACCTGTTTAACTGACCACTACACTATCGGTATATCTCTACAAAACGTGAATACAAATAGCAACAACGCAATAATTCATTATAAAAAAATAATAGATTACAATAAATTAAAGAACTTATTGGAAAAAGAGTCGTGGCGAGAAATAACAAATTGTAATGATGTTAAGACGACTTACCATGAATTTATTTATAAATTGTCTAATTATATAACTAACTGTACATATACACAAAAAATTAAGAGTCATAACAGAAAAAGAAAACCGTGGATAACGGAGGGAATTATGCGCTCTATCAAACATAGAGATCAGATGAAAAAACAGCTAAATAAAAACCCTACAGATGTATTATTAACCGAATATAAATCATATAGAAACTCATTAACAAAACTTATTAAAATAACTAAAAATACCTACTATAAAAGTAAGATTTCAGAAGCAAATAATAACTATAAAAGAATATGGCAGATCATGAATGAAATAACCGGTACAAATAATAATAAAACAAAAAAAAGTTTACGTATACTTAATGAAGAGAGGATGGTGACTGAAGAATCTGATGTTGCCGATTTGTTCAACAATTTTTTTGTAAATGTTGGAAATGAAATTCAATCAAAAATTCCACCAAACTTGCAAAATAGGCTTGACCCTAACATTAAATCATTAAATTCAATATTCTTAAGACCTTTAACTGAAAATGAACTGATTGACCACATTAAGTCTCTAAAAAAATATTCTTCTCCAGGAGCAGATGGTATAACAGTTTCTTTTATTCAACAAATGCATAGTTTCCTTTTAAAACCCCTATTGCACATTAAAATCGCTTTGAATCATGTGATATATCGTTCTGAAAATCTATGTAAGATATGCCTGATTGACTGGAAAATATCTTTGGTCACTCCAGTATTTAAGAGTGGGATTTGACAAGTCTCCAAACTATAGACCTATCTCAGTAATTAACAACTTTGCAAAACTTTTTGAAAAATGCTTAAAACAACGTTTGGTCGAATTTTTAGAGCAAGAAAATCTTTTATATCCTAAACAATTTGGATTTCGAAATAGAAAAAATACTGAAGACGCCGTTTTTGAGCTAACAAACACCATTTATAATGAGATTCAGAAAGGTAAAAAAACATTAGCAGTTTTCTTAGATCTTAGGAAAGCTTTTGACACTGTAGCACATGACATTCTTTTCGAAAGGCTGGAAGAAATTGGTATACGTGGTGGACCATTGCTTCTCCTAATGAATTATCTAACAAATCGCCAACAAAAGGTCAAAATAAATGATACTATCAGTAAAAGTGCCACAATAACAACGGGGGTACCACAGGGGACTGTACTGGGTCCCATACTCTTCTTGGTGTACATTAACAAAATTGGTAGTATTTTAAAGGACTGCAGTGTCATCTCGTATGCTGATGACACTGCGCTCTTATTCACTGGTGAAACATGGGAGCAAGTAAATGACCGAGCAGAGAGGGGACTCAGTACAGTACACCAGTGGTTAAACATAAGCAAACTGAGTGTTAATTTTGATAAAACCCATTTTATGACTTTCTCCGCCACAACTGTTGACCAACCTCTAAATAATTTCTTGACAATTCACTCTCTGAACTGTAAAAACAATGATCCTAACTGTAACTGCTTTAAAATTAAACGAACTGATAAAATTAAGTATCTAGGAGTGATTGTTGATCAGCATCTCAGATGGAGCGAACATGTTATAAATTTAAGCTCAAAAATAAGAAAAATGTACTACAAATTTTTTCAATTAAGAGATATCTTAAATAAAAGAATGTTGTTGTTGTTGTATGGTTCAGTGGTGGAGTCTATTTTAAGATACTGCATTATTATCTGGGGAGGCTTGTCTAATTCATATCTCAAAATTCTGGCAACATGTCAAAACTCTATCTTAAAAATTCTCAGTCATAAGCCCCGCAGATATTCAACCTCTTCTTTATACATTGAAAATGACACCCTTAATATTAGAAATCTTTATGCACTCTCTTGTCTTAACTATATGACTAAGATACGTCATCTATATTCTTTTGTATCACATAGTTATCAAACACGAACGATCGCTAACGATAACATCTGTATGCCTATGTTTCAAAGTTCTTTTTGTCGTAGATTTATTACTTATTATGCTCCAAAAATGTTCAATATGCTGCCATTAAACATAAAAAATTTAATTTTCCAAAATAATAGAACACTTCGAAAAAAACTCAAATATTTTATGCATCAAAATAAAGATTACTTCAATTTAATTTTTTCTTAATGTTTTATAAACAAAATTTTCTTTTTATTTATTTTTTTTCGGTTTTTTGTACTTATTGTTAAACTTATATATTATGTATATATAAAACACGAAAAAGACCAAGCTGTTTCTAGTGTGCTGCACTCGACCACATTGTATTGCTACCTGGTGCCATCACTATATTGGGCGGATTCAGTGCATACAAGTTGTTTCATCAATTTAGGCCTGTTTCCCCCCTCAAGATTAATAAAACAAAAAAACATAAAATTAGTTTTAGATGATTACTGTTATACTAGATTACAAAATAATACTTGAGTATGTAAAAATAATAGAATTTGTAACTTTTGTAATATATTATGTTTATGTTTATGTTTATGTTTATGTGGTTCTGTCACGTAAAACTTTGTGTTTTTCTAAATACTTTAAAAAAAGATTCAGGAGATTAGAATTATGGGTGGGAACTATAGGGAGGTAGTTAGATTCCTTAATTAGATTGGTAAGCGAGTTACTGATTCCTAAGCTTTCGGCTGCTCTGCCTTCTGTGTCAGTTTTCGTAGAACCTATCCAGTCCTTATTGTAAACATTAAAAATAAAAATAAAAGTTTAAAGATAAATGCGGTTTTAAAAAAGACAGTATGGTTTCCAATAATTTGAAAGATAAAACTTCATATTGAGCCTAAAAAATGTAAAGAGATAAAACAAAAGAATAAAATAAAGCCAGCTGAGCCATCTTTTTTAATTGTTAATTAGGTAGTGTCACTTCTAATTTAGAGACAGCAACTTACGCACTGCTAAGTTCCAGTGACATATACCTGTTCTGGTTTCATTTTGTCTGTAATTATTTTATTACTGTGTCAAAATAGTTTAGTTTGAGAAGTCCAACATTATTGAGATCATGTTATTACAGGGTGGCAGATATTTTTTAATAGAATATTTTTTTTTAAGTTCAAATTATCAAAAATATAATAGCATGGAAAAGTTTAATTATTAAATATTATTTGCCCTCTTTTCTTTTCAATAAAATATTCGTTAGGTTTGATATACAGGTTATTTCTAACTTCATAATAGCTTAAAAGAAAAATAAAGAATAACTTACAATGAACTCCATAAGGTAAAGATGTAGGTTGACCAAAACTCACCTAAAAAAAGGAAGCCAAATATTATTTTAATGACAAATATATTAACTAATATGGTGGTTGTTCATTATATAAATATACGTAGTTATCTGAACCGGACTGAATAGGACCATATTTAGGCATGCTTCACATTAAAAAAGTGTGAAATAAAACAACAAACATTTACTGGTTCGTTTTTTTCAACACCTTACAATAATAAAGATTTTGTATTCATTTTTACTAACAACAAAATTAATTTAATTTATTACGAAATCTGGCTTTAAAATTAAAAAAACAGAAAAAGTAGCATAAAATAATTGAAATCACAAAACATAGGACATAACTATTTTGTCAAAGTTCCGCGATTATAAATGCTTTTAATACATATGGGTAAAATAAAAATATATAATAAAAAAAGATTTAGTTACTTAAAATAAATTAAATAATCCTTTTTATTAAAACTGTTAAAAAAAGAGATACTTTCAGAATTAGAGTAATAAACAAATGGGCAGATGCGTAGCCTGTTTCTTAAAAACATTATTATAAAAAATAAAAATACTTATGTCCTATTTAATAATTTTTTATTTAGAACCAAATTAAATTTATAATTATTAATTAACCACATAACTCACCTGCTTTTTAATATTTTATTATTTTTAATTCGTCTACGACAAAGTTCTAATCAATATTATTTGCAAAGTCCCTTACAATAGAAGAGCTATGTTTGTCAATCTGTTCCCAACCAGAGTTACTCTCTATTATAATTTTTAATCTATTGAAAATATTTTTTCTTGTTGAGGGGTTTGTAGCAATTCCCAAAACTTATATCTTGCATAAAACTACTTCTAATTTTTTTGTAATTAAGAATGTATTTATTTCTTTAGTTATTAATTTATAGTTCTTGTTTATTTTGTTAATAATATATATATACATATAATATATATATATATATATATATATATATATATATATATATATATATATATATATATAAAATATATATACATATATACATATATATATATATATATATATTATATATATTATATATATATATATATATAATATATATATATTTTATATATATATATAATATATATTATATATAGTTTATTTGTTTATTTTCTTTGACCTTTGCCTTGATATATTGTTTATGCTTTTCCAAAATTTTCTGGATTTTCTTGGGGATAAGGTCAGGCAATATATAAAAACAGTTGCTTACTAAGCAATTTTCATATAATTTGTGTCAATTACGACGTTTCGGCCTGGAAGGGCCTTCATCAGGTATATATGTATTTTTTTATAATAACAAATTAATCTGCAATACAAAAATTTTTTTTAATTGAAATTTTACCTATATAATATATTAAAATTTAATCTTACCTTAAAACTAAGGGGTTTCTCACCAAAAACACTCATTTTTGTTGTGTAATGAACATTTAGAACTTAAAGTGACAAACAAACACTTAACATTTAACACAAATAAATACAATAAACGGTCTTCATTTTAACTATTTATTTTTTTTTAATTATCATTTATTTTTTGATAGTTTATAGATAGATAGAGATGCTAGTAGTTCTATAAACTATCAAAAATAAATGAAATTAAAAAAATAAATAGTGAGACAGACCGTTTTATTGTTTATGTTAGGATGTTTGTCCTTTGGTTCCAAATGTTACATACAACAAATGGTGTTTGGCCCCTTTTTGGGTAAGATTAAATTTTATATAGGAAATTTTAATTAAAAACATTTTGTTTACCCAAAATTTGTTTATAAAAAAAATTATACCTGATGAAGGCCACTTAAAAGCCGTAATGAGGCGCTGTTTTTTATTGCCTGACTTATCAGAAAATCAGAAAGGAAAATCATAAACTATATATATATATATATATATATATATATATATATATATATATATATATATATATATATATATATATATATATACATTATATTTTTATATCATTAACCTTACGGCAGTCAAGACATTTAATCTGGTAACTGGTTGTAGGTATTTAATTTTGTTTTTAATATCTAAATTTTTTCTTGTTGGACGACCCTTTTGTCAGTTATAAAATTAAAATATTTTTATGATTAATATTCCAGCTTGTGAACCATAAAAAAAATGATGCAGCAGTAAAAAGGCCACCATATTCTCCAAACTTAAATAGGGGTAAATTGTTTTTGTAGTAAGTTTAAAAAACAAACAAAACTTTATTGTACACATACTAAGATTTATTATAGCTATTTTTATGAATTCTGCGATATTAAATAAAATCAATTTTATAATTTAAAAAAAAGGATACAGGGTGTCCCAACTTGGTTTGTACACTAAATATCTCTACCCCTGTACATGATACAGAAAAAAACTTAAAATAAAAAATGTGTGTTTGGTAACACTTATTGTATTAACAGTATTGGTAAATAAACAGGGTGTCTTAAAAATAAAGCTTTCATTGTTAGATACGTTTTTTAAATGAAGCACCCTGTATATTTTGTCAAATTTTGACTCTGCATTTAATTATTCATGAAATTGTCAACTACTCTATACGCCAATTATTGCTAGTTTTTGAGATAATTAAGTACCTAAGAAAAATTATTTTAAAATAGTTATGACAAAAAGTAGTACTTAAAAACGGTAAGCAGTTTTAACATTTACCATATAATCTTATGTTGATTGTTTTTATTCTTTAATCGTATTTAATTATTACATGAGTAAATCAGAGAGAACTACAGTTAAAGGTCGTTATCTTAAAAACTAGCAATAATTGACGTATAATGTAATATACATTTTTGAGGGAATTAAATAAAGAGTCAAAATTTGGCAAAGTATACAGGGCATTCCATTTAAAAAAAAACGTACTTAACAATCAATTAGCGTTACCTAGGACGCATTTTTTATGTTAATTTTTTCTTGTATTATGTAGGAGCAAAGATATTTAGTTTATAAATAAAGATGGGACACCCTGTAAAACTTTGGTTCAGTAAAGTATGTTCGAACTATCGATTTCAAATCTGTTTAATCTGGGCCTGTTCCGGCCTAACGCATGCTGTATGTCTATTACACAAAACATTTTAGTGTTTTCCTGCCTATCATAATTTCGTTATCGTATCACCAAAAGGTATAAGATTTGGTACGTAAATTCACATAAGTTTTCTTATTACCTGTGAAAATAGTGAAAAAAATAGGCCAAGTGGTTTTTGAGATAGTTGATTTTAAAAATTACCCGTTTTACTACTTACTGATTGACTGACTCATCAACATTATAAGGCACGTTTTGAGGCAGTAGAAACATGAAATTTGGTATATAAGTAGGTTTTAGGACATAATAAAGAAAACATTTTAAAAAATGTACATTTTTCTCGAAACAGGGAAGGAAATATTGTATATTTAGAAGGTATTTTAGATCTTCGCAATCTAATTAAACCTAACTATTTGCAGCAGACAGTTTATTTAATTTATTGTCGAGATTTTTGGATCGGAACTTGGCGCCTACTTTATGTAAGTTTCTGTATAATATCACTTAAGGCTTTTGTAAAAATATACTTGTTTAGTTATAATAAAAGTGTTTCTTTAATTATTCTTACACACTTTAAAATTATAAACATTAAAATTCAAAGATAAAAAATCCGAAAATATCAGTGGTACCAACTAAAAAGGGTTTTGTTTTTTTATGCTGTACTTTACAACGTTATAGAGCTAACTGGAATATTATGTTTTTAATTTCGGTCCCAGATTTCTCGTCTACCAAAAAAAGTAAATACCTTGCCCAATTTAAAAATTAACTAGGACTAAATAATCAAGGTATCGTCCTGATAAGGATAATTTATACTACTAAGGAAATTTAATTATTAAAGAGACAGAAGACGCAAAAGTAAACAGTTCTATAAATTTCCTCCTGGCGGGCAACCGTTCTTCCTTAAACTGTAAAAGGCGGTTGGCCTGGTAAACACTCCACGGACCAAGCAAACTAATCTCGCCGGCTTTAATAATGAATATTGTTTGTTCTGTATTTATCGTGCACGTGCGAAATACGCCTCCAAGTTTTCAGGGGCGCATTTGATGTAAAAAGTAATTTGATACTGATTTCTATGCTTCGAATATCAAAAAATTGCCTGTAAAAAACTGGATTAGGTAGCAGAGTTTTATAAATTTTCATGAACACAACTTCAAATAAGTTGGTAAAGTATTAATAGAAAAATTAGCCAATATATAGGTTTCCGACTTGGATAGAAAAATATTAATTATTGCTAGATATAAATTAGAAAATAATATTTCCAACATAAACTCTATTCGGAAATAGGTTTATTGTAAATACCTAACGATTTTCTTAAATTTGCTCAATAGTATAGTCAAGAAGTGTGTTTCCTGCGAAAGGAGGCTTCGAAAAATGTGAGCGATAGCTCATTTGGCGAAAAATGCGTTTTAAGGATTTTTTCTGCAAATAAAAATTGCATTTGTTATTAAAAAAAAACGATACATAAAAGCCATTTCGATTTTGGATGATAATTTAAAAACTATAAGAGATAGCAAAAATTGCAAAAAAGATCCTTAAGATCCCTTTAGAGTTCTATCTCCATTATTTGTAATTTTAATTTAAGTCTGAAAATGGGCCCCTGGATTTTTGGTTGCGCGCTCGGCGTCGAAACCGAGTACGTCACACTAAATATTTTTTTAAGGTAATAAACATTAATTGAAACATTCTAAAAAGTTGTGGTGTATTCAGAACACTTTAAAGAATTTATTTTCATTGAAAATTTAACTAAAACTTATTTTTTTAACAATTTCGACAAATTGTCAATAAACAAAAGCGTTTTGAATTTTCGTCCTCATTGTACATTAAAAAAATGCTTAAATAAGTTTCGAAAAAGTTTTTTGCTTTGTGGGGTTCTTCTAATAAACATACTTAACAAGATAACGCCATAAAAGCTTTTAAAAAAAATATCCTTTGTTTATAATAGTTTTATAACTTTGACAAAAAATTAAAAATCAGAGTAATATTGTCAAAGTTATAAAATCATAAACAAAACATTAAATTTTTTAAAACTTTTATAGCGATCTTATTAGTTAAAAATAAAAAGGGGCTTAACGACGCGCAAAATTTATACTACAAATATTAAAAAAAAAATAATGTACAACAATGACGAAAGTTTGAAACAATTTTTTTAATTAGGAATTGTCTAATTTGTTGAAAAATTATCTTTAAGTTAAATTTTTAACGGGAATAAATTCTTTAAAGTGTTCTTAATACAGCATGATTTTTAAATTTTTTAAAATTAATATTTAATACCCTTAAAAAATATTTAGTGTAACGTTCTGTGGCGTTTTGACGCCAAGCGCGCAACAGGAATGTCGCGCGGAGGCCAATTTTCTGCGTTAAATTAAAATTATAAATAATCAAGATAGAACTCCGGAAGTTAGGACTTTTTATATTGAAAATTTCTTTCTCCTTAAAGATCTTTTTTTATGATTTCCGGAATCTCTTTTGGTTTTTGATTTTTGAATCGAAATGGCTTTTTTTTTCGTGTTTTGTTAATAAAAAATTGTCATTTTTATTGCCAAAAAAATCCTCAAATAGCCTTTCTTTGATTTGCATTTTTCGAATGAGCTATCGTTTATATTTTTTGAAGCCTTTTTACTATTTTTCGCAAGAAGACTACTAAAGTAGACAACAAGGTCTTGATATGTTTTCCCTTGAACCCCGCACTTGCAGCTTGTATCAACAGGCCATTATAGTTACATCCACACATATTTCTTTATATCATAAAAAGCATAGAACCGATTTTAATAAAATCTTTACTTTACTAATTAAAGTAAGTCAATAAAAAAATGGTCACAATTCGATTAGTAATTTCGAAGAAATGCGTGAATAAAGATTCATTCATACATACATACAGACAAATTTTGTATATTTGTTTGAAAGCCCCAGTAGATTATAATATATAAATATTGTGCAACTCCCATAATATTATATACATTCGTGTCGAATTGATGACCACCTTATTTTTAAGTCGGTTATTTAACGGAACTAGGTCCTTGGGTACTTTCCTATCCCAGTAAGAACTTTAAAATCTTCATCACTTTGGTGTGATTGAATGGCTGCCTATGCTGATATTCATTTTTTGTTTTACTTTTTTTTACGAAAAAGGTGAAAAAAATTCTACTTTGGAATAAAATAGGTACTTTTCTTAACCACACGAAAACAGAAGGGACCATTTTCGAAAAACGTGATAAAAAATAAATATTTTAAACCCTTTTTGAAATGCAAGACCTAGAGAAATATCACAGTTATGTAATGTAAGTAAAAAAGATTTATAACAAAATAGGATAATAAAATAAGGAAGAAAAACAAACAACCTTCACAAAAAAAAAACTCTGGAAGATAGAAAGATTGGGCTGATAATAAAGTATCGGCCTTGAACATATCTAAATTTAATCATCCTGTTTTAAAAATACTTAAATCTTTATATACACACTACATCTATTTATAAAATAAATCTATCACTATTCATATATATATATATATATATATATATATATATATATATATATATATATATATATATATATATATATATATATATAGGACTTTTTATGAAACGGCTGGTTAGACCCAATTTGTCTAAAGCTTTTTATTTCTTTATTAGTTTACTTTTATAAATTTATGTTTTGCAGTTTGTAGGTTAAAAATTTCGTTCTTTAAATTCATTATTAACACAAAAAATTTTCTTAAGTAGTTTTTCTATAAAATTTTTACCCTGTTAATGTCTTATTCTGCGATAAGAGATTAAAATAATCTGTCATAATTTTTATTTCATACTGTACTGTCAAACGCACTTTTAGATTTTTGGTTTTAGTCCAGAAAATAAACTTTTACAGTATTGAGTCCGCTAAAAAAAACGGATTAGTCAGGTGAAACTTTTTTCTAGGATTTGTAGTCTCATTAAATTTTTGCAAAATTTCATCAGAAATTTGGATTTCCACCATCTTTCTTCATTTTGTCAATTTTACCAAAAATGATAACACTAATTTTTAACTGACTTTTCTTTTCACCTTTACCTAAATAAAAACAGGATATTCGCGATTCTTGTATACTATATCAACGCAATTTTTCGTCCAATTTAAATTTTATGTCAGTACTGACAATGTTTTTACCGGTAAACAAAAATCTTAAAATCCGTTACCAAAGCAGACCATTATTTTGTAAATATTTTCTACATAAATACGTTATTATTTCAAAACATAAATTATAACGGTACAGTATGAAATAAAATATTGTACAATATTTGTCCGAACAACCTTTACAGTACTTTTATCAAAATTCCAGGCTTTGTTGTTCCTTCGTCACCTTGTCCATAAACATCTCACTTCTATTGAAAAAGTTCATTTTTCAAGCCTTTTTACTTTCATTTTAACGTATATATCTTTATTTACCCTTCAAATTGTGTTTTTTTATAGTTCTGCATGGTACTTTTTAAAAAATTCTTCTTGTCCTTGTATAAGGACTCGGATAAGAAAAGAACTCCCAACATGCAATGTATTTTTTAAATTTAATATACCTTGGTTGTATCTACACGTTGACACTTAATCCTATCCTTGACCGAATTTTGTACGTTTTAGAAAAATGACATAAAACATCTTAGAAATGGGTAACAAACGTACAATAGAAATGGAGAGCACGTAACGCAAATTGATTTTGTGGAGAGCTAACGTTAGCTCAGCTAAATAAAACATTTATGCCTCGGTTGAAGATACCTTTACAGGTGCATCGTACTGTGTATTTTTACAAGATGTGTAAAGTAACAGTGTTAAAATAAAAATATTAAGGTCAGTAGCAACAATTTTGTTAAGTAAAGTTTTTATTTTACAGGGTGTAATGAAAATAGTTTTATATGTTTAAATAAGTGATTTCTTGAATAGTCTAGACACACCCAATACTTTATCTTTAATTTAGGAATTTTATTAATGTTAATGTTAATATTAATTCCCAAATGTTAAGGTATCTGGAAAAACATAAGATCTTACATGATAGACAATATGGATTCCGTCACAGTAGATCCACAGCTGATCTTTTTCCTTTGTCTCACACAACTGGAACAAGTCCCTCAGTTTTTGGTGAATCCCAGGTCGTTGCTCTTTACCCCAAAACTTTCGATCAAGTCTGGCATGATGGGCTTCCTAAAAAATTTCCTTTTACGGGGTTCCACCTAAAATTTTTTTGGCTTTCCAGTTTAATTTCTAATCGACGTATATCAGTTAGTGTAGATGGTCACTCCTCCAGCTTTTACCAAAAAGTGGGGGCCCCGGGGTCAGTGCTGGCACCCCCCCTGTTTCTTCTACACATTAACGATCTTCTCTCTTCCACAATCAATTCCATTTATAGTTTTGTGACGATAGAACCCTTCACTCTAGTATTCAATTTCTTAACCACCATGTAATTCTGATTTGGAAAACAAGGAGGCAATGCAGATATCTTTTTTACAAGACCTCAAAGTTATCTTGGATTGGGGGGCCAAAAACCTTGTTAAGTTTAATGCCTAGAAAACACAGTCATGTTCGCTGTCGCGAAAAAAAGTCTGCCAATGCTCATCCATTACATATGAGCGGCCAAGTTCTGGAACAAAGAGTCGTTTAATATTGTCGGGGATACTTTTGAGAAAAACCCCTTAACTGGCACAGAAATTTCATCCATAGCATCGCGCTTCAAAAAAGTTGGATTCCTCTTCGGCAGAAAATAGTTTCTTTTCCCAAAATCTGTATACTCTGTATGTATCCCAAATCAGACCCTCTTTAAATTTGTTCGCATGTCGGGGAATGGCGTCCCCTACAACACTTAGCATTCTGGACTCCATTCAAAGAATGATTATTAATGATCCAACGCCAAGAAAGGTTCCTCTTTTCAGAGGTTGGCCAGTATAATTCCTTCTCTGGCAGCTCCCAACAGAGCAACCTGTCAACTATTAGCATCCTTTTACAGTTCGTTAGGGAGGCCCCGAACTGGCCGCTTTCTTCGTTCCTTTATCCCTAGAGTGTCAAGACTGTGGAACCTGCTGCCCAAAAAAGTTTTCCTTCCCCCAAACCCCCAAATATTTAAGTCCCAAAAACTCCTCTCACCACACTTAAGACCCCACGGTACTTCGTGGACTGTCTCAAGATAAAAAATACTTTTTGCCTGTCTGCAACGTTCCTAGACACTTCAATATTTTTAACAAATAAGCCAGTTATCAAAAAACATATTTTTTAATTTTAATTTTTTCCAAGGTGTTGACAAACATCCTATTTTATACAAGTACACTGCCATCAGACAGTAGTATAAAGAGGTAAAATATTAAAAAACATATAAAGGTTATTAAAACATATTTTGATCAGGCTTTATTTAAGTATTATTGACCCAATATTTGTATAAAAAAAGTTTTTACCAAAAACACAATAGGGAAACCTTAAGGATGCTCAAAATATCCCCGTTTACTTCTAACACTTTCAAAAATGCGAGCCATGCATGAATTATGATTCAATTCTTTGTGCGGAAATTACTGAATGTATTTTACTACTGTCAAAATAGAAAACTATAAAAATTAAATTGCCAGCACAAAACATCTAGAGGCAACGTATGTAACTTTGATTTGTTTTGAGCCTTAGCTTCAAATATTTTTTTTTTATATTTTTCTAAAGCATAATTAAATACAAATCATGCGTTTTAGTAAGTAAAAATACTCTTCAATAAGATACCAACGAATTTGGGCACAGAGGCTTCTCAATGAAAACAAAAATAAAAAAATCCTAATAGGTACCGACTACTAAGATTGGATGCTTTAAAAATACGAGGCCATGGATAACACCGGGTACAGACAAAACGATTACACGTGTTTCATCCTTATTGGAAATGATCACTCCGAACGTAGGCCTTGGACAACCCTGACAGTGAAGCAGCCGCTCTAAGTACAACCTTAATAAAACAAAGCTGCACCTTAGAGGTAACTAGAGCCATGTCGTCAAGAAACTCTAAAACAACCAATCTCAATACCGAAAGGTAAAGCTGTTAATGTGCTCCATGTAGGTATATTATGCAAAATATTCAAAAGTTGCTTACAACAACACCCTTAGTGAAAACCGGCTTTTCATAAAATTCACGGATATGTGAAATTCGAAAGAACTCTTTTGCCAATTTCATGTAGGTAACGTGCAGCACGACTGAAAACGTGATTTTAAAGAAACGGAGTGTTTTCATCCAAATAGCAATATAATAAATAAATAAAATTTTTAAGCCTTGTTACAGATAATAACAAAAACTATCTACCAAAATTTTTAACCTTGGAGCTAAGGAGTCTTTATGCCCAAAGAAAACCTCTTTGTTATTACATACAGTGTGTCCCAAATTGGTGGGGAATATATGGGGATCTTGGAAACCACGATAGATAGAAAATCGGTTAAAGGGAAAAGTTTTGGACAATTATGTTTAGTAATCCCGTTTACTACATGGTTTTATTATACAGGTTTTTGAGAAATTTTGAAAAAACTTGAAACATGCATTTTCGAAAATCGGCCATATTATTTTTATAAGTAAAAAATTTTAAATCTGTAAATTTTTCTTTTAAGCAACTTTTTTGTAGAATATAACCGTGTAGTCAATTTTTATTTTTAACGTTTCGGGTTTTTAAAATCATTACCACCCTTTTTTTTTCCTATGGATTTTTACGCAGCCAAATAGTGCTTTTTATTCTGATTTTAACAATGTATAACATGCTATAATTTAAAAGTTTATAATCTCATTTATTTTAAAAAACAAATATTTTCTTAGTTGGCTGATTCCGGCGAACGTCATTTTTTTTTATAAACAATAAAATATTATTAATTGTCAAAATAGATAAGCTGAACAGATATTTTACAGAAATGGGTTTCGCGAACAAAGCTATACCGTTAATGCCGTGTTACAACCAAACTTCACGTTACAAGTTAATTGAAACAAGTAAAAACAAAAACAATGAAAAGTGGCTAAACTAATATTCCTTCCAAAATGGAGTTAAAAATACGACCTAAAAATTCAAAATATTGTCCATTTCTCTCAACATATTTACGATATTTTTTAAATAGTCTTAACTACCCTATGAATGGTTGACTTAGGTATGGGAAATTCTCTATCAACATCTCTGGCTGAAGATTTATTTTCGAAAATGTTGGAATGCGGCAACTTGTTGGATTTTTTCAAGTAATTTTGGTCGGTTTTTAAAACTTCCGTTCAAGCAAATTTGTAACCAGTTTTCAAAAGTATGTTAATTTAGGATGCTGCCTTTCAGGAAAATTGTCGAAATACGTTTGCGCAGCTATATTAACATTTCTATTGCTTTGGACATAACGTTGCAAAATATCAAATTTTTCTTAAAATAATTAACCATTTTACAGAGTTAAAAAAATTGTAATAACGTACCCGAGCTAACTTGATAATGACGCTAAATGACATTCGCCGGAATCAAGGCCAACTGAGAAAATATTTGTTTCTTGGAGTAGATGAGGTTATAAAGTCCTAAACTATAACCTGTTATACATTGTTAAAATCAGAATAAAAAGCACTATTTGGCTGCGAAAAAATCCAATATGGCGCCCATATGAAAAAAAAAGTTGATGGTGATTCTAAAAACCTGAAACGTAGAAAATAAAAATTGACCACTCGGTCATATTCTACAAAAAAATTGCTTTGAAAAAGTTTTTACAGATTTGAAATTTTTTTTACTTAAAAGAAAAATATGGCCGATTTTCGAAAATGCATGTTTTAGGTTTTTTCAAAATTTCTTCAAAACCTGAATATATAAAACCATGTAGTAAACGGGATAAGCTCACTAATATAATTGTCCAAAACTTTCCCCATTTAACCAATTTTCTATCTATCGTGGTTTCCAAGATCCCCATACGTTCCCCACCAATTTGGGACACACTGTATACCGAGACTGTTTTCAAAACATTTTATTGGGAAACCATTTGGGATAAAGTGCTCATAACAGTGTTGTCATAAATTACTGGTCTTTCTTATTTCAAAATATTTACTTTATTTTATTGCAAAACAAATTAATTTAAAAATTTTTTTGGTAATCATAATTGGTTATTAACAAATTAATTTTATAATTTTTTATTATTAATTTTGTATTGTGGTTAAAGGCAAAAATATATTTAAATCATTTACTATATTAGGCCAATCACTTTTTAATAAGTTTATTTTTTTATTATAATTGTTAAGTTATCCAAGAATTCTTTATAATATTAGAGAAAAAGTATATTAGGTCAATATTTTTAGTAAACAGTGTTTTTAGTATCAGAAACGAATTCTTTTTGTTCTTAATAGGATTTTTATTCTTAAATAATATTCATATTATCACGTCTCAAAATAAATAAATATTGAACGCCCTCTATACTTGGTAAGATCTTCACTGTACAGTACTAAAAAAGGTATAATATATAAGTTCAAGGCCGTATAAACCAAAGTTTCATGTTCCGAGTCTATTGGGAATCTTGAATGAAAGTAAAATTTGGTCCTATATCGACCCCGGCAAAAGTTTTTATTACTTTTTTATTGGATTATTTTATTTATGAGCCTAATAAAAAAGCGGAAGACTTGGTATAGTGTTTATTACCATTTTTTTCTTTGTCTCCGGTTTATGGCTTTTACTTTGGGTAAAATTAAATCAAAACAGGTTATACAAGTGTGTTGAAAGTTTGGAGAATTTGAGCGTAATTGAAAAAGCTGGCTGTCAGTGCTGTGCAAGGTATAAGTAATACATTTTATTATCTCAATTATACAATAAAAAATCATATCGTCGAATTTAACTTTTTTAAGAAAATCTCGGAAAACTAAGTATGGGGGTAACTCTTTACAGCGGGTAAAAAATATATTTGCTGAGAATTATCCTAATAGGCCACACCCTGCAATTACTACTATTTCAAGAATCCATATATATAATTTGCTAATGTGGATATATTTATATGTAGGTATACCTAAAGTCCAAAATTTCTGTCAGTGACTCATTTAATACCGGCCACCCAACCGACGAAACAGCTGAATAAAAATCTAACACTAGTAAATGATTTTTAAGCCTATAATATACTTTTCCGCTCAAATAACAGTGAATCGACCAAAAGTTTCATCGCCACGTTGTCATAATTCGCAAGAATAAATCACCAGCCAGCGATTGCACTTAAAATAGCACGCCAATATGTATTGAATTCATTGTTATCGAGAAGACAATAAAAGTGGCAACACACATTCCTTAGTTTACAACTTGAAGAGACTTGAAAATAAGCGTATCGACAGGGTTTTCGTGCTGTTCGATGATTTTATTTAGTTATTATTGATTATGGACAGATTTGGAAGTTTAAATTTTAATTGCTATACAGGGTATTTTCTAAATTTTATAAATTTCTAATAATTGTAGTATATATATATATATTGTTTTGTGCCAATTTTATAATAGTTTATCTTATTTAGTGTATATAATTGTATATAAAGATTTAGTGTTGTTAAGTGGTTTTAATTCTGTAAACTATGAATATTAACCAACCTTTAACTAGTTATCCGCTTACAAAAAAAAAAACTCAGTTAACGTTAAAAGAACGAATAATGGTTAAAAATGTTTACCATGGGATTCGGGAACGAAATGCAGAACTAACCACTTTGGATGCTGCAGAGATATGTGCAACTTTAACAAAAGTTTTTTCGCGTACGGTATTCAGAGTTTTAAAAGGCAAAAAAATTAATATAAGTAATTATTCGGATACTGAAAAATGCGATTTTTTCGCTATTTTTCTACACACTTTTTACCTTTCGATTGTTAAGCATGAATCAGAAGCTGTTTTTTTGGCTGCCTCTTATAGTATTTAAAAAAAATAATAATTGATTTGTTTAATTCCATTTTACGACAAATTCCTTTCTGTCATTTGCACGAAAACATATTTAAAAAACTCATACTATGTTAATATTAAAAAAAAACACTTAAAAAGTAAGGAAAAACCTTAATTTTCAATAAAAAGTAACTAAAACGTTTACGTCCGAATTCAACTCGAAATTCTAAAAATGTTGACCTGTTACCAGGTTGTAATAATTTATGACAATTTTATAAGGTATGCGAACCATGCTTCGCTCGACCCGCAATGTTTGATCAAAAATATTCTCGATATGGAAATCCTAAATATGGAACACGAAAGACCCGAAATAGTTATTGGATTCTACAAGCTGATGATCTAAGAGCTTTCGTGTTCCTTATATAGTGGATATTTTTGATGAAGCAATGCGTGTGAATATCGTATTTAATATTGAAATTGCAAGATCGGTGGTGAATTGGCAAGTCGGTGTAACTTGAATTGTCTATCGTTCTGCTTTTACATCTTTTTTAATTTATGTTAAGACTAAAATTTTATTATTTTTTTCATGTAGCAAAATAAAATCAGAGATGGTAAAATTAAAGTAAAAAATGTATTTTTTTTTTGAAAAACGTTGAAAAATCGTCAAAAAAACTCAAATTTGTGTTCAATGACCTCAAAATAGGAGGTGTGCAAAATTAAGCAAAAATTACATTTTCATTAATCCGAATAATACCAAAATAATATAGGCTTGTTAGTAATTTAAAGGTTGATGAAAATGTGAAAAAAAAATTTTTGCTTGTGAAAAATATTTTCATGTTTTGACGAAATTTTATCATTTATTTTCTAAAATGCATACGCCACTTTGATTCCCCTGCCCCCACAAAACCCCAGGGCACTCTAAAAGCAAACGATGCGTCATTGACAGAAATTTTGGACTTGAAGTATAGGTATATATATTTATTTGTCTGTCCACGTGATTCTGAAGTTATGGCTTGAGCTAAAATCATGAAATTTGGCACAGTCTTTAGCAGTGGCTCGAACCTAACAAGCCCGTTTTTGAATTTCGCCCCGGGACAAAAACAGGAGCAAAAAGTGTTTTTTACCGTTAGCCGTACGGAAGGCGTCTTACGGAGACAGAGGCTACTTAATATTGTCTCGCCTGGCGGAGACAGGCTTTTCATCTAGTTATAAATAGTTTTCAAAAATACGGGTGCGTTTCTCCCAGAAACCATAAAATATAAAACGTCCAAGAAGTTAATGAGGAATGGGAAGCAAAAGAAATTCATTTGTTGGCATTAATTAATGAAAATCCAACTTGCAGATGAGGTTGATTTAAGTACAAGAACGGTGAGGAGAATATTAAAAAAAAACCCAAGAAATTTATTCTGAGGACAATATCAGGAGAATGGAGTTTTGTGAAAACATGATGAATAAGGCAAATGAAAATGAAGATTTTATTCGAAACATTGTCTTTACTGATGAGTCCACATTTCCTCCATGGTAGGCATAATCCCTCCAGACCCGTTATTGGTCTCAGGAAAATTTACATAGGTATTTTGAACTTAGAACTCAGCGTCCTCAAAAGGTAAATGTCTGGAGCGGTATTTATGGGGAACATGTTATTGGGCCATACTTCATTGATGGCAACTTAACTGGTCAAAAATATTTCTATCTTTTGCAACAGCAAATAGTTCCAGAAATTAGACGATTGGCAGGTCCTCGATTTAACGAAGTGTGGTTTCAACAAGATGGCTGTCCAGCACATAATACACGTTTGGTTTTGGATTATTTAAATAATACTTTTTCAAACCGTCTTATTGCTGGATTGAGAGCTATAAAACCATGGCCCGCTCGCTCTTCTGATCTGGCCCCTAACGATTATTTTCTTTGGGGTTACGCAAAATCCAAAATTTATGGTTTTCGGGATGATCGCGCTATGAATCTTGATGAATTGCGTGTAAAAATTCGCAATGTTTTTTAAACAATTACACCTGTGATGTTAAACAATGTTCGAAGAAGTTTCTATGATCGCTTACGACATTGTTAAGAGGAAGGCGGTGGATTGTTTGAATACTTGCTTCATTAATTAATTAATTAAGATTTTTTTGTTTTTACTTAATTTTTTTATGTAGAATTATTTTTTTAGTTTTTAGTTGGGATTTTTTAGAATAACATGTTTTCTTTCCTTAGAATCGAAACAATAATTTTATTATTGTTTTGATTTAAAAAAACTCTGATAAGCAATAGCGAATTGTATCTCTTACATGCGTAAATAATTATGAAAAACATGAAATACGGCAGTACATCCCAACCCGTCCGTGGTTACAAAGTTACTGAGGATTGAAGGAAAGCGCGCCGTTTGGTCGCGCGAACCTCGGCTGCAGTGCTTAAAGGGTAATCGCAAATTCATCCGGTCCATTGCTATATACCTAGTAGGGTGCCCCTGTCTGTATAGAAAAACCAATTTTAAAATTTTAAAATATTTTGATTCTTATCAAGAGAGATGCATAATTTAACCATAAAATAAACAGATACAAAGGGGATGCCGACACAGTTTTTGATTTTTCTAAAAAATATACGAAAGCATATTTTTTATTACCCCCCAGCATTATTCTCAAACCACCACTTTGAGCATCATAAGCGAGTTGGTAACTTTCTTTCAACTATTCAGGAAATAAAGAAGCCTTAGCGATTCTGACAGCCTCCTCCACTAAACTTATTGCTTCATTTGCCATTTTAAGCTTAACATTTTCTTAAATCCAGGATGGATCTTTTTTACAATTAAAAAAAAAGTTGATAAAGATTTTTTAAATGTCCAGAATGTATCGTAGTAATAAAAATGGACATAACCTATTTATCACGATTACAATTAACACATAAATAACTGAATTAAATTTCCATTTTTCTTTTTCAAATTTTTATTTGAATGACCAAAAACTAGTTGCTTAAAGAAGGTTTCAGTATTTTAAAAGATCGGCTTCATCTTTTTCATCATTTTTCTATAATATCACTTTAATACAAATAACCTTTAGCTGTAAAAAAGTATACATAATTTAAAGGTGTACGATCATCCACAGACTTTACTCTTTAAATATAAAAACGAATTTTAAAGTCACTTTAAAAAAAGGATCCTGTCGAGTCGCTTTCAAAGTTTACCATCTCGTTCGGATTCCGCAACTAATCCCAATGTCAATATTGGCGCCGAATAACGGAATTCAGCGGATTTATTTGACATACAAATCTTTATACCGGGTGTCACAGCGAACAAGTAACAGTCTACAACTTTTTTATTTATCGAAATTATTGTTTGAAATTTAGGTGACGCACCTGCTATAAGAACCCGCTTTTAATGTCTAAATAAAACCAGTTTTTTCACTTCCGGTTTAACCGGAAGCAACCCTATACTTTAAATTTTAAATAGCACCCTGTATATATTTTTAGCCTATCTGATTCGCCTCAAAATTATCTTTTTATCGATGTGTCACACTTGTCATTTAATTTTAAAATGGCTACCAAAATCGATTTTTTTCCCAAAATTTTAGTTAGCCATGACGTGACAATGACAAACTATCATCATGTAAAAAACGTTGAGATATGAAGGCAAAAAAATATTTGTGATTTTGTTAATTTTAATCTAATAAGAGTTAGAAATAATATTTATATTTTTTTTAGCGCTAAATGTCTCAAAATCCAAAATAGGAAACTTTAATTTTTATTTAATTTAACTTTAGATCAATCATTTAATATTTTATATAATTTATTAACATTAATATGCACAACAGACCTTGTTACCAAAAATCCCAAAATTATACATATCTACGTCGATTCGCAAATCCTTATAATAAGTAAAGGGTATTCCAATAAGAGGTTTCGAATATTTTTATTTGCTACTCTTCTAATCTAATTTTTTTTGGTAATTGGATTTATTGATTGTGGAATTCGTACAATTTTAACAATGGAACTATACTGTCGAACAACGTTTACATTATAAAAACGTATTTTCAAAATGGGTCTTCTGTGAGAGCCACATATCGGCGAATTCGGGATTACTTTGGTGTACACAATCGTCACTCAGAAGCAACTATTCGCAAAATAGTGCATAAATTTGAAACTACCGGATCTGTGCAAGATATTAAAACAAAAATACGGGGAAAGTCCAGCTCGTTCCGTTGAGAATATTCAGGCTGTTAGGGAAAGTGTGGCTGAAAATCCAAAAATGTCTTTTGAAAGACGTTCACAACATTTGGGCATCGGCAGAACTTCAACGTGGCGAATTTTGAAAAAGATTTAGGTCTGCATCCTTATAAAATTCAAATTACTCAGGAGCTAAAGCCCATGATCGTGGACAACGTCGTGCTTTAGCAATTGGATCCTCAGAGGAAGTCAGAGGACAATAATTTTGCAATAAAATCCTTTTAATGACCAGACTCACTCCCATTTAAGCGGTTACGTAAATAAACAAAATTGTCGTATCTGGGGCAATGAATATCCTAGACAGATGCAAGAAAAGCCAATGCACGTGTAACAGTTTGGGGGGTTTTTGGGCTGGGGGATAATTGGTCCGTATTTCTTTGAAAATGAAGACGAACAGCTGTTACAGTAAACGGAGAGCGATACCGAACGATGATTGATGTTTTTTTTATGGGATGAGAGAATGGAGATGGATGTAGACAATTATGGTTCCAACAGGATGGGGTGACATGCCATACAGCACGAGAAACATTGGATTTAATGCGTACACGGTTTAAAAGGAGGATTATCTCAAGGAACGGGGACGCAAATTGGAAACCAAGATCTTGCGACTTGACGCCGCTAGATTATTTTTTGTGGGTCTATGTGAAAAGCAAAGCTTACGAAAACAATCCCCTAACCATTCAAGAATTGAAACAAGAAATTACACGAATAATTCGTGACATAACTCCAGAAATGTGTTAAGAAGTAATGGAAAATTTCAACAAAAGAATTGTGTGCTGTCAGAGAAGTCGTGGTGGTCATTTAGCAGATATTGTATTCCACGTATAATTGTACACTGTTCAGCTAAGCAGTGCCATAAATAAACTTCAAATATGTTATAAAACTTTCATTTTATTCGTTACCAACATTCGAAACCTCTTATTGGAACACCCTTTATAAGTACAGGTAACAATAATTCTCCAAGTAGGCAGTGTAATACCCCAGCATTGAGATAACAAAAATGTTAAACATATCAAGAGATCCATGAAATGAAAAGACAATTTTTTGGTACAAATCAAAGAATATTAATTAATAATCAAACCTATAACACAAAAGTGAACTAAACAATTATCATAGTGAAATGTAGGTATGTATCATTTTGCATTTTTAATAAAAAAGTTAGTTCTTCATACCAGTTCTGATAAATTATTTGAAATAGTAAATGTTTTTTCTAAAGTTACATTTAATAAAAATTTTTGGATTTTGTGTGTTGTTGCGACTTTGCCGCAATGAACACTTTTGTAGAGCATTCAATTCTCAAAAAATCCCGTCTTTTGGCGAGGCGATAACATAAAATGCTGCTGAGTTATAGAAATTTAAAAAAGGATGAAAGTTTACGTGCTTTTTAAATGGAAAATCGTCACACGCGTTGGGCGAGTACTTAATATTAATATTAAGGGCTGAAACATTTGGGAAATTTTTTTGGGGGTATATCCAACAAAATTTTTCAATGGGACAGAAAAAAAAATTGTTTACAAAAAAACAATCTAAGGTACCGTACTTATCAAGTACTTGATACGTAATATACTATTTTTGGTAATCATTTATTTATGAGTATTATTACCGTGCGGGAAATCATTTTATAGTAGTCCTCATTAATTCATAATTTTCTGTAAATAAATGATCATAGTATAGGCAACTAAAAATATCCAAAAAAAATATGAGTTCATTTATTACCTTTTCATTCAAATAACAAACATTAAAGCATCTGTCAAGTTGGTTGCCTAAAACAGAAATACATCCCGAAAAAATAAAAAAAAAAATATTATTTCCAAAATTTAATAACAAAACGATCGCAGAACGGCTGTTTACACGAAACCCTTCTCCACGTCAGTCCTCCGGGCCTCGCTGGAGATTTGCTACTACCACCAAGATCTGCACCGACGGCGGTCCGACCCCCCCGGACCCTTCTGCGCTCACCGCCGGCCCCCTACTTGTCAGGGCTTCTGATCGCACGCGATCGCACATGCCGCTGACGGTCAGAGCCGACGCTTCAGCGCCATCCATTTGCAGGGCTAGAACTTCGGCAGGTGAGTTGTTACACACCCTTGGCAGTTCCCCGACTTCCATAGCCACTGTCCTGCTGTCTTAATTACCAACCCTTTCATGGTATCCCAAAGCGTCTTTTTAGGCTTTTTCTCGACGTTTGGTTCATCTCACAGCGCCAGTTCTGCTTCCAAAACCCACTTGGCACTCCGATCCGTGTCTCGCGGCTTCATAAGTTCAAGCAAGCCGGAATCTCACCCATTTAAAGTTTGAGAATAGGTTGAGGTCGTTTCGACCCCAATGCCTCTAATCATTCGCTTTACCGGATGAGACTCGTACGCAATGAGCGCCAGCTATCCTGGGAAACTTCGGAGGGAACCAGCTACTAGATGGTTCGATTAGTCTTTCGCCCTATACCCAGTTCCGACGATCGTTTGCACGTGAATCGCTACGGACCTCCATCAGGGTTTCCCCTGACTTCGTCCTGACCGGCATAGTTCCCATTTTTTCGGGTCCCAGCGTGTACGCTCTTGGTGCGCCTCTTCTCGCGATGAAATGGGACGCCCCGGGAGTGCGGGCGCCACCTTTAAAGGGCAGACCTTTCTTTCATTACGCCTTTAGGTTTAGTGATTCCCAATGACCCGTCTGCTAACTCCTTGGTCCGTGTTTCAAGACGGGTCCTGAAAGTATCCAAAGCTATGCGTCGGATCGTCAAAGGTCTGTTAGAACCGCCGCCAACATCACCAGAGGTCAGAACCGGCCGGGTCCGATCGCCGACACATCTGGCGCGCTTGCGACGAGCCGAACGCTCCGAGAGCGGCCTTAAATGTAACTAACTTGGGTATTAATTGGTAATTAATAATTTCGTGGCCTTGATAACTTTTCGCCCCCATTAATATCCTTGTTTTGTTAAATAGCTATTAAATTATCAAAGTAAACAATTTATTATTACTCCACTGTATATCATATATTACCGTATTTATTTACCATAAATTCCTCACGAAACTTAATTCATTAAAGTCAAATATCAAACATCTTTGAATTCGTTACCTGAATAGCTTTATTTTTTAAATCTAAATAAATTGCAAAGTAATATTACAAAGACAAAAGACCTTGAACCACTACTGTCGCTCGAATCTCCGATCTGAGCCTAATATCAAAGCAGGCGTCGGCTGTCGGGATGTGGCGTATTTGTCAAACGCATATTTCCGATTTCGCCGTCACATCCAGAAATTCACGCCACTTTGTCAGTCGGAATCGCTGCCGGATGCCGAAATTATTGCTCGCAGTCAAAGAACGACGCATTCTTGACACGTCAGGAATTTCTCAGGAACTAAACGTTTTCTTTCTAATAAAATTTGTATATAAGAGTTATGCAATAAATTGCGTGTTTTTTAAATAAAAATAGGGTAATTATAGCCGCATAAATAGGCACAAATAGTCTAAGATGGAAATTAGAAACGACCTTTACCCGTCTGCCAACCGGATAATATATATTTTTTATCAAATATAATAATATTATATTTTTTGTTAAAAATAATTGCATAATTATGTAAATTAAAATGTATTTTTTTTATATTCTCTGTGTAATGTCAATACTTACTTTTTTATTTAACACAACAGTACTGATATAAAACTATATTTTTTTCTCCAATTTTATAAACAAGACTTTTGAAATTTTTAAAATGTAAAATAAGGAAATTATTAAACTTTTTTGGTTCACTCTGTATCATTTAAATAAACAGGGTATTTTTTTAATACTGCCAAATATATTTTAAAGACGGATTCTAAAAAAAAAATACACAGGGTGGACTAACTACAGGGTTTCTTTGGGCATATAGGATCCTTAATGAACTGAAAAGAAATATCAAAAGTCCTGTTAGATATGACTACTAAGCTTGGTTGGTTTAAAATTACGAGGCCTCTAAGTAAATGGATAACGGTCCATGGTCCACGGCCTAGATTCGGTGCGACCATCCCCAACAAGGGTAAAACGCGTGTAATCGGATTGGCTGGACCCGGGTTATCCATTTCTTGGGGGCTCGTATTTAAACCAACCCTTTCTTAATATCTTCAGGTTTTCTTTCTTTCAGTTATTAAGCTTTTTCACAAAAAACTTTATTTGTTATTATATATATATATATAATATATAATATATTATATATATATAAATATATTATATATTTATAATATATATATATATATATATATATATATATATATATATATATATATATATATATATATATATATATATATATATATATATATATATATATATATATATATATATATATATATATATATATATATATATATATCTATATATATATATATATATATATATATATATATATATATATATATATATATATATATATATATATATATATACATCGTCGGAAACAAAATTAATCATAAAAAAACCCACTGAAAAGGGTTTAAAAAAAGCTGTAATAATTGTAAACAACAAAATGTATTTAGCAAACCTAGAATCGGTATTCCGAATATCTGGCAGCCGTTCCTGAACCGTGAAAAAGCGGTAAAGCTTTGATGAACAACGGATGGTATATAGGTCGTAGCATTTAAGAATAGTTTTTAGTTATCACTTAAAAACGGTTAAAGGGACATCACTAACCGAAACGTTGTGTATCAATTAACAAATAAAGACAATGGAAGTCCAAGATTTTAGTGTTATTAAAGCCATAAAATTGTCTAACATTTCAAGGAAACGCAAAAACAATTTTGTTTTATTGCTTCTATATAGAATGCATATTCAACTTCAAATGATTAATAACAATCAAGTCCTTAAGAAATTGTGGTAAAACCGTGGGCCGCTTGCGACCCATAATTTTGAAATCCAACAGCAATTTTGAGTGAAAAAGTGTCGTAAATTTGTAGCAGTGACATCGAAATCGGGCGTTTAACAAATACGACACATTCCGACAGCAGGCGCCTACTAGTTTATTTTAAAGATTTAAGCGTCGCAGAAATCAAACTGCTTTGACTTGTTAGTTACAAAGACCATAATATTTAAAGCTAATAGGTAATAAAAATATGTTAAGATATTCTAAGTAATAAAAAACAATAGTAATATATAATATATTTTAATAATTTTATTATTAACAAATTTTAATAGATATTAATGCTTGCTGTTAAGCAGATAATGGCTAATAAATATTATATGGTCAGCCAAATCGAATGATCAATAAAAAAATAATGTTTACCAATGTTAAAAAAAAATCTTTACACTTATTGGCATGTCTATGCATTGATCTGATAATATGGTCTATATTTAATTCATTTTTGAATACTGTCAAAGACTGATGGGCGTGCTGTGCTGCAACCCAGGATGTCCTACACATATTTGATTGGAGAGAGCGCCTGATCAATCTCCATATTAGGAGTCTTGCTTTTAATCGATAAAGTCTATGGTTATTTCATGCTTGACCATCATTATATTTAAACAAAAGCGATACTCATAACTAAAGTCGATGGCAACACATAATTGGCACGGTAAAAAGTCCAAAACTCTTTCTTCGGTGATACAATGAACGAATCCCGACAACCCTTACTACTTCCTGAAACCACTGGTCTTAGTTGGCGATCTTGACGCTCTGTTGCTTTCCTACGACGTCCGGTGCCCCTAGCTCTGTGTCTTCGGCCTTCTTAGATTTATGCCTTATCACATCTTAGAATGGTTTATAAGAACGGGTTTGTTCTTCGCTCAATTCATCTAATTGCCACAGCTGCCTCACCTAAGCCCACAATTCGCTACCTTTTAAAGTTACTAATCTAACAAATATGACTACATCTTCGTACTGAAGGGGTGTTATTTTTTAAAACAAAGCACTCCAAAAAAAAAAACTTTTTAAGTGTTAAACCACAATTGCGAGCAAAAATCTTTCAGACTTTACTTAATAGTCTTAATTAACTGGCAAGATAAGCCGTAAATAGGGTTGAAATTAAATTATTTTTTATCAAACCTAAAATAAATACGCTTTGCACAACATTACTGAAGTAAGTTTATAAATACTAGGTGTTTACCTTTTTTCACATTAACGGCCAAGTAACGAACTCGTTGTTAAAGTTAACAATGAGTTTAACAACGAACTAAATTAACGAACAGTGAAAATGAAGAAATCTTGGAAATAAAGCAAATTTTTAAATATTTAATATTAACTGGTTGTAACCAAATAATTTAGGACGGGTTTTTGCGTTTAAATTAAACATATTTAAAAAATAAAACAAATAAATTACCCCGCTGAGAATATAAAAAAAATGAATTTAGCACTCTAAAAAGTAGTTTTATACATGTTCTTAAAAACAAGCAGTAGAATACAATATTGGACATAAAAAGTTTTAGTAAAATTTTTAAAACTAAAACAGAAATTTTCTAGCGGAAAAGGCAATCATTTTGGCTACTCTGGATGTAATACTACCTGAATTTATCAACAAAATACAATAGGTATTAACTATATTAAAGAGCATGTTAAAAAACCAAATCGAAATGAGGTTTTGCGGTATTAGTCACTTGAGCTATTTATCCAACTGCTCGTTCTTGAAGAAAATATAACAAACCTATGTTAGAGTGCCAAACTATTTTTATATTTTGTGTAGGATAATTTGTTTTACTATTTTCTATATAAATATGTTTCATAGTTTTCTGGCGGATTCATGTTTCATCATGTTTTCGGGAACCCCAAATTTTAGAAAAGGAAGGTCATCCCGGGGATAACAACTAACCTGGCAGCCCTATTCACCCCCAATAAACTTGCAGATTGCCTGCAACAAAAAAAAAAACCCCCACAAAACCCAAAAAATTAAGAACAAATAAACTAATATGTTATAAATAGTAAAAAGCTGTCAGAATGTCCAAACTTTTTTAATCCAAGAAATTCTTAAATTTAGTTAATTTTTATTTTTTTTGTTTTTACGAAACGATGGGTTGGGAAATGAAATTTTTATTTTTTTGTTTTTGGGGGTTTTCTTCTTTTTTTTGCAGGCATCTGGGTTTATGGGTCAATAGGACTAGCAGGCTCAGTTCGTTATACCCCGGGACCTGGACCAAAGTCCCATTTTCTAAAAAATTTGGCAATTCCCAAAAAAAATTGAAATATTTTTTATATGTTAAATTATTTAAATAGTTAACCTTTAAGTTATACCCTGTTGCATTTATAACTTATTTTAAAGTACGTTGTTAAAGTTAACAAGTTCGTTACTCGGCCACTAGCATAAACGTATAGAAAAACTCTCACCTGATTAACAAATATATAATTTTCACAAATATGTCCTAAATTTTTCTTATCTCCAATAAATGTGACAAGTTCACCAATAATACTTTTTTTCAGTAGACAGACAGCGACAAAAACAAATTTAGCACAAAGAGTAAAATAAAATAAAACTGGCGGTTAAAAGAAGAAAAAAAAAAATTAACGTAAGTCTTAAGAAGACTTTTTAAGAGATTAAAATCGACCCATATAAAAGTTTTTTATACAGTTTTCTTGTTTTAACGTACTCAAATAAATACGCAATTAATAAAACCAATTAAATAAGCCACGTAATTAGGTTTTATGTCATCTTAGTTAGTAATGTTAAAATGTAACGCAATATACGTAACAATGACATACGTTTTGCCCTATTACGTTTCTTTGTCTACTACCAGCAGAAGAAATTAAATAAGAAAAAAGCTCTAATAATACTATATTATATTTTATTTTATGTAACTCTGGTGTACTTAGCTGCGTACCTCTATCAACGGTGACCTTTCTAAGCAAGATAAATTTAATCATTGTTTGGTATTAAGTATAGACTGATTAACTATTGTTTATTTATGAACCCCTAAAATAATAAGACTATGTAACCTTTAGTAGGGTTAATATTATATTAGGTTTGTTTCTGCAGAGAATAACAAACACGTTAATGATTGTAAATAATTCGTGATTTTAAACAGTGGCTAAACTTTGTACATAACTTTTATACAGCATAAAAAACAATGTTTAGAAGTTATTTTGGCGGCAATAATGAAAAACGTGAAATAATCAATTTTTTGACCTTTTTTCTATTTCTTTTCTCCGTGAATTAAATAAATTAAATTAATTAAAAATAAGTACAAAAATAGAAGGAAAACATAATTTAAATAGATTAAATTTAAAAGAATTCAATTAATTAAACAACTGAACAATTACCAATTTTTACAGAACATTTTTAATATTACCATTTGTAATAAAAATAATGAGTGAAAAGGAGAAATAAATTAATACAACAAATTATTTTATTAATTAATTTTTGTTAGTTCTGGTCATTTTTGGGTTGGTAGGTAGGTAGGTTTAAAGTAAGTGGACCTTTTATGCCATCCACTGCGACCTCTCGGTCTATTGTGGCTCACACTTTTTTATATTTCTCCAAATAGGATCGGACTTTTAATAAATCCGATACCAGATTGTGAGAGAAGTTTTACATCTCATCTTACTCGTGTGTACCGGACACGAGCACAATGTGTTCTGTGTTCTGGTGTTCGTTTTCCTGGAAGTATGACGAGCAAACGATTAGATCCGTCATGCCCTCCTCTCCCGGTCTAGTGACGTGGGTACCTACCAGGTCCTTGTTACAGGAACTAGATGTTTTTTCTGATTCCGCATCCCCGGCCTTACCCTATGAAAACAGTCCTATCCGTTTTCTGTTTAAAACCAGGAAACTCTTTTTCCTATAAAGGCGGTTCTGTTCTGTTCTGATCTTTCTAAGCACCTGTTTGTTCGGGATGGATTAGCCCTCCCCCGTCAAACAGGCGCCGGTGACTTCAGGGGCACCCGCTTCGGTCGGCGCACCTTTGTCTGCTTGTGACCTTGAGTGGCACCTCTCGAAACGGATTTATTCGTTTCGGTCAGGGCACCTATATCACTTTTTTCCTATGAAAGTGGTTCTGTCCGCTTTCCGTTTGGAGCTAGGAAAGCAATAATCCACCACGGCAGAGCCTCGCATTACCGCAGTAAGGCTAGATACTCTGGGAGGTCGCCCTGCATCTCAGAGGCACCGTTGGAGACACATTTTTAAGGTACAGGATGTCATACACTCATCTGCACGGTATGCTAACACCTTGAGTTAAGCTTTGTGTTTATCTTAGCTTCGGATCCCGTTCCATACGCTACCCAAAAGAGTTGCCGATAACCAGCAACTCTAGTGCATGTTCCAAAAGATCCTACTGGGCCCAGCCACGACAACGACGTATGAACACAGCGGTTGGGCATTTTTGGGTAAAAAAAATAAAAAAATATTATTTTTATTTATTTTTTTCTTTACTATTGCCGCTAAAAAAACTTTAAACAAGGTTTCTTATGCTACAAACAAGGGGTTTGTTTTCGAAAGTTTAGCCTTAACAGTTTACTCTTTGCATACGCTTGTGTGCTAAGACGAACAGAAAGAGAAATAGAACAAGTCACTTCAGAATTTAAAGAAAATAATTCAAACGTTTTGCACATTATACTCATTCTACAACTGCATATTATTTTACAGTATATAACATTTTTCATTAAGAAATATGGTAACATAGATTATATTTTATGTATATGTTACAGGAAACGTAGATTATTCAGTAAGAATTGACTTGGTTTAGGTAAAGTCGACTCTTACTTGTTTTTTTCAGTAAAAGTTGATTAAAAGAGAAAATTGATAAATTTTAATCAATATTTACTAGTCGGAGTTGACTATACCTAGAAAAAGTATACTCTTACCGTCTTGAATTAGTAAAAGTAGACTTTTGGCAAGGAAAAACGGTCTACTACCCAATAAAAAACAAATAAGAAAGCAAAACCTTTATAATAAAATTTTTTTTAAAAAAATATTTATTATTAAAGGAGCATTTTATTTCGGTTCAGTTCAGTTTCTACTTTAAGTGATTTATCACATCTGAAATATAACTGAGGAAATACAAAGCTGCTTTAACTACCCAGAACTAACCATGACCGACCAGACGGCTTTTAAATTTGTCTAAATTATTCCTACGTAGAAGTTATTAACAAAATTTTAATAATTTTTAAATATGGTAGCAACATCTCAGAATAAACATTTACTAAACCACAGCAGGTATGGTTAACTCTATCTAGGCAACGTTGATGTGCATATTCTCAACAACTTTCCCCGGTCTTTTTGGGTTAGACTGTATTTTCCTAGACAGCGTCAACTTTTCCCAAAAAAATCTACTTTTCCTATTTTACAACGAAATTATTTTTTTTTTTAAAAAAAAAATTTTAAATTTGAATGACATTTATATCAAAAACCCCAATTTTTTTTTTTAAAATTAAACCCCAACCGGAAACGACTTTCAATTTTTTTTTTTCAAGGAACACCCTGTTTTTTTCTAATTTGTTTTTTGGATATTTTTGATATAAAAAAAACAAAATAATCCTATTTTTTTTTGGGGAAAAAGGGGAAAAGATGCCGGCGAAAGGTTTTTAGGGAAAAAACAAATTTTTTTTAAAAATTTATTTTGTTAAAAATTTTTTTTAAAGTTTTAGGTGGTATAAAAAACCCGGTTTGGTGCTAAAAATTTTTCTAAAATTTTAAAAATTTAAAAATAACACCGTTTTTTAAAGGTTCACTCCTAAATAAAATCTTTTTAATTAAAGTCTATCTTTGTTAAAAAAAAAGAAAATTTTTTCCCCCTTATAACTGCATGTGTCGTTTGACCATTTCAACCCCTTTTCTAAAAACTAAAAAAAAAGGGGTATAGGATATAATATGGGTTTATATCAAAGCCCGTAGAAAAATTTAAAAAAAACGGGGTTTTAAAAATACGAAAAAAGTTTATTAGGTTTTTCCCATTTCCCGGAAAAACCAAAGATTTGTTTGACCTCCCAAAAATTTAGAATAATTAAATTAAACATAAAAATTTTTATAACATTTAATTTTTACCCTAAAACTGAAAGGGGTTGGTACGGACATCTTTAATCGCCATTTTTAAAAACAAGCAAAAGAAAAGGATATATCAATATTATATCAGAAACGATCCGAACCCCAAAATTTGGAAAAATTTTAAAGGGGTTTTTAAAAACAAATTTTTGTTTCCTTTTAAACGAAATATGGTTTATAAAAAAAAATTGGCTTTTAAAATAATATGTCATCAAAAATTTAAAAACCATATTTTTTCTTTAAAAAAAATAAACTGGGTATAATTATTATTTTATTTTATAAAATATTTTATTTTAAAATTTTATATATATATATATATATATATAAATATATATATATAATATATATATATATATATATTTTAAAAATATATAAAATAAAATATATAAAAAATATATATATTTAAAATGTTTTAAAAAATATATTATTATAAAATTTAAAATTTTTTATATATTTTTATATATATATATATATAAAAATATATATATATATTAAACCCCCTCTGCAACATAGGGGGCCCGGATGATTTTGGATATCCCCTTTAAAATACCAATAATAATTTTGTGGTTGATTTTTATTTCTGTCTCGTTTCCTCACGTGGCTTTTTTTTGGGGTGGGACTGGGGGGAGTACGGGGATAAATTCTGAAGAGTTATTGCCCAGTTTAGTAGTGTACACGTTTTTATTTTTAGTAAGAATATGCAGTGTTTATAAAAGAAGCTAGCTAGCATCAACCGTCTTCGATCGTTTTTTTATCAGCCATAAATTTAAAATTAGTTGCTTACGACACCCCAATTTTAGTTTTTAAAAACCAAAAGTTTTTTCCCTTTAAAAAAAAAGAATTTTTCAAATAAATAAGAACGTAGAAGATATTTTTAAAAAAAAAAATTAATGTGCATTCATAAAAAAAAAAAAAAATCTTTCAAATCGAAGAAAAAAAACCTTCCTGAGCCAAACAATAACCAAGATTTTGCCTTCTGGCATTTGTAAATTTTAAGGGAAATTTCAAAAGAATTTCAATTTGTAATTGCAATTTTTGTAGATTAGCCCTTCTCCGGAAACCATAAATTTGTGTTTTTACGTGACCCCAAAAAAAAAAATCGTTGGGTGAGACCAAAAAAACAACGTTTCTTATGAAATTTTCATTGTTTTTTTTTTACAGTTTCAAAAAAATTTTCGTCTAAAATGATCATGGGGGAAAATTTCAGGGGTTTTTTTAGTTTGTAGGATCGGTATTTTTTTTTTAAGACTCTTTCCACGATCCTTTGTCAAATTAACCTTTTACAATTGTGTTATAAAATTGTAGGATTTTCACTCACTTGCCACTACTAAAATTTCCCCATTTCTCTTCGTTTTTTTTTTTGGTGCACCATTTTACGTTTTCTTGGAGTTAAACAACCAAATGTCAAAATTTTTAAATTAATAGTGAAAATTGGGGGTAAGCCGGGTTTGGGGAAATTTTAAAAAAAAATTTTCCCCCCTTGGGGTTTCCCACGGATACCATTTAATATTTTTAATTTTTTTCCAGTTCGTGAACATCCATTTAAAAATTTATTATTTTTTTTAAAAAAATTGTTTTGCGCGCAAATAATCGACACCGTACAACTATAGCTGTCGAGCTTCGATAGTAAAGAAAAAAAAATATTGTGTTGACGTTTGCCGGCCGACGCGCGTCTTATAAATTTGTTTGCCGAAAATTATTGATCGATAAGCAATGCGTGCGACGTTTTTAGGTACACCCAAAAATCGTCCAGGATCGTCCTATGTTCGTAGTGCGCTGCGTTTACTGTGTATATATATATATATATATATATATATATATATATATATATATATATATATATATATATATAATTACTTGCACCAGTATCGCATCTTTAGAAAGTTATTTAATGTTTTTGCTTATCTTCAAGCTACGCAGATTTTATAGATTATAAAATAATTTTATACAATCATAATTTATATAATCAATTTATATAAACACAATTTGATTGTAAATTTATAATGTCAGCAGAGTTATGTAAAAACTTTGGTCACAAATGTAGTTTTTGTGGCGTGCACTAAGACACTTTTAATAGCAATTGTAAAAAAATAATTTTAAATTCATTGTGATATTTAAGGAAATAAAATAAATAGAGGATGTCTGTGCTTGCAAAACAAGTATTTTCACTTGTATAAAGTAAATTACTTTACACACTTGAAATGACATACTACATCACTTAACTAAAAGGGTATTTGATTATTCGGATGAACTATATTTTCACAAAAGCAAGGCATATGCCTTGTTTATGTCGACACATTTTCATCATTGCAAATGATACGTGATAAAGGCCGAGAAACGGTCAATGCAATTACCTTAATGAGATAGGTACGATCGTAATCGATTAGAGTAATTTCGTTAATAGTGACTGTCTAACAAAAATGAAATTAAATAGGTTAGTAATAAATAGATAAAAGGCTGGAAACGGAACGTTCACTGCAAAAAATATGTACAGGGTTATCTTGGAATAAATGGGGCCATATTTAAGGCTTACTTTACATTAAAAAAAAGTAAAATAGCGATTTTGTGTAACTTTTTCCATAGAATCCTAGGGAATGATACTAATTTTTTGCGATACCTTTTCATAAAAAGTGTTGCCAAACATAACATTATAGTCGCATTTTTTTTAAAGATATTATAAAAAGTTTCTTTTAATTAAATATATTTTTCATTTGGTAAGAAAAGTGTTTTTTTAAGAAAAATGTTCAATGATAATAATTGAAAGATTTAGTCGTAAGAATGATGGAGCCGCTACATTTAAAAATAATATTTAGTGAACTAGGGCTTTATAACCAAGCTGGTTCCTTTTAAGCAATTTTGTACTTGTATTTTATCAGAGCAATGTATTTTAATAAGGCAAGAATAATTTTTAACTATTTCTTGTTAAAAAATGTAAACATTATGGGGGAAACAAAAGCATTCCAGATCACCTAGAGCTCAGAACAACAGAGCTCAATCTTTTTGATATCCTTTATACATGAAATAAGTGAATATTCCTTTCTCAAGGGCCTAATAGCTAGGTTTAATTATTAAATATTTTACTGTTTGTGCAAAGGCCTTACATTTCTTAACACGAATGATACAATAGTCAAGGCAATGAAGTACGGAATTTTTTGCACTAAGACAGATCGTAATGCGGTTTTTTGCATTCGCTTTCAACAATTTTTGTAAAAAATATACCCACTTTGTGACTTATACAAACCGCAAATTGCATTGCTGCAGCCAAAAATGCATTCAAATGCTTTTTTTTTAAGACGGCTTTTGGAAGATTTAATAACTTTGTAAATATGAGTCAGAACTGGCCCGAATTGGATTCTCGGGGGTTTTCGAGGTCGCTGATCACGATTATGTTCAAGTTGACCCACAGCCTACTTGGAGCTCAGGAACGCCGATAAACTTTATCTCCGTGGGACCCTCGCGCGGAAAAGGAGAGAAACTCGACGCCCGCTGGTTTGTTTGGTCGCTGAATTCATATGTAGCATCGGCGAACACTCCCCGGACACCTGGTGCAACGGAACCCAGACGCGGACCTCATCTCCGTGGGTTTTTCTCACACAATCAAAAAAGACAAACCGAAAATCGTTATGGGGTTTTTTTGGGGCCCTAAAAGTCATCTCCGTGGGACTGTCCCAAAACTCTCGCGGAGAAGGCAAGAAACTTGGCGCCCGGGGGTGTTTTGGGTCACTGAATTTAAATGTAGCAGGAGCGAACAACCCCCGGACACCTGGTGCTGCGGAACGTGGACGTGGACGTCATTGCGAAGAAATTTTCCTGACAAGATTGCCAAAAACAACTCGAAAATTTTTGTAGGGGCGTTTTTGACGTAAAATTTGAATTGAGCGCCAAAAAGCGCTCCTACAATGATTTTCGGGCTGTTTTTGGCGATCTTGTCAGAAAAATTGTCGGGGATGACGTTCACGTCCAGGTTCCGCAGCACCAGGTGCCCGGGCGGTGTTCGCCCATGCCACATTTGAATTCATCGACCCAAAAAAATCCCCGGGCGCCAAGTTTCCCTCCTTCCCAGCGTGAATTTTGGGAGAGTCCCACGGAGATGACGTTCATTGGCGTTCCTGAGCTCCGACTCGGCTGTGGGTCAATTTGAACATCATGATCGTGATCAGCGACCTCGAAAACCCCCGAGAACCCGATTTGGACCAGTTGACTCAGATTTACAAAGTTATTAAAACTTGCAAAAGCCGTCTCAAAAAATTGCATTTTTTAAATGCATTTTTGGCTGCAGCAATTGCTTCATTGCCTCGACAATAATATTTGCCAAGAGACTCAAGGAACTTGTTCCAATTATGCAAAACAAATCAAAGCATGCTATGAATCTTGTGCATCGGCAGCACGGTATAAAATAAATGTTTGTCCCTTTCTTAATGGAAATGTGAGAATACAGTAGACTTCGTAAACAAAAATGTAATTATGGCTTATCCTCATGACCTTGTAAGTAAATATGTACGAATTTAAATAAAAATTTAGTAGTAGTCAGCTTTTGACTTATTAATAACTGTTTTATTATACTTACCTGAAAGTACAACATTTTCAACTGTGTATAAAATACAGTAAATATGACATTTTCAGAACAGCGCACGGAATTTTTTTTCCCGACCCCTCTTTCCTTGCGCTTATACAAAAATCCATTCATGGAAACTGTTCATAACAACGATTTATTTATTAATGACATTTTATTTTCGGTCAGTAAAATAAATGCCATTTTCAAAAAATGAATTCGGATTTGGAAGAAAATCCGGATATTCCCGATATTATATTACAATAAGCGGCAGAAGTGAGTGCAGATTTATTACCAGTGAAATCCAGGTTGAGATATGAACCTGAATATCACATTTTAACCGAATGGCGGACGCAGAAAAGAATCAAAATTGTGAGTGACGATATTCTCTTAGTTTATTTTTCTGAAAAAGCCAAATCTATAAAGTCATCCACCTTATGGAGACGATTCTCCATAAAAATAAATATTCGCAATTTTTTTAAATCATTTTTTGCGATGTTTTTTCTTTATGATGTTTTCAGGTACCTAAGTATAATAAAAAATATCGTTCATTACACGTCCAGAAATGAATTTTTCCGTTCTTGCATGACTTCCGTGTTCGGCTGCGCCTCAAAGAATTTGACACGAGCGCACGGAAATATCGTCATTTCCGTACTGGTAATAAAATATACTATTACAGTATTGAGCCCGGTAAAAAAACGTTTTACCGGACTTAATACTGTAAAAGCTTATTAACTAAACATAGTATCTAAAAGTGGGTTTTATAGTAAAGTATAAAATAAAGTGCTTTTAAATTTGTTTTAAAAATTTTAATGTATTTTAATTTTGAAGTACGTAAGGCTTTATATTTGTGACTATTAACGCTTCTTATTTTGTATAAAATGTTAACTTATGGGATATATTGTTTAGTTTACTAACTTTCGGAGGCAAACACGTGTCTTTACAGAAAATTTTACACAGACAATACCCAACCCACAAGCTTTTTTACTTTTCATTTGAGTGATTAAAATCTGTCGCCATACACAAAGGTGGCGCATGCTTTGCATTAATTTACCATTACCATGTCGAGATCCAACATAAACAATTTATCAAGGAAGATCTTAGCTTAATGCGTAATACTCTTAGGCATATATCGTAAATTTTCCCATTAAATATTAACACAATTAATGGGGTAACGCTATTTATGGCAACGTTGCTGAGCGAAGGAGATTTAATTATTGTTTGTTGCTTACTGAAGCTTAGGATATGCTTTGTTTAACAGATATTTATTAGTCCTCGGATTATTTAGGCACTGTAGGGTTAGGTAGTGCGTTTTTATTTACTTTTTAAAATACACCCGTCGCAAAAATTTTTTATAGTCTCTCTACGATTTAAGAACCTGTAAAAATGTCCATTGACGTTAGATGCAAATGACCACAAAGTATTTTTTGCAAAATAAACTGAAGCTGTTAAAATAGTAGTTTTCCTAACAAGTGCGGAAAGTGATATTTTTCGCACGCGATTATCGTTGTCCGAACGACGCATAGCGGAGCTTGGGCAAGCACTCCGGTGCGGGAAAGACACTTTCCACAGAAGGATTATTTATTATTAAGGTTTCATTATGGTTCCGGCGCTTAAAAAAAGCCAATATTTCCAATTTTCTTACACAAAAACTATTAGAGATATAAATATAAAGTTTGTTCTTCTTCTTAATGTCTTCTTAATGTGCCATACTCTATGCAGAGCGTAGGCGTTCTCTCGCACATATCTGTGTTGCGTACCAATTTACACAGATATGCGGGACCATCGGCTTAACGTGCTTTCCGAAGCACATGTGAGAGGGTTTACTAGGCAGAAATACAACACAGTGGTTTGTCATTGCCTTCTCTGAGTAGACGAGCTATAAAAAAGTCCTATGGACAGTGCGGGAATCGAACCCGTCTTCAGGTACGCCGCCACTACAGCAGCTCGCCACATTATAAAGTTTGTTGGGCTTAATAAATATGCTCTTGGGTTACACAAAAACATCAAAAATTAATATTTTATTATTATTATTTTTTTTAATATAAAAAACAATGGATTAACATGTTTCCATGAAATCTAAATACCTAATGGATGATCTAAAACACAAAAAATGAAATTATTTACGTTTAATACATAAATGGTTACCTCGTAACAACCCGGAATATTTATTTTTTAATTAATAACAAAATGATAGATAATTAAAAACAAAACAGGAAAATGGTGTTTTTTTACAGTTTTTAGCTCAAAAAAAAAAAAAAATAAATAGCAAATACTGTAAAGACTATGTGGTATAAATTTCATAAAGATTGGTTGAGAGGCTTCAGAGAAATCGTGGATACAACGATTTCTCAGAAAAACGTAATTCTGAGATAAACGCGTTAAAGTTTTAAAACAAAAAAATATCCTTACCATTACCACACAAAATCCCCCAAAAATTTTTGTTTATTCCCAATCGTGCTTTTTTGTTATTGGTTTTGACTTCTTGGGAACATTGACGTTGGTTGTCACGACTCTTGCCAAAATCGACGGCGGTCTGACCAAGTTTGATGGTAAAATAATATAGTTACAGTGGTCCGATCACTCAGATATTTTACACAAGATTCTTAGATATATGTAAAAGAAAAATAAAAAAATGAAAAATAACTAACCAGATGATCCCTTTAAGGTATACTTTCAATTATGGAGTAACGTGACCAAAGTGTATTAGACTTAAGTACCTTACTAAGTTCGCAAAAGTTCGCTAAAAATACCTCTTCTTTTATGCTTTTGATTTGCTTTTTTTGCACCAATTTAAAAATTGGGTGTATTGCTGCTCGTATCTTTCTTTTAATTTACTTCGTAATTGGTTCATATTCACCTCATTGGCAGCATTTACAATATCTTCAGAAAGCTCTTTGTTGACATAATTCATTATTTAACTTGTTAAAAAAATTTAAGTTTTAGAAATATTTTGACAAACATTGACGGTTTAGAACATTACTTTTGTTGCCATAAAAATAATACAGAACAAAACCAAATAATTTTTAAAGAAAAATTGCACATTTAATGTACTACACACGTTCGATTAAAGAGCGCTTAGGCGATCTTGGGGGCTATAATAGCGGTTATTGTGGGTCCCAAAAAGTCCACGCTTACTTTAGCCCAATGTTGTCAAGCATTATCTTATAAAAAAAATTGGCGGTATACTATACGCATCCCAAATATCTCTGTGTATTCTTAAAACCACCGATTTGCAATCGCCAAAGTCAAACTAAAGCGATCTTCAAAAGCCAAAAATCGGCGTTCTCGATGCTCTGTTGTTCCCCTACGACGTCGAGTGTGTCTAGCTCTGTGGCCTCGGCCTTCTTAAATCCATTCCTAATAACATTCTAAACTGATGACTTAAGATGGGCTTGTACTTCTACCAATTTCTCTCTTCACAGTTCGTCTCCAAAGTCATTAGGGTATCTACTATAACCAAGTATTCACACTTAAGGTATATTGTCTGTTAATGCCTTTAAGCAAACTCCTTAAATGTTAAAACACAAATGTAAGCAAACATTCGTAAAACTTCAATTGGACAAGTCTCGGGTTATTATTCTCTTATCCTTGCTAGCCTAGTTTAAACAATAATACAAGTTTCTGTTTGATCCCTGTACATAGCAATAATTTATTTGTTTGTATAAGCCATGCTTTGTCCCTGCTTGCCAAATTAACCGAATCGATTATGTATTCTCGTAGTTAATTAAGTTAATTATATCGACCGTTTCTAGGCCTTTGTCACGTTTCATTTGGAGTGATTAAAATCTGTCGCCATATACATAGCTACCTTAAACGGCACATGATATGCATAAATTAACAATGGCTATGTCAACAGCTTACAGAAACAATTTATCAAGGAAGATTTTACTCTTACACTTCTACGCATATTTCGTACATTTTCTAACACAATTAATGATGTAACGATACACCGTCTTTTCAAAAGTCTGAAAATTATGAGATTTTTTTAATAATAGCTTAAGATAATGTTTAAGTGTGACATAAGTTTGTGCTTTAAGTTTAATAAACAATTATGCAAACTCGTTTGCTGAAGTAACACCTTTTGTCTCTTACAATTCAAAGTCTGTCAAAAATGGCACTTTTTGATGATACACACACACACACACACATATATATATATATATATATATATATATATAATATATATATATATATATATATATATATATATATATATATATATATACAAAAGGAGGTAGTTAACCGACTAGTTAAACAACAACAAATATTCAATTTTGATTTCGTGGGGTATCGGTCCTAGAGGGCTTGTTAAATGAAAATGCTTGGAGCTACTCCAAGCTTTCAAGAATTTAAATTTTTGTTTAAGAGCTACAGTTATTTAAATACAATAGTATGATTAGCTCATTAACATTAAAAAATACTTACTTTTACTTCCAATTAAGTAAAAGACATATTTGTTTTGTAACAAATAGCTTTCGTTTCTGTATAATATGTAATATTATTACATATTTGTATTAAATAAACTAAAAACCTTTATTTATGCAGAATATAAGTCTTTATTTAAAGGTAGTAGAATTGATAAGATTACGTCGATAGGTTTTTTTAAATATATTTTTCAAAAAAAGGACGTGTTGAATTATTTTATTAATCTGTTGCTAAGGATCACAAAATTCTAGACCCAGTTAACTTACGGTTAATTAAACTTCGTTTGGTAGGTTTTTTCTACAAAAATTCTTGATTAGCGTTAGGTAACAGAAAAAGTAAAGAAAAGAAAAAGAATAAGGAATAAACTAAGTATATTTAATAAAAAAATAAAAATATATTAAAGATTATTACTTGATAATTTTTTTTAGATTTAAACTTTGTATAAAAGTATTTTTTAAAAGTTGCAATTTAAGATATTATTTTGTTGAATAAGCTACTTTTAATTCGGTCCATTGCCAGTAGATCAACTCAGGAATTAAACCTAGGCAGCTATGGACACCGGCTAACAGAGCACATCTGTCACATATGTCTGTAAGCCCTATAGCCCGGCTGATATTTGTGTGGTTGGTTAGTTATGTTGGGAAAAAGAAATAAAATAAAATTTTGTTTTTTTATCTTTTTTAAAATATCTAATTTAAATTATTAGAAGATTTGGGTTCTAATAAAATGGCAGAAATATTTCACACAACATAGAAAGGGGTTATGTACTTTCTCTTGCACACTTGCTTGCACAACTAAGTGAGAAAGCTCTCTGTATAGCTATATGCTTAAAGACATGCTTTTTTTAATTTAAATTTTTCCGAGTAATTAATATATTTATTTCTACTAAACACTTAGACCATTTTTAAAATCAATAAACTTTTGTAACTGAATCAAAAATAGTTTATATTTTTTTCTTCGGCAAGAATAAAAACATGTATTTACCAGGTAGGTTTTGGTTCTACTTTTTGATATACATCTATGTTATCCACACCGCAAATCACTCCTTAAAAAGAACACCAAAATTTAAATCCTAACCCATAGTTTTCTACATCATGGTACTAGCTCTTATTTGTTTATTTTTAATTAAGAATGATATAGGCAAAAACGAATTAAAAAGTCTCCCAATTCGTTGATTGCATTTGTACCCAGGGTTTCTGACTTTTTGAACCAGTGCAATACATTTTTTGTTTAAATGTCATTCTCAAAAGCTGAGCATACAAAAAGTTTTTGCAAAATATGTCCTAAAAACTTACAAGTCAGGGTCAAGGACTCAGAAGCCAAAGTTTTTTTTAAGCAATGATGTTAAAAATATCGTGGCTGCTTTAATACAAACTACTGTAAAATTTTTTTCTTAAACTGCAAAAAGGTAATTACTTTTACCATTTACTGCCAGTTGAACTTATGATACTCCTAAGATAAAAATAATGATGTCCTTCGATAAAAGAAAAATAATGCACCAAGTCTTAAAAAGAATAAAATTTTCATTCGTTGCACATTTAGCGAACCATCCCGTATAGTTAAATAAATAAAATACCTTGTTTATTGCTGGTATACAGGAATAACCCCTTTATTTGCATAACACATGCCTTGTCGAATTAAACCAATCGATTATGTACTCTCGTGCTTAATTAATTTAATTTTATCGACCGTTTCTAGGCCTTTATTACATTTTACTCGAAATGATTAAAATTTGTCGTCATATACATAACTAGCTTAAGTGGTACATGACCTGCATTAATTAACAATGACTATGTCAACAGCCAACAGAAACAATTTATCAAGGAAATCTTACCCGTAGACTTGTACACATGGATCGTACATCTCCCCATTAAATATTAACGCGATTAATGGCGTTACTGTATTTAAAGGAGAAGCGACGATTTATTTAATCTTCTTAAAGGCTTAGTGGATATAAAAAATGTGGTATTATTTTATTTCTGAAAAATTATCGAATTAAGTATCATGTTTATTAAATCATAATTAAAAATATTCGATTGAATAGGCTAATATCACAAATCAAAAAAATTGGTGTGCTGGGTGTCAGACTAAGATTTTCATCAGCAGCCGTAGTGAGAAACAGGGCATCACCCTTGTACTTGCTATGGACGAACACGCCCTGAAGGAATTGGGCAAGAGGGGCTACCAAGCCTTTCTGGTAGCTCACCTTCAGAGTGACCAAAGCTGCAAACGGGACTGGTGCTTCACAAACCTGCAACATAACAGGGCAGCCACGTGCCTATCGCTGTGGAGACGCGGACATAGCTCTACAAGAACCTTGGCTTTAAAGGAAGTTGCTAGCAACCGAGGTAAGTTAATTATGACTCCAACTCTGAAATGCAGACTGCATATTTATTGAAGGAATTACATGCCTTAAAGCTAATGATTTCTGTTCTAGACCAGGGGCGGTAGCTGAATACATCATGGAAGGTGTATGGATGAAGCATCCTCGCTCAACCTACCTTCCATATGATGCACGATCCACCCTGATCTGAGGAACTCCGCCATTGGAGCAACGAGGCGCTACCTACAGCTCATTATTGGATGATGCCAAGACTCAACTGCTTGAGAGTGATACAACAGGAAGGGAGTACCTTAGACTTATTATTTCAAAATTTGGGTAAAAGGAAATGAACCTACTTTTGACTAGAGCCCGTAGAGGTAATCGACGTTACTTTCTCCGCGTATACGATCCAGGTAACTCGGTGGTATGTATCTGAGGAACCGTCGCTGTCTGATCACAGGCACATCTTCCTGGCGATCTCTGCATTTCAGAGGCCAATGGGGAGTACCGTGATCCGAGGAGCACGGACTGGAGAAATACAAGGAAACTTTGATCATCAACTGCAGTAACGTCAAACCAGCATAGGAACACTACTGACATAGAGCTTGCTTCCTGTGAACTACTGGAGGCTATTACAAACTCTTATCAGAATAACTGTCCTCTTAGCAAAGCAAACCGCCAGGAAAAAGTCTACCTGGTGGAATAACGAACTACTGGAGCTAAGGAAAAAACCCGCAGACTGTTCAACAGAGCGAAGAAAAACGGGTGAGTGGATGAACATCAATCTGCACTCACCGAATACAATAAACGGGTCCGAGGCCAAACTGGATTCTGGAGGAAATACTGCCAGGAGGTTGAAAATACCAGCACGGCAGCCAGACTCCAAAAACCTCTAAAAACCAGATGGAACCTACTCTGAAACTGGCAGTGAAACATTGGAGATTTTGCTCCAAACACATCCACCAGGATCAAGAGAAACAACTAATGAGACCTACCCAGACGTCAATGTTCCGAATATTCGGCCCACAAGAAGCGACTGGGAAGTAGAAAAGGAAGTCAAACCTACGAAAAATCGAGGGGGCAATTGAATCATTTGAAGCCTACAAAGCACCTGGACCTGATGGGATAATCCCAGGACTACTAGCAGGGGAAGCAAACCCTAGTTCCACTGCTTTGCAAACTCTTCCGTGCAAGCCTAGCTACGAGCTATTTGCCAAATGCATGGAAGAGCAAAATGGTCTTCATTCCAAAGCCGGGTAAGGACTGCTCCCAGGCAAAGGGACTTAGACCAATTACATTGTCGTCTTTTATGATAAAAACAATGGAAAAACTGATCGACAGGTATGTCAGGGAAAACTCTCTTACAGAGAGGCCACTTCACAAAAACCAAAATGCCTATCAATCAGAAAAATCATGCGAATCTGCTCATCATCAACTGGTGACCAGATTAGAACTCGCACTGAAAAAAAGGAAATCGCACTTGCTGCATTTCTTGACATTGAGGAGCTTTTGATCGAACCTCCTTCAACTCAATGGCCGCGGCTCTTGCCAGACATAATGTTAACGACACCATTTGTAGGTGGATAAACAACATGTTACTTGGCAGACGAGCGCAAGCAACGTTATTCAGCGAAACAATGGAGGTGTGTGTGGTCAAAGGATGCCCACAGGGAGGGGTTCTATCCCCACTACTGTAGGATATGGTTGTTGACGAACTCCGGGTATAACTGAATAATAATGGCTTCTATACCCAGGGGTATGCGGATGACATCACTATACTTGTCGTGGGGAAGCATAACAAAACAACCTCGGAGCTTATGCAAAGGGCACTGAGAATTGTGGAGGGATGGTGCAACAAGGAAAACCTTACTGTTAATCCTGGCAAAACTGCGCTAATACCCTTCACTAGACGAAGGAAGCTGGATGATTTAATATCTCCTCACTTCTTCGGTACCACACTCGGCTATGTCCAGGAGTAAAGTATCTTGGATTAACTCTGGACTCTAAGCTAACCTGGAATCCACATATGCAGAATGTGATTAATAAGGGCAAAATGGCTCTAATGGCTACCAAAAGAGCTGTGGGGAAGAATTGGGGATTTCAGCCACGCATAGTGCACTGGTTGTACACTGCTGTGGTAAGACCCATGATAACCTACGGTTCAACTATCTGGTGGCCAAAAATAGAACAGAGAAAAGGAGAGCTGGAGTTATCCAAACTCCAGCGACTAGCATGTCTCTGTATAACGGGACACTCCACCTGCAGCCATGGAAACCCTACTAAGCCTCCCCCCTCTTGGTATAATTATTAAGGCGGAGGCGAGGATTGGGGCATACAGGCTGAAATGCAACGGCAACTGGTGCTCTGGGCCTGCCCTAGGACACACCAGAATAACGAGCAGTATCACAAACCCAATATTTGAGATGAGCAGTGATACAATGCCAAAACGGATAAATACACACAGACCATACAAAACCCAGCTTACCTGGGACGGTAGTGAGCGATCTCCTGGTCAGTCTCGGAATTTGGTTTGGTATACCGATGGATCCAAGACTGACAATGGAGCCGGCGCAGGAATACATGGTATGACCCTAGGTTTAATGCTTATGCTTCCCTGGGGAAATATGCCACTATTTTCCAGGCGGAAATATATGCCATTGAACTTTGTCTGCGAGAGAACTTGAGGAGGAGATATAAGGGCAGGGACATTACTATCTTCTCTGATAGTCAAGCGCCATAAAAGCTTTGGCATCTCAACAAGTCAACTCAAGGTTGGTTTGGAACTGTCTGCAATGCCTCCTAAACCTGGCTAACCACAACAAAGTTACACTTTCCTGGGTGCCAGGACACAGGTCAGGCAATGAAAATGCAGACTCCTCCAGGCGAGGCTCCGCAGCAATGTTTGTGGGTCCTGAACCTGTTTTGGAATACCAAAAACCTCGGTTCGTGGCTACATGACTCGGTGGATTCAAACACAACATCAGTCACACTGGAACCACATTCCAAGGCAAAATCACAGTAAATCAATGTTGGACTCACCATCGAAAGCATTGACAAGTGAACTACTAAAACTAAATAGGGAAACAGATTAGAATAGTGACAGGATTAATAACCGGACACTGCACCCTAAGAAAACATATGCACACTATGGGCATCTATAGAGAAGAACCCATTTGCAGACTATGTGACGAAGAGGAAGAGACAGACATACATGAGTGCCCTGCACTTACATACTGGAGAACAAATCAAAACCTCATGGTGGACACTAACCACCAGGAGGCTGGAGACCAGAAAAGAACAGTAAAAGGGCTACTACACCTGTCTAAGGTGTCAAACCTTTTTAACTGAAACAAATACACAAGAGATACAACAAGCCCTGTAGGCTGCAGTGTCGAGGCGGACAAAACCTCAACTTGTGTATTTAGTCTATCAATCAATCAATCAATCAAGATTTTCTGGCGTATTTATTTCCGCTGAACACAAATCTACAGTCAAAATTGCGGATCAAACAGCAAAAAATCTAGAAAAGCGTAATTTCAGATATTAACGATTTTTTTTTATTTAAAACGTTAATCTCTTAAAAACTATAAAAGATATACGAAACTTTATTTGACATAAACTATATATTTTTACAAAACCTTTTTTTTAGTTTTTTTATCCTTTTTGTCTAAATGCAATATTTTTCGAGTTATCAAAAAAAAAAAGAATTTTCACGATTTTTTTCAAGGTATAGCACTTATATTTTTAAATGGTATACCGTGCAGTTTTTAGGATTTTTCATTTACTTGTGTCCTTAAATTTTAAGTTTCTACTCCCTTGGAAAGTGTCCCATAATTTTAGTAAGTTAATGAGCCAGTCAGTCAGTCAGTAGTAAATTGGGCGGTTGTCAAAATCAAATATCTCAGAAATTACTGGACATACATATGACCTTGAAAATTTCTCTAATAGTTAAATTAAAAATTAAGTCAGTTAAACAATTAGTTTTTAAGATAGTCCGTCTCAAAAAAAAAAATAAAAAATAGTGGCACTTTGTATATAAATATAAAAACACTGCCTATCTGTCTAGACACATTTTTGTTTTGACATACTCTTGTTGTCAGAAAGTAAACGATAAGGTTATAAGTAAATATCGGTCAAAATGGTTTATTTGGACGAAGAAAAACGCGACATTGTCTTATGCTTCGTTAAAACCAATCAACAAAAGGCTATTACGCGCAGAACGTATCGGCAACTTTATTCTGGCATAGTTGTACCATCAAAATCCACAATAAATAAAATATTAAGTAACCTTAAAAGAAAAAATAATGTCTAAAGACTGACGAGATTGCAGAATGTCCCTGTATTTTTCACCTGCGTATACCATGTGAAAAAATATTTTATTTAAAATTTTTAAGACGAACTAACCACAACTATCCACAACTAATCGTTCAACTGCCTTAATTTTTATTGAGCGTATTCGAGTAATTTTCAAACTTAAAAAAATAGACAAAAACTATGCATCCTATTTAAAAAAAATGACAACTTTACGATTACTCTTTGGTAATTGACACCACGAAAAAAATTTTCAGGTCAAACTTTAGGCTAACCCATTAAATGCATTTTTGGTTTGAAAATTCTTAAATTAAAAAAAGCCCAAATATCGGGGTCTACTTATAATAGATCGCACTGTATTTTGTGAATTTGCATACATTTAGGTGGAATGATAATAAAGTCTTGATGGGGGCTAAACACGATAAAATGTTTTGTGGACTATATGCACTGCGTGCATCAAGCCAGATGTTGACATAATGTTATTGTTATACTTTAAATAAATTTAGTAAAAATTAAAACATACATAAGTGTTTTTTGAAGTAATATATTTTTTTCCTTGTATTTAAAAAATATATATAAAATGGCCACCTTTGTATTTTTTCCTGTAGAATCTTTCCTAATGAACTTGCAGACCTTCAAAAATAAAAAAAATTAAAATAATCTTTTTTTAATTGTTTCTGTAATAAATCTTCCACCATTTTAAACATATAAAAAATGCTATAAACATTAAACTATAAATAAAATTAAAATTATATAAATTAAAATTTTAAAACTAAATATATTATCCAAAAAATGTTTTCATAAATTTTGTAGATGCTGACTTAAGAACTATAAATTGAATAATATTAAAAGTCTAAAAACTGGGGCTGTATATAAAAACTTATTTTTCTCATAAAATCCATAATAAAACAATTTCCCACTTGTGAATAACCAACAACATTTATTATGTCCTATTGAAACTAAATGTTAATATTAAAAATGCATTGCCCTGTCATGAAGCCGTATGTCATTAGGGTAATGTATTTATAAATATTTAAAGCTCCTTTATAGAAAACATCAAACATTATTATTTATCTTACCTTTCCTAAATATCATTCTTCCTTTTGATTCCTAGACATTAAGACAAAAATTAAAATGTCAATATTTATTGTATATTAATTAACATTAATTTTAAACAAAAAGGGCTTTTCCAATTTAGATGGTGTCTTCTCTATAGAAAATTTTATGCCCTACAAAAAAGCTTTCTACACTTTTTTAGCAAAAATGATTTTGATAAAATTTTTAATATTTAAAATGATGACACATTGACCTAGTTCTAAAAATGCAAGCCTGAATTTAATAGAACTTTGTAATTTTTTTATATTTAGGCAACCAACCACCATAATCAGTCATTGTTACCCCTTATTTTCCCTTATAGTCAATAACCTATATTTAAATCATGGGTTAATAAATGGGTTAGTAAATTAAATAACAATAATTTACTATAATAATAAACTTGGTTTATGGACCTTTTTATTTCGTCGGGTAAATTGTACTTACCAAATACATACACTATTTAGGTTCAGAAATTAAGTCAGCCCATTACTAAAATTACATTTAACATACTAATAATAATAATGATGTCGTTATTAGAAACATAATTTATTAGAATATGACAGTAGGCTTTTAGTTATAAACTCGAACAATAATACTATATCTTTTTTATATTTATTTTTAATGTAAAAAACTAGTGCTGGATAATCAATTTTTTTGTATATTGATTGGTAACATTTTTTAATATTTCCTTTAAAGGTATGCTCAGCGCAAGCGCGTCCGCATATTAAAAAGACAATAAAACAGTTTCTGGCACTTTTTATAAATATGGCTGGGTGACAAGCATTATCACCTTTAAATTTAGTGCAACCAAATAAAAAATTAATTGATGGTGCTTCATTAGTGCATCCTACCGTAAAAGCCCAGAATTGTGTTCAGTTACGACGATGGTTGAAGTGCAATGGTCGTCCTCAAGGTGAAAATAAAGCTAAACTAGTTGAGAGGCTAGGATAATATTAATTAAGATGTCAGGTTCACCTGAATTGACTTGTTATTGTAATAAGTAAAAGTAATTACAGAAAAGAAAAATTCTAAATTTATTATTTCAGGTTATGCCGCGAGTTATTATATTTATAATTAATTTAATATATGACCTTATCATAAGTTTTTTTTTTACACAACTAATGGAGTCTGAACATATGGTTATTGGACCACATTCTGTTTTAAAATAAAGTGCAAAAATATGTGTGTCTTTTTTAACACTTTCAATTCCTTGGAATCGACCATCACCTCGTAGACACCGCTTTACACACAAATCGCATTTAGCACATTTGGGACAAATTTTTAGGTGCTTTCGCTTACTTATTTTAATGAGTTTTTAGCAATATTTAAAACAAGGCTTTGGAAAGCTAATAAAATAATATAAATTTAAAAAGAATTTACTATGGATACTGCCCCAAACTATAACAACAACTTTTTTTAAACCCCCTTTTCTTATAGAACCTCGACAAAAACAAAAAACTTGTTTTTTATTCAGACGTGCCTTTGATGTTATTAATATAGATTTACTACTTAAAAAATTAGTCTTTTAAAAAGGTATTACTTCGCATATGTTTAATCATGCCTGAACTACGAAGTCTTAGTTTGGGGAAACTGTTGTAGAGCAAAGGAAATTTTTATACAACAAAAAAAAAAGGACAATGACGTTTAAAAGACGAGCTTTTCCTTGTCGAGACTTATTTCCACGACTTGAAATTCTAACTTTTCCTTCTCTTTTTATAATTAATTGTTTAGTTTATGACAGTCGAAATTAAAATTATATACCCAACCCCGTGATTTAAAGGAGAGTATCATTTAAGAAGAACCTGTTATCTGGTGTTCCTCCAAGTTTAGCACAGTAAGAAGTTTTTAATTTTCCCCCATTAAACTGTTTAATAAGCTGCCTATTCATATCAAAGAAATTAATAATGAAAAAGTTTAAATCTGTAATTAAAAAAATATTATTAGAGAAATCCTTTTACCTCATAGATGAGTTCCTAAACTACAGTTTTTAATTTTTGTTTTTAAATAATCATCTTAATATATTTGACCTGTTAATATGACAGAACTGTAATTTTATGTATCTTTTTTTTATTCCTGACAAACACACACAGTGTTTATTTATAGGTTTTAAATTATTTAATTGTCAACTGCATAAGTTTATGTTTGTTATATTTTTTGTTTATCTGAATGCATTTGTTTTTTTTTTTTGTATATTTTTGTATTTTTTTCATTTTTTAAAACATTTATGTATATTTTTAAATTGTGTTAAATATTTGACAATATCCAATACTTTAATTTTAAAGTCAGATTGGAAATAAATGGTATTTATTTATTTATTTATTTAGATAACATTATATTTTTTAATTAAAATATTTGTATTAATATTTTATTATGTCTGCACAATAATTTAAAATTAACTGTTTATAAAACAATAATTATATTATTACTTATTTTATTGCTTATTTTTTTATAATCATAGGCACTGCTTATACATTTATAAATATAGTGCCCGATAAACACGGTGAAAGTTGGGCCATGCTCACCAAAAATTTTCAACTATTACATAAATATAAAAATTATTAATTAACATTTGTAACATTAATAACAAAGAAAAAATTGCGTTTTTATAATTTAAACAAAAATTTTTTTAGTGCAAGTAATCCACATGTGTGGGTGAGCTGGTGTAGTGGCAGCGTACCAGCCTCTCAGCCGGGAAGACCCGGTTCGATTCCCGCATTGTCCATTGGACTTTTTCATAGTTCGTCACCTTATAGAAAGGCAATGGCAAACCACTGTGTAGTATTTTTGCCTAGTAAACACTCTCACATGTGCTTCGGAAGGCATGTTAAGCCGGTGGTCCCGCATATCTGTGTAAGTTGGTAGGCACCACAGATATATGCGAAAGGGCGCCTACACTCTGCATAGGGTATGGCACCTTAAGAAGAAGGATCCACATGGTATTTATAAATTAGCAAAACGGTATATCTTGCTTATTTTTTTAATCTTGGAGGACCAAGGTTTAATGCCCAAATATAAACGTACCTAGGAAAGTCGAGGTAGTTTCTTAATATAAAACCTAAATATTTAATGATTAGAAGTGCTAATAAGTGCCTGGTGAGAAGTTCAGTGCTTCTCAGATGGACTACAAAGATATGCATTAGAGTGGCAGGTTATGTTGCTCTGTTGAAAGCTGCAAGGAAAGGAATTTCACTGTTTAATTTTCTAGACCGAAAACCATGGAAATACCTACCAAAGAGGAACAGGTATTCTGCAGCTGATCGGTAAGTGTCAAGGTAATCTTTAATGGTGGTGACTTGCCCCGAAAAGGTAGGTAGATAAGTGTTTGAAATTGTTTAGATTTTTTTCTTAGCTAGCAACCCTGGCAATCCTACCTGGACTAAACGGTCCTTTTATATAAAAGCTTGCGAAAAACCCAAAAAATTATTAAAGAATAATGTTTTTCATATCAATCTATTTTTGTTTTTTTATCATGTTTATTTAAAGATACTAAAAAAGAGACTATAATCAAGCTACTTATACATTAATTTACTATGTAACTAGTCAAAAGAGGCACTACATCAAGGAAATCTTTAGCTAAATACTTCGCTAGATATCGTTAAGTTTCACATAAAATATTAACACAACTAATGGCCTGACATTGTTTATACTTCCTCCGAGAAAGGAACTTAATCATCGGTGTTGCTTTCTTAAACTGAGAGATAGGCTTTGTTTTATTATATGCTAATAAATATCATTAAAAGCTTCATCATTATATAAAGATAACTCCAAGCTATTGTGACGATAAAATTATTTTTTTAAACATGCAAAAAAAATGGTTTGTCTTATAAAAAGTTTTACTAATACTTAACCTATAAATCAAGAGTAAAAAAGACCAGTTTGGTTATTTCATAGCTGCATCTACAGAATTTATAATTACGATTATTTTCTTTTTGTGTCGCGAAAGATAATCTATGGTCAAGGATAAATTTCATTCTGGAACCTTATTATTTACTTCTTAGCAATGTTTCAACAAACTAAAAGGGCAGTAAATATTTTAAATACATAATAATTTACAACCCTTTATGTAATATTTACATTACTAACCCTAATAAATGATTGAAAGTGTTACATTACTACGTCCTTCCCTCTTCATTTTCCTTACCCATTTTTCCCAGTCGTTTTCCTTATTTTTCTTACTCAATCAGTAAAGTAAACTATTTATGTAATACCTTTATTAAACTAAATTCTTTTATAGAATCAACAAGACAATTAACAACAAGAATTAAATAATTTCTAACATATTATTTGTCAAAATGTATGATCAAATTTGACTTACAGAAGGATTCAATCGAAATATTTAAGAGGCCAACTTAATGATTTAAAGTATCACTGCTAGAGAATGGTATTTCTTGTCCACTATCAGTATCCCGTAGTGTTAACAGGAGGAAGAAGGCTTAAATTTCTACAGAAGGACGAAATCAAAGTTGTTGAAGATATCATATTTGCGGTTTTATTTTGGTTAGCTACAGTTGCATCCACATAACTTTCAGCAACTGTACTGAACCCCCCACCCCCCTAAGACTTTAACTGTAAAATATCTGCTGCTAAGAGTATAACCTGTGTACGTTTTTGCCTCGGGGAATTTATAAAAAGTAAGCAATTTTATAAGGAAATTTAGACATAGAATGGTACTCAAAAGGTTAATTCTAAGCTTTTCCCGATCGATATTAAACCAAAAATTTCTCATTATAAATATCTTTTTGTCCCTGGATAAGTTCTTTCCCAATTTTTATCCAATTTATGTCAATTTTCATGAATAATCCACTTTTATAAGTTTTGGTATACGGATGTCAATGGAAATTATCTTTTCTAAAATATCAATGTGTGTAGTTTTCATTTCTATTAATTCGTCAGTGTGACATGCTCCAGATAAACCTATTACAAGCGCAACCTTAAATAATAAAAAAAAATAACCAAAAACAAGAAAAAGTTGAAAAGAAAGTCTAACTTGATAGGAAGAAAGTCTTGGGGTGCTTTGGTTAGAAAATCCTTCATATTTTGTCTGGTATAGATAACAGATTTTTCTGGCCCAAAAGCTATATTCTGGCGTTTCAAAAATGCAAAGAGCTTGTTATGTTTTGATGTATCAATCCTTTCTTTTAAATCTAGCATGGCCATGCTGTAGATAGCCCATAGAGTGGAAGGTCTTTTTTGTTTTGCCATGTCCCTTAAATACCATCCGACTTACCCGTTTCCCACAAAACTAAAAACTTTTAAAATATTATTTTACTATCGGTCAATTACAAGTACCGTTCTGGCAGGCATCCTCCGGTTACTTCATCATCCCTTAAAATTAAAAAAAAATTAACCTGCTTCCACAATGATGTATGATATTATGTAATTTACATATGTGTAAGTAGAAAAAAAATTGACAACATATTTTGATGGTTACAAGTATGTGCCAGACGATAGTAAAGTTGTCGTCGGAATGACAATTTATAACCTGCTCCTACAGGGCTAAAATTTTAAGGGAATATCCTTTCAATAGTAGGAAAAGCATATTTAAACTGCCACACTATTCTCATCGTTGCAATGGTCTTCCAGACCAATATATAATAGTCAGGGCGCTCGACGAGAGTGCAAGTGCAACAGACTCGTATGAGCTTTCATGTGGGAAAAAAAGGATATACCTCTTGTGTATTGGATATTTTAACGGAAAAAGTGGCAATAAAGCTCATACGAGTCCGTTGCGCCCGCACTCTCGTCGAGCGCCCTGGCTATTATAAACTGGTCTGAAAGACCCTTGCAACCATCGATAGTCTGGCGTTTAAATACTTTTTAACATTAAAAATTGCCCTTAAAATTTAAGCCTTGTGGAAGCAGGTAATAAATTGCCATCCCGACGACAACTTTCTATCGTCTGGCAATACTTTATCCATTAAAAAAGGTTGTTAATTTTTTTTCAACTCTGTAAATTATATCATATAAAATTTTTTTTGGGTTTGTGGGGAAAAGGTTTTTTTTTTGACATTTTCAAAATTTTTAGGGATGTTGAAGTGACCGAAGGATACCTGCCAGAACGCTATTTTCATAATTGACCGATAGTAAAATATTTTTTTTTTAATTTTTTAGCTTTGTGGGAAATGGGTTAGTCGGATGGTTCCGCCTCTTGATAATGCCCTATCACCAGTATATGTTTGTATGGCGCAACCAGCAAATTTTTGAATGTAATAAACAATTATTAAAATATTTTGGCATTTTAACTGCATTTAAAAAAATAAAATATCTAATTTTATAATAACACTGTGGTTGTAAATAAAATGGTATACAAACCTCAGAGGAAAGTTTTCATTAATGTCTCGGGATTAAAGTTAATCTTAACGCTTTGCGTCTTGGTTAACTATCCAATCTCTCGACAGTAATAAAACACTTTCTTCATCGGTATGTAATATACTATTAACATCAAGTAATTTTTTAAATTTTACCTAAAAAAACAAGAAAAAGTAAAAAAACAGCTGAATAAAAATTTCAGTGTGAGTTTAGTTAGTTTAACCCTGTTTAAAACAAACCAATCTCCATGTTTAACAAAAAGCATTTAGAAACGCGGTCAAAATACATATTCATACTAAGCCGAGTTATCTTTAAAGTAGTGTTTTTTTATAAAGCATAAAATTCGTTACTCCCGTACGCTATCTTAGAAAATGAATGCCTAAACCAGACTCCTGGAAACTATAAACCTTTAAAATGGGAATAAAATGTTAAAAGGGCGAATTTGCATTACATAAGTAATCAAACGGATGCTTTGCATTAAATAAGTGGCTGAGTGGAACGGCTTTTTGGTTTCTCTCAGACAGGCTAATTTCGACGGATATTTTTTAACGACGGATTTTCGGGGTTAAGTAAAAGGGTTAAAAGAGGGTTAAAATTTTACTAACACAGTATACTAAAAGCTTTGTGGTGGATTTTTTTGTTACTTGTTTGAAAATAAATATGTTGTTCATTGTAAAGGACTTATAATAAGTAATTTTAAAATAGGCTCTTATTAAGGGTTTAAACGGGTTTTTTAAACCGGTTGTTAAAAAAAACCCGCAATTGATTTTCCTAATATTTTTTTTTTTTCGTAATTTGACAATATATGATTTTTTTTTTATGTTCTTGTACGTACCCGAATAAATTGCCAGGTAGGACCAGGTATTGTAATTTGACCCCGCTTACCAAAAAAATTTTTACACTAAAAAAAAAAATTTTATTGCAAACCTGGTGGATTGGGTTGTTTAAAAAATGGTTTAAAACAAGATCGCCGGTTTAAAAAATTTTCTTTTTTTTTAAAAAATTTTAAACATTTCTCTAAGCTTTATTTATAAATTGAAAAAGAAAAAAAAACGGTGGAAGGTATAATGCTAATGTAAATTATTAAATTGACATAATACGGGGGACCTTTAATCTTTCTTTTTTTTTAAACTTTAAATTTTAAAAGTTTTTTTTGGGGAAATTAAGGAAAAAATAGTGATATATTATCACTGTCATGTAGAAAAAAACTTTATAAATTGACACCAGGCAAGAAGTATTAAAAACGTTTCCATTTTTTTAAAGAAAGAGGGTAAAGGAAAAAAATTTTTTTCCTCTTTTCTTAAATTTAAAACATCTCAAGAATTCCCCCATAGGAAAATTTATCAAAAAAAAAATCCCAAAGATTAACTAATTGTACCCACTTTTTAAAAAAAGTTTTGAACGCGTTTATCTTAAAACTGTTTTTTAAAAGATGATTACGGGGTTTTAAAAAAGTACAATACCGTTTAAATTTTTAAATTTGGAAATTTTTCCCATGAATACACCCCGTTTCATTTTTGATTTTTTTTATCTCTAACGGGTTTTTTTTCCCCTAAAATGGAAAAAATTTTTGAAAAATTAAAAAAAAACAACAATAAAAAACATAAAAAGGGTTTTTAATAATTTTGCTAAATTTTGGTTTTTATTTCCTAATTTTCACCTGATGTACAGTAATATAAAAAAGGGTTTTTCAAAGACGCCCTGCAAAAAGCTCCGTCACGGGCTTGTTTATTTTTTTTTACAAAAATTTAGGAGAATGTTGTCAAAACCGTACTTAATATTGTACAGAAGGTTTAAATAAATTTGCTCAAGCCATATTGCTAAAAAAAAATCATAAAAAAGTGCTTTTTTCACGATTTAACCTTTACCCCATCCCCCTTAATTAATCATAGCCATGAGGGTTACTTTTTAAGCAACGCATTCGCGATACTTAGTTACCTAATATATTTAATTAAAAATGGTTTCTAATACGGATGTTAAACTATTAAGTTCCTAAATTACAAAAAATGTTGACACCTTGGGTTAAACCCTAGCCCCCTGTTATATTGTATAACTGCCCCGTGTATGTTAAATTGAATGATTCATAAATGTGGCTCTGTCTAAAAGTTTCTTTGTTCGCTTGGTTTAACCGTCTTTAAATGTTTTAGTTTATTAATTCGACATCATATAACACATCTATAAAAAACGGTAATGTTTGTTTTTACCAATATATGTTCAATTTATACAAATTATTTTTAAAACGGGTAATAAATAACCCCTTTTTAAAAAAAAATGTACATGGTTAAGAAATAAATATAATATATTTAAAAAAAAAACAAAAAAACAAATTATATTAAATGTGGTGCAAATATTGGGGAAAAAAAAAAAAACAAAAAAAACAAAACGCCAATAGATTTAACCACAGTTTAATTTGTACATGTTTTTAATAAGTTTAAAATTTGCGTTTACGTTAATCAACACCCTTTAAAATGTCGTTGTTCTGGTTAGTAGTTATTTAAAATTAGAGGCATTTCAAGTATTTGCGAAGAAAAAAAGTTGATTGAAAAAATTCATAAGACGATAACCGATAAATTTTGCGAAAATTTTAAAATTTTACTTGTTTTTTAAATTAAATTAGCTTTAAATTGGCCCCCCAAAAATTTTTCTTAAAATTCCAAATTTTTTTTTTAAAGATTTCTCTCTTAAGCATCTGGTTTATATTTGATGTGGGTTCCCCCTTTCTTGCTTTTTAGATAAACAATTTTGAAAATCCTAGAGCTGTTACTGAGTGTAACCAGTTAGTTTCACTTACTGCTATCCAAAACTAGCAGAATCAGTGCTAATAATTAGTTTTGGTTGGGGTAACCAGAACTATTAAAAAAAAGGTACTAATCGGCCAAGTAAATAAAAATACACCTACTGCAACTGTGTTTTATGTATTATAATAAACTAATAGGTTAAGGAAACAGAAAATAAATATTTAATTTTTAAGTAGCTTTTTCCCCCCACATTGGGAAAATTTCTCGCAACAAATGCGTGGTTTTAACGCAGGAATAATTTCGACCCTTTTTTAGGCAAATGGTTGAAAAATTGTGTTTCGTTATTTGACAAAATTTTTTTAAGGGTTGGTCGTGTCATAAGGCAATGAATACGACCCGGCACCCTGTACTTAACTCCCAAAAAAACCTTTTTTTGGTCTTCAGAACATAACAAAAATGTTAAAAGAAATTTTTTTAATTATTTCTTATTTTTAGAAGTAGAGTAAAAAATTAAAAAAAATATTTACTGGATTCCTTAAAAAAATAAAGGTATTTAAAACTTTAATGTTATGTTTGTTTTTAACTATAAATACGAAACAAACCTAAGGGGCATTTTGTGATTTGGAAATAATTCTGGATAAAAAACTTAGGTTTTCGATAAAGCCCTTAACTTTGGCTTGGTAACAGTTTGAGGGCCATTTTCATCTTATGACCCATCTGTCGCTCGCTTATGCATTCAATCAAATTCAATTACATATAATATTTAAACTTCTATCATAAAGTTCATTTAATAACTTTATAAACCGTGTGGGCGGATCTACTAAAATATTTAATAGTTATTTTTTTTTTTATGAGGAGTGGGTTTATACCCAGTCATTGCCAAAATAAATTTTTTAAAAAACATTGGAAAAATTTTAACCAATG
>JAHBCN010000632.1:0-164021 GCA_019359885.1 Listronotus oregonensis
GTGGGGTGGTTTTTGACATCAGAATTAGATAGACGATTGTGTCAAAAACAAAGTTCAGTTGCAGTCTTGGAAATCCTACCTTAGTTCCCGAGATATTTGACCCAGTCCAGACTTTTCGGACACCCTGTATTTTAATATTAAACCCAAGTACATATTCCAATACTGAAGCTTAAAAATAGTCATTATTAATTTGCATACCTTTAATTTTGACAGATTCTGCAATAGTTCCTGTCCTTAAAAATAAAAAGTCTGATTTTCAGTCGTGCAGGTAGCCGCTGCCCGTTAAAAGAATGCCTTTGGCTATAGCGATTACTTTGTGTGTTGCTCGAGTCAACAACTTCAAACGAGCCGACCCGGCTTTCACATCTGGTTTTAGTTAAATCTGTGGCTAAGCTACCCAGATAAGTCAATAGCGAAAAAAAACCTCATGATGTCCAGAAGGAACCTCCGAACACTAACGGGCGTTCTAACTGGCCACTGCGGGCTACGGGGACACCTATTTAAAATGGGTCTAACGAACACGGGATTATGTAGAGGCTGTGAACAGGAGGATGAGACCGCGGAACACATTCTTTGCGACTGTCCCGCCCTCACATCCGAACGGAACTCCATGCTGGGCACGAATTGGCCATTACTGGCCGAAATTAGGGAGATTCCACATAAAGATGACGTCAACTATTTTAAATCAATAGGTTGGACGACGCAGTGAATCTCCCGCCTGTACAAGAGGAAGCACAAAGGAACTACTGAGGTCTAGGTGCAGTGGTATATTACCACCCTCTGAACATTCAGATCAGAGAGAGAGATCCCTTTCCGACATTTTGTAGTTAATCTGTTTCTTAACAGAATGCAAAAGGTTTTATCTCGATTCATGTACTTTCAAAATCATTTCGAGGTTTAAAGTGTTTTTTAACAGATTTACCCGTATTATTAATATTGGCTAATTTTTCGGAACTGGCTCACCAACAAAAGGCATCAACAGTGTGGTCGAATAATTTAATGATTAAAAGTATATTACAATTTAATATTAATTTAGACAGTTCAAAATATTTCAAACTAATTACATTTCAAAAACAGAATGGAAAAAGTTACACACCCAAGAAAGTTGCGATTTTTACGAGTACACAAATTAGTAATTTTTTAAATAATGTTTTCGATAATGTTTATTTAATGGCTAAAGTTGTTGTTGTATTTAGAATTGCAGGAGCTTGTGAAATCAGTCAGGTATAGTTGGATTAATTTAAGAATAAAATTTTGGTTCGTTTTAAAAGGTAAAAAATATAAAAAGTAGATACAAAGGTTTGGTTTGAACTGCGGCCGCCTTTGCGTTTTATAATGTGCCGCTTCAAGCACGTGTCTGTAATAATAGACCATATAAACAGCAAAGGCGGCCGACAATAAAAATTAAACCTAGGTACTTTTTATGTTTTTTAATTTTCAAAGGGCACCGAATTTTTATTCTAAAAATGATCCAACTATAACATTAGATGATATTAAAGATTCGGAAACGTTGAAACTTAAGCATGCAAAGAATAATGTAGACAAGAAATTTGTGGTTAGATATTTGTTATGTTTAATGTTTGTATACTAATAACTATATTCAGGGCGTATAAAAAATACGCGTACAAAATTAAATAGACTTATGACATCAACATGAGTCAATTAAAATCAATTAAGTTATATCTGTATGCGAGCTGGTGTAGTGGCAGCTTACCAGCCTCTCAGCCGTGAAGACCCGGGTTCGATTCCCGCTTTGTCCATTGGACTTTTTCATAGCTCGTCACCTCACAGAAGGCAATGGCAAACCACTGTGTAGTATTTCTGCCTAGTAAACCTTCTAACATGTGCTTCGAAAGGCACGTTAAGCCGGTGGTCCCTCATATCTGTGTAAGTTGGTAAGAAGAAGAAAGTTATGTCTAAAATGGCCTCTTTTATCCACTACAGAGCGTCTAAAATTTTAAGAAATACTGTATTTTTTCTAAATTTACTTCCATTTTTTGACGTATTGTTAGACTTTATTATAGACATTTCTTTGTGATCTAAAGTGATCGATCGTAAAAAAAGTTTATAAAATTGACGTTATCACTATTACATATTTATTCAGATTTTTTCACCATGAACGTTAGGACCACCAAATACTTTTACAAGATGAAAATCCTCATGAAACGAAGATTTCGCATTACCAGCATGAATTTAAGATACTTATGTGGGCGGAAATTATTGTCTATTTTATAATTGGTCCCGTCATTTTACCAGCTCGCTTAAATAGTAAAACATATTTATTTATTGATAGATCGTCCTTTAGCGCCAAAACATGTGGCTCTTGCAAGACGGCACACCGCTTCATTTCACTTTAAATTGCCGAAAGCAGTTAAATAAATATTTTTGAAAAAAGTGAATTAGAAGAGAAAATAATGCTCCCATAGGACACCTCACTGGCCGGATTTAACGCCATTAGACTATTTTTTTGGGAGGAACATTAAAATGCATGCATTCCAGACCTCTAAATATTGAAGAGGAATTGTATGCACAAATATAAAATCCTATAAACATCTTAAAAGCAGACGTAGAAATGATAGAAAGAGTGCAATTCAACTTCCTTCGGCCAAACAATCGTTGTGTACATGGTCGTTTTAAACATTTACTTAAAGTTTTATTGTACAATTAGTTAGGCACATAAAAGTTGCCTTTTTTATTTATTTGCTTTTTCTGAACGTTCAGTTTTTTTGTTTTATATGTCTGAAACATTTTTTTAGTTCTTATTTTTACTTTTTTATTTTTATTCCTACGACTTTTATTCTTACTGTTGAAGGTGCATTGTCCTTTAAACATGCTCCATATGTTTAAAATAATGTGAACCAGTCCTAAGCCTAAACAAAGCGTCAAGAAAAGCAATTATTTTTTATGGAATAAAACGTTTGATTTGATATATCTCAAAAACGGTTACTCATAGTGATATTTACCAAAGATACCTTTTTTGTGCAGAAAATATGGAAAAGTAGAAATTCTTTACTAAAGCTATCATATACCGACACAGAAAAAGTTATTGTATTTTAACCATAAGCAAAGGACTGCAGGTATCTCACCCTACATTTTATAACAAAAACCTAAGCAGGTTTTGGGGTAGGACCCTGGAAACCCCACCAATATCAAGTTTTGTAAAAAGTTTTTATTATTAAAAAAATATATCAAAATAACTAAAATACAAGGCAAACCCTAACACCCTGTATCTTGCAAACAACCAACTTTTTGACCAACGTTTTGCGTTAGATCGTTGTATTTTGTCCCAATTAATTTATGGTAGAATTTTGTACAGACCTTTAAGAGATACCCTGTATACCATATACATGGTGTTGTCCACTTGAATGTCAATATTTAAGAAACCAATTTCTGGGTTCATTTTAAACAGAAAACTCTTTATAAACGTATGTCCCAAACGTCTTAACTTTTGAGATACAGGGTGGTAAAATTTTCAAAAATAAATAACACAGTCCCACAAAAAAAAGAAGTCTTCGGACTTGTGCGTCGGACATATTATTATGTATTCCAATGAATTTTTCGACGCTGAACTCGATGCCGAGCTCAGAAATGGCCCTCTACGTCTGGAATTGACCCCAGGGGCCAAAAATGCCGTCCATAAGGCCTGAAAGATTAATTTCGGGATGAGGCCAGGTCGAAGGTGCTCAAGTCAAGCTGGATTTGTGGTCGAAAAGTTTATGGTCAACTGAAATTTCCCATTTAGGACCGGAAAAATGACCTTTTAGGGGCCGGAAAATCGTGTTTCGAACGCCGCAATTGCAACAGCGGTATTTTTATAAAGGGAAGCTTAATCTACTTGCTTGTGTTTTATTAGAGATCCTTATATACTTCACTGCATTTATATACTTCCGTATGAGGAGATATGTCGTGGAATCTATACTGTATACTTTATAGCGTTGTGATGTTTCAAACTGACAATTGAGTGTAGAGAAATGCATAGGGAAAGGATAGAGGCATTTTAATCGGTGGATCGGGCATTCAAAATCTTTTAGATACCCGGAAAAACTATCACTCAGGACTAATTCTTGAATTAAGGCGTGAACCGAGCGTGATGAAACCTTCTCGATCTCAAACCTGCCTGCAGAGTAGAAAAACATATTAAAATTACTCAATTTCCGAACCCGTCAGGAGTATTTTTTCATGGACATAACATTGTTGCGATTGCGACGTACAAAACTCGATTTTCCGATCCCAAGGGGTCATTTTCCCGGTCTCAATCGGGAATTTCAGTTGGCCATAAACTTTTCGAGCACAGTCTGAGTTCCAGAATTTAAAAGTGCATAAAAATACCACTGTTGCGATTGCGGCGTCCCAAATATGATTTTCCGACTCCTATGGGGTCATTTTCCCGGTCCCAAACGGGAAAATCCAGTTGGCCATAAAATTTTCGAGCACAAACTGAGTTTCAGAATTTAAAATTGCATAAAAATACCACTTTTGCTATTGCGGAATCCAAAATAAGATTTTCCGGCACATAAGGAGTCATTTTTCCGGCTCCAAACGGCGCATTCCAGTTGGCCATAAAACTTTCTAGTACAGTCTAAGTTTTAGAATTTAAAAGTATATAAAAATAAAACTGTTGCGATTGCGGCTTCCGAAACACGATTTTCCGGCCCCTAAAGGGTCATTTTCTCGGTCCCAAACGGATAATTTCAGTTGGCCATAAACTTTTCGAGCACAGTCTAAGTTCCAGAATTAAATAGTACATAAAAATATATATGTATATATGTATATATTTATGTTTTGCCAAAATGGGCAGGTCAAATTCCAATGTCTCTTGATACATAGTACATGTATGCCAAATTTTATTAAAATATCTAAAGTGATATTACTTAATAAATTATTTTAAAAAAACTACCACTTTGTATCTCAAAATTTAAGATGTTTAGGACGTACGTTCATATAAAGTTTTCTTCCTAAAATGGACCCCAAAATTTACCCCTTAAATATTGATTTTCAATTAGAAAACCCCCACTATAAATAGGAGTTTAACTTTCGTTGTCACTCGGTATTTTTTTTTCAATTACTAATAAATACATAAAACCGACCATAGGTAATGTGATACTATTAGACACTAAGGTTATTCGTAAGAAGAATTCTATTGCAACATAAAGCAACGCATCCGAAGCGCTTCTTTCATTCTATATAAGACCCCACGGTCGTACCTCGTCGCTACGCCATGTCTGTTTGATTATAATATATTACCGCATTCATAAACCAATAAAAGATAATCGCCAAGCTGTATTTTACGTTTGTACCTATTCAGACTTACGTATAGGACTATTTGGAAACTTGAAATTTCACTTGGCTCACGATTAAATTGCCTTTTGAATTTATAACAGTCCATTCAGGCCATTGAAGGCGATTTTTTAAGAAGAAGAATAACATTTCCGAACGTTTACGAAAATATATTATACACTGCTCATCTTAACCGTCGTAAATTTGTTTTGTTTTAAAATGAATTTCGAAACATTTTAATTTATTTTATTATTCTGCTCTTCTTACGAGCAGACATCAAGAATTTTGATAAATGAAAGACAAACAAAATCCTATACCTATATCTAGTGTATTCTGTAAAAATGTAGTATGTACCCTATAAACATTGAATAATGGAAAATCAATGGCCCAATATACTTTTTCATTGAATTATTCAACTGCCCATTGACACAATATATGTTGGTGCCAACATCGGCCCTTATTGCGTTTGGCACACCGGCCCATCAACACTTATCAGTCAGTTTGCCAATACTTCTACTTATTGGCCCTATGTTATGTTTATGAAGGCCCACTGTTGAAAAACCATTGGGGTGTTAACAATATAGTAACTAATATATACCGATGTTTCATTTAGGGCCACTGTTGGCAAATCATTGGGATATTAGCTAAATAGTAACTAATATTTACCGTGTTTCATTTAGGCTTACTGTTGGAATATCAATGGAGAACCAAATAAAATAAAAATGTAAAAATTTTGATTTTTATTAAAAAAAACCTATGGATACATAAAAAACTATAATATATTGCTTTGAGCACAACAAAACAAACGAGGCACTTAAAACAATGTGGTTTGCAGATGAATTTAAAATGCCAAAAGATAGTCTAACTATAAAAATACGAAACAAAGTCAGAATTAACATAGCAGCCCATAATAATACGAAATATAATAATAAGTAACAAAGATTCTAAAAACTATAAAATATCATCATAGGCGTAATAAGATACTAAAAACAAAATAATTTATCAGGTAAATTTAAAACACATTATAAAATTCAAAACCACATAAACAAAAAACATATTATAATTTCTTAAAAATAAAGTAATTTAGAGCGACTGCAACAACAAGATAAAAATTGTTTTGTTTATTTTATAAACCTTAACGCATGTAGAGTCCGATTTAAAAAAGAAAAGGCCAGGGACATCATACCAAAAGAGTCCGCAATTAAGCCTTTTTCTTTCAACGCTCCACCCATACATTGTTAAATTTGAAACATAGGCGCGTTACATGAATTTGACCGTATATCCAACAAAAATTTCGAGCGACTAATTTTAAAGTGAGAGAGAACAAGGCATGCTGATGAAGCTGGTGGCCTTTTCAACTTTAAATCGGACTATACTTAACACAACTGACAACTAAGTATCAATAACTTCACTATCTCTACTTTCCTTTATTGCTGGCGGAGGAGAGCTGAAAAGAACATATACTTTTAGTAATTATATTTTGCATTTAAAAATTAGTTTTATTTAGATTAATTTAAGAATTCTTTGTATACTACATCATAGGCTCAACCACAAATATATGTATATTAATTTAACTCGGGTAAACTTTACAGATTTCTTAGATATTTTTATTTCTTTTTAATAATATATATTTTTTACCCGCTTTCAATAATGCACGATTTTGTGACATCTACCTTGCCATTAATGATTCTGATTTCAAAACAAATGTGATATATAAGCTTTGTTTCTGCAGCGGTTTGAAACTATCACAAACTACCCAGAGCCAATGAAAATTCAAAAAAGTGACATGCATGTCATTTTTACAAATTTTTATTGGCTCTAATTAGTTTCCAATTGCTGCAGAAACAAAGTTACTATAGATGGTGGCAAATAAGTTTATTATTCGGTTCTTTAAGATCCTTTAATGATTTTTGGGTGATTTGACCATCTCTAATTGTTGGTACAAATGTAGATGCTACAGTATCCTGCGTTAACTGCGGGCTACCCTGTATAAAAGTTTATAAGAATATTCTTTATAATTACTAGAAAACAAGCCATTCTTTTAAAGCAAATATGTATTTAAAAACTTTAACGCCTCATCAATTATTACTTCGTTTCACTATTAATTTATGCAATAAAAATGCCAAAAAGTTGAATAACGTTGGGCAATAATTTTCTTTTAAACATCTAAATTAATTTTATTGCCAAGTCTTACCTAGTACTTCTTCTTCTGTTCCTCCCGCCACTCCTGTCACCGGCTTGCCTCAACTATATTTTAATGGTGTTCTCCACTTCAACTTGAGTGATGTCATCGCCTTTAGGGGGGGGGTGCTTTTTGCTACAGCTAAAATTACGTTTGGATAAAGTTTTAAATCTTTTTAAAACTAGGGCTTATATGCTTTATTTGAACAACTAAACTAACATTTAGACTTAAAGTCTATATATAGGGTCAAAAGAAACCGCGAAAGAAATACTCAAATGACAACAGACAGGCAACAGATTATTTCTATAAATTTACGGTGGAAACATGCCTACTTACTTCTTCATCTTCGTTCCAGGGTACTTCTTTTCACTCATAATATACTTTTCATTTGCCAAAACACCAAAAATCGCCGAAAAACGGTACAAACTTTCCGCTCACGTCATTCCTAATCATCCACAAAATTAATCAAACTTCTAAAAAGTTAGGTTATAGTGGCACGCTTCACTTTTAGTTGTCGGTGGTTAGGCAAAGGGCCAAAAAAGAGAACAAACACGATATTACGTACGCTGAGTAACGAATAAATGCAGTGGGCCAATGCTTAATTAATAACGTTGGATTTGTAACTCAGTTAAATTAATAGGCCACTGTGGATATATCATTATGTCTTTTTTCTGTCGAACCATTAATTGAGGACTAATATCGGGCCAACGAATGGTGATAGACACAGTCAATTAAAAGACGCTGACATTAGTGGGCCATCACAGTACCTTTAGAAAATCGACCAACGCTGTTTATAGGGTAATTTTAAATAAAGAGGTATTATAAATATATTCAATAGTTTTATGGCGGATTTATATCTTAATATGTTTTTGTTGGGATCACTCGCCTGGAAAGATTTTAGAAAATGGGACCACTTCGGTCCTGGTCTCGGAATATAGGGGCTAAGCCTGCTCAGCTCTATTAACCCGTATGAACCTGCCGATCGCCTGAAACAGAAAAAAAAATCCCCCAACAAATTCAAAAAATTCAATGCCGTGATCAAGACTAACTTAAACCAAAAATAAAATAGAAATTAAAATTAAATGATGAAAAAATTGTTATAAAATTTATGAAATTCTAAAAACATTTTAAAATTTATGACGTTTTATCATAAATGACATATTAGTTTGTATTAACTGAAGTATTTAAAATTTTCAAAAAAAAAAGAAAAAAGGATGTTTTGTTAATTGATTTTAAGTTTATCTGGGATTACTTTAGCATCAAGCATATGTAACCAAACATTATTTAAATCGACAGATATTGATGCTACACATTTATTTTTATTTAAAAATATAAATGCACTTTCCTTTATTTTACGTTTTTTTGAACAAGTTTTCTTTGCTAAAATACTAGAAGCATACCCGTTTATTATGTGGTTGTTACCAAAAGCGTGTTGATATATTTTTAATTTATGGAATTCTGTGTTTAACTGTTATGATCTATGTTCTTTTATTCGTTTGGCTAATGGTCTGGAAGTTTAACCCATATACATTTTTTTACATTTACAAGGGATCTTATAAATAAGATTTTTTATGTTTTCGTTTATATTGTATGGTTCTGTTTTTGTATCTTAAGATCTTATAGTGTTTTCTGTTTCAATTTTAGAAAGCACTTGTTTATAAAGTTAAGAGAATATTTTTTTTAAACCAAAGTATCTTGTAAACCTTTTTTTTTATTTTCTTTATCTTGATCAGAAGAAATTGTTTTAATTCTATAAAAAATACTTTTTTCTAATTGCGTGCGCAAAGTACTTACTTTGTGCGCGCAAAGTATTTATGGTCGATTTTTTAATGTATTAATAACTTCTGGATGAAATAATATTAAAAAAAGGGTTCTACATATTCTTTTATTGTGCTTTATTAAATTTTAGATACATTTGGCGCTTGCTGAATATCCAATATCAATTTTCTTTATTATCATTTTAATATTTTTCCATGCACCAAGTATTTCATAGACACCATGCTAAACAATAAAAAATCAAACAATTTTTCTTGTTGCTGCAGCAACCAAGTACAAACATTTTCTAATGTCACGGAAACATCAGAAAATTCGGTAAAAAGTTTAAAATAAGTTTCTAAGAATGGAAGAAGAATTGCCAGACGATGTTTTAAAAGCCGCAAGTTTGTCCAACTTAGAGCTCCTGCCGGCAAAATCAAAAGAAAAGTACGAGAAACAGTATAATTCATTTGAAACATGGTGTGAAGAAAAAGGCGTTAGAACTTTGAAAGAGGAGGTACTTTTAGCCTGTTTTTTAAATTAAGCAAGAAATTTAGTCCAAATACTTTATGGTCGAAATACTCTATGCTAAAAAGTGTTTTAAAAATCAAGAAAAATGTAGATTTTGGCAAGTTTTATAAGTTAGCAGCATTTATTAAGAAACAAAATGTAGGCTTTCGGCCAAAAAAGTCAAGGATTTTTTCAAAAGAAAAAATATCTACATTTATTAATGAAGCACCTGATGAAATATATCTTTTGATAAAAATTGCGACCATTTTCGGACTTTCTGGCGCCTGCAGACGAGAAGAACTCGCAAAAATGAAAACATCCGAAATCGAGGACAAAGGCAACCTAATTGTTGTGAAGATTCCAGACGCAAAAAACTGTACCTCACGTACTTTCGTCCTGTCTGAAGAGATCAACGACGGAAAGCATTTGTTCTTATATCGGAAATATACAGCATTACGGCCACCGACAAGACATCAACGGTTTTTCGTATATTTCAAAAGGGGAATTTGCACAAACAATGCGTTGGGATCAATACATTTGGGAAGATACATTCTGAGATAGAAGCATTTTTAAAGTTGCGGAATCTAGAGCTATATACCGGCCACAGCTTCCGGCGATCTTCTGCAACGTTACTTGCAAATTCCGGAAAAGGACTCATAGATATAAAGCGGTTAGGCGGTTGAAAATCGACAACGGTAGCCGAGGGATACATTGAAGAATCAACAGGCTACAAAAAGGGGTTAAGGAAAAAAAAATTAAACTGCAACAAGCCAAAAACTCTTAAGAAGCCAGATGAAATGTCCTGTTCCACAGACGCTGTTTAATCAGCTAAAGCACAAGATTTCGTCTTAACATCGAGCAGCGAACCATCATCGACGTTTCTAAGAAATAATTTGAATTCGGCCATAAACCTTCAACATGCAACTAATAATTGTACTTTTAAAAATTTAATTATTTACTTTGGATTTTTAATTTTTACTGAAATATTTGTATATTTCTAATAATCATATTCTTTAACAAAACGCTCGTAGAAAAAGTATTCGCAAGTAGAAAGAGTATTGTTCCTAATACTTGCGCAAAGTGACTTTTCCGCACTTAAAGCTTATCCGAACTCCGCTTCGCGTCGTTCGTCTAACTGCTTTAGCGTGCGGAAAAGTATCACTTTGCGCACTTATTAGAAAAATAACTATTATAGCCTTATTTTATTCCGAACGACGTCTGTTCTTGTCCATTTTGACACCACTACTTGACGTTTGCACTAAACTGGTCTGAACAATAAATCGATTACTGGATACTTGCCACACAACTAAATTACTTGCTACTCGACTAAATTACTAGCCGGGTCTGAACTAGGCTTAGGTTTTGCACATTTGTTCAGGCCGAATTCCATGCTTATATCTCTGGTATATTCGTGAACCACCATTGGTCATCCATATAAAACAGGTGGGTTACCTTATGCTTACTTCTTCCAGGTGGTCCACAACAGTATTCGCTAGTTTTTGATGGAACATGGTTACAGAAATCATCGACATATAAAAAAATTATTATTAATAATATAGGGTGTCTAAAAAAAGATGGATAAAAATTCTAGGATTTTAATAGGTCGGTTTAAGCCAACTTGTTTATATCTGAAGTTGCTTTATTTTTCCGGTAAAGACTGCCAACAATTAAAAAAAAAATAGTGTTTTTTTTCAAATCTTTTTAAAAAATGTTTAATAATATTAGTGTATTTTGGTGCGTAGTCAAACACTATAAAATATTGGATGACATTACCCAGACGTTAATGGAGAAGTAGTAGTTGTTTCTATAATGTGCGTGGTGGCACTACCGTGTTGTCTAAAAGGTGCCGTAAACAGCAATATCTGCATGTTTCGGTGCTTGAACAGCGTTGCTGAAATGGAGGGGGGAATAAAATGGGTAAAACATCTAAAGGGTCCACGATACTTAGTACTTAGGCTCAATACAAGCATTTATGGGCTGTCATAAAGAAATCCGCAGGACATCCAGTAAATAATGCTGAAGTGTTATTTGTCAGAAATAACAATTAAGAATCAAATTTAAATTATTAAACTCCTTTGCTGATATTTTATTACACATTTAACTATTGTCAGTGGTGTCGCTTTGTTGAGGCGATCTTAACATAAGCAGTTCATTTTACAGCAAGCAGTATAATAGTAAACCGTAATTTCCAATAAGAAAATACGACTACCAACCGAATAATACGCCAGAACCAATGCGTATAGAAATTATTCTTCTACCAAGGGTATAAATCTTAAGAAAATTTATTCAAATTTATTTATTAGCATTGTTAATTCAACTCAGTGGCATGTGGTCATTTTTAGACTGGTGTACTTTAAATCATTTTAATATTTTCTGTTACAGTGACGTATCAAATACCCACTAAAAAATGTAGAATAATTGTTAAATTTTTATCTAATTATTATTGATTCAAAACGCATAACAACATAAAATTGCTTAAGTTGAAACCACTTCTAGTTGATAATTCAGGATTAAAAATGATAAGCACAAAAGCCAGATGTATTTTAATGCTTTTTGGTTTTGGATAAAATATCGGATTATCTTTATTTTTAGCAACAAAAATTTAGCAAAAAAGTTTCTTGGTGATCGTTTATTTATGACTTATATTAACATTTACAAAATCATTCATTAATAGCCCTAATTAAGGTATGATTTTAATTAATTAACGATTATAGTATAGGCTACTTATTATAAACGAAACAATACTCGTACCTGAAGGGTGTTTCTATTTTCGTTAAAAAGTTCGCAAGAAAAGCATATACAGGGTGTCCGGAAATGACGATAAAAAATATTAAAGTACGATTCTACATAACAAGATATGAAAAAAAGTTCATATTAACATAGGTCCAGAAATGTTTCCAGAGGGAGCTACAGGCCCTTGAAGATGGTGTCATAAAAGTTGTTTTTATTTTATTTATTTGGATCTACTTACAATACAGGAATGAACTTTTACGTATAAATTAAAGTGATTGGAGGTCACTTTTTGAAAATATCAGGTCAACCGTATTGCAACCAGTGGCGTAGAAATAAAGGGTTGGTTGGTTATTTGAAGTCATATTTTTTTTCGCTGAGTGTATTTTTGCTATCTTTAAAATAAATTATGTTTATTTAAACATTTTTACGTAAAAATGGTTCCCTTGGTATAAAGTCGTATAGTCTACTTTTTTCGAGATAAACGGACTTAAAAGGACGACTGCAGTGCGTAAATTCAGTAACAGGCTATGTAATAAAAATAAGAAGATACTTAATTACTATTTTAAAATGTAGTTATTCTTTTACACCAATTGCCAAAAAAAATTTGAATTTACCGGTACCTACTAGATTGGGTACATTTTTAAATTAAATTTTCAATTTTCAAAATTACTGTATTTACGCACTGCAGTCGTCCTTTTCAGTCCGTTTATCTTGAAAACCGTCGACTATACGACTTTATACCAAAGAAACCTTTTTTACGTAAAAATGTTTAAAGAAACATAATTGATTTAAAAGATAGCGAAAATACACTCGGCGAAAAAAAAATATGACCCTAAATAACTATCCACCCCTTTGTTCCCACGCTACTGGTTGCAATATGGGTCACCTGATATTTTCAAAAAGTGACCTTCAATCACTCTAACTTATACGTAGAAGTTAATTCCTGTATTGTAAGTAGATCCTAATAAATTATATAAAAACCACTTTTATGACACCATCTTTAAGGGCCTGTAGCTCCCTCTGGAAGCATTTCCGAACCTATGTTAATATGAACTTTTTTTCATATCCATTTATGTATAAAGTGAAAAAGTGTGACCAACCAGAACTTTCTCCGCGTTTGTTTTTGAAACAATTCTGTGCGATGTTTATATAATTTTGCCCCAAAGCGTATGTTTTCAAAGCAAAGAAATTATAGAAAAGCAGCTTCTTTAGATATTTAAAATAATTTACCACAGTCGTATGGAAACTATTTAAGATGTCAATCGCCGAGAAAAATGATACAGCATTAATTATTTTTTCTTTATTTTTGTTAACACTGGCATATCTGATTCTTTTGCTGATGTTACTGTCAAGCTTAAAAGGTAATTTAAATAAACAATTTTAAGTCATCAAAGTAATAATTACATGTGGTGTCAACAAAGTTGTCAAAAAATGGTTTTCACATTTAAATTATATGCCGAAATAATCCAGAAATAGGGAAGCCTGCCTACAGTTGTTGCCCGAACAGTCAATACTTCTTAATATAAATACATACGGTGATTTCATGAGATAGCTGACCCTGGAGGCAATTTAATGACAGTTAAGCGCCATGAAGGTTGGCGCTCCTCGACTGTGATAAAATTCCAACAGAAAGATTGATATTATACATCAAAAAGAATCGGCAGAAAGAATTTACCAGTCGTTAATGTTTCAAAATGTAATCAGTGTATGTACTTTTAACATAACGTTAAATAAATAAATTTTTTTATAAAAATTAAGACCTTATTTAATTTTGTTATTTATATAAATTTATAAATGCCGGCGCTTTTGTTACTTTTTCGCTCTAGGGCGTAAATCTACAATTTTACGCCCTCAAATTGGAGCGTAAAGTTGTATTTTATGCGTGGATTGCACACACACACACACACATATTTAAAAAAAAATCTATAAACGTGGTAAAAATTCAATTTTAACACTATCTAGATGCCTTAAAAATGTTACTTTAAAGGACTAGTGCCTTAAAGTAGCATTTTAAAGCACCAGTGTTAAAAATGAAATGTCAAATTTTGAAAGGTAACATTAACGTTTATTTATTTACTTACATGTACTTAAGGAAATAGTTTATGTACGATTGTGGTGAATCATTGAAAACAATGAAAGAGTTAGCCCAAAACACGATGATGTTCCAAAATATGTAATTAAGTTAAGTGATTTTTATTTTTTAAACTTATACAGATGAATTAAAGAACGTTTAAAAATAGAAAATTTAAATAGCAGTAAGTTATGTATAATAGTTATTTATGATATAAGTGTTAAAAGTACAATTTTAAGTTACGAATGTGAATGTGATGATGACTCACATGAGTCCCTTAAAACGTACTTTTAACACGAATATTATACAATATTTTTTCTACAAACCCAATAATGTAGTTAAAAATAAAATTATTCAAAAATTGGAAGATATAGTTTTCCGTAGCATCGTATATAAAAATTATTAAAGTTGGCATTTATTAAAAATTTTAAGAACCGTTGTTGATGCTGGTTGGTTACGGCATGGTTACTTCAAATTTGATACATCGTGTCAGTTTTTGCTCGGTGTAGTTTTTACTTAAAATTAACTTGAAATAGAAGAAAATGTGAGAGAAAGTATTGGTTGCATCGATACATTAAAAGAGATAGATGGATCAGCTAGTAGAGCATCGCTGGATTTACTGCCCAGGAAATCGCGTACACAATATAATATTGCCTACAATAAGTTTATGAATTGGCATAAGAAGAAAGGAGTTGCTGAAAAATATTCCGAAAATATATCTCTTGCGTATTTTGAGGAAAAAGCGAGGATTTGAAAAGCACCATCGTTATGGTCGACTTATTCAATGATCAAAGCTATGCTACGCATAAACAATGACGTAGATATCAGTAAATTTTTTAAGCTCATTGCTTATTTAAAACGTCAAGGAGAGGGATACCAGCCCAAAAATATTATGAGCAAGGCGCAAATTAACCAGTTTCTGAACTGTGCACCTGATGATGAATTCTTTCTAGAAAAAGTAATAACCATTTTTAAAATTTTTGGCAACTGTCGCAGGGAGAAGCTTTGTCAGTTGACTCTTGACGACTTGGAAGATATGGGCACTTCATTGATGATTCACATACGAGATACTAAAACTAAGATACAATGAAATTTTACTATCGCTGAGAATTTTAATTTGGATTATTATCCAAATCCGATCCTCTATACGGGGCATTGTTCTCGCCGTTCTTCAGCGAGTTTACTTGCCGATGCTGGAGCAAATTTAACGACAATTAGAAAGCATGGGAGGTGGAAATCCTCTACCGTTGCTGAGGGATAGATCAAAAATTTCTTGGAAAATAAGAACTCTATTGTCAGAAAATTACTTACACTGAAAACAAGAGCAGTAGAACATGCCTTATCGTCGATTAAAAATGCGGTTTTTTCTGTTCAATTCTCGGAAAATGCTAGAACTGTGAAAGGAATTTGTTTTTCGAGTTGTTTAAATTGTACAATTAATACCTAAGAGAACATTAAAAAAAAATGCTTTATACGCCACTGTAGTACGTGGTCACTTTTAGAGCTGCCGGACTTTAAATCATTTTAATATTTCGTCGTTAAGTGAAGAGCTGTTCAGCATTTAATGTTAGTCTAGATCTTTTATAGTCCACTTGTCTTGGGAGCTTGTCTTGTTATCCACTTACGTGGGCCGATGATGAAATGCCATCTTGGCATTGTCATTTCGAGATTTTTTTTGTTGAATGAATATGGTTGTTTTACTGTGTGAAGAAGAATAGAATACAGCCTAGTCATGGACAGGATGTATAACCGAAACGGTAAAATTGTTGGTAAACAATTTCAATATTGTTAAAGGTAATGCAAATAAAGTGGGCATTAACTCCCACAAGTATTAAATACAGTAGTATTTTTAAATGGAAACATTTAGGTGTTTCGGGAATGCTAATAAATTTTTAAAGTTAGTCTATCATTCTTTTTTTGTATTTTAGTAAATTTATTTAAAAAAAACTGGTATGGACAAAAAATTTACTTAATTGTTAGTATGTTCCTTTTAAATTTTCTAGAAAATGGGACCACTTTGGTCTAGGGCCCGGGGTATAGCGAGCTGAGCATGTTCAGCCCTATTGACCTCTATGGACTTGCAGATCGTCTGCAACAAAAAAGAAGAAAAACCCAAAAAATCAAAAATACCAATCTACGTTTAAAAATTCCTTTAAAAACTTAGGAAATTCTGAAAGCTTTTTACTTTTCATGACGTTTTGTCATAAATGACATTGGTTTATTTGACTGGTACATTTATAGTATTCAAAAGACAAAAAATGTGGTATGGTGTGTTAGTTGATTGTACCCATCGCTGTGTTCGCACGTCAATGTGGTTGGGCCCAGTAGGATCTTTTGTAACATGCAGGTGTCTCCAATGGTGCTTCTGAGATACAGGGCGACCTCTCAGCGTATTTAGCCTTATTGCGGTAATGCGGGGCTCTGCCGTGGTGGACAATTACTTTCCTAGCTCCAAACCGAACGCCGACAAAATCGCTTCCATAGGAAAAAAGTGACAAAGTTGCGCTGACCGAAACGTATAAATCCGTTTCGAGAGGTGCCACCTAAGGTCACAAAAGGTACGCCGACCAAAACGGGTGAATCCGTTTTGCAAGATGCCCCTGAAGTCATAGGCGCCTGTTTTACGGGAAAAGGCTTATCCATCCCGAACAAACAGGTGCTTAGGAAGAGATCCCCGAATCAGAAGGCGGACCGAACTGCTTATATAGGAAAAAGGGTTCCCTGGCTATAAAAAAAAACGGATCGAACCGTTTTCATGGGGAATAGCTGGATATACAGCCTCAAAAGGAACATCTGGTTCCTGTAACAAAGACGTGGTAGCTACCCACGTCACTATACCGGGAGAGGAGGGCATGACGGATCTAATCGTCTTCTCGTCATAGTTTCCAGAAAAGAGGGACACCAAAACTCATATTGTGCTTGTGTCCGGTAGCACCACGAGTAAGGGAAAATGTAAGAACTCTCTCCCAATTTGAAATCAGGTTCATTAGAAGTCTGATCCTATAGAAAGAAATATAAATAGATGTGACCTACAATATACCGAGCGGTCGCGGTGGAGGGCGTAAAAAGTCCCGTCACTTTAAAGCTAACCTAGCCTTACCTAACCTAATTGATTTAAGGTTTACCTGCGTTTACTTTAGTATCAACCACGTATTATTTAAATTAACAAATATTGATGCTTCACATTTATGTTTATTTAATAAAATAAATGCACATTCCTTTATTTTACGTTTTGTTGAAAAAGTTTCCCTTGCTAAAATGCAAAATTTTAAGGCAAGTACTCCCAAAGAAAGCGTATACAAACAAAATTGTTGGTTGTCCCATTTTCGACACTTTTATAGAGCATCTCTGTCATTTAAGTGCTATCAAAAAAGTAATATGGGCGTCATGTGCTCTTTTTGGGTAAACTTAAAATGGTAAAATCAAAATTCGGTGAAAAATTTTTAAAAATCACAATGGCCAGATTTTCCTAGTTAAAAAAGATACAGAAAAATGTTTTAAATGAAAGTTGTTGCTTTTAATTTTAAAGATTAAAGATATGTATAATTTTTTTTGGTTTATACGCACTTTTCGCAAAGGTTTCATTACTCTAGTTTATTAAGATTATTCTACTAGTTGTGGTGGACATTATGATTCTTTAAAATATATTTGCTGTGATATTTAGCTGAGATATAGCTAAATATGCGAACGCGCGTTTGCCAGCAACTATATGTGTATATGGAACTACGATTGTTAATGCAATATTTTCTACTTTAGCACTTATCATAATATATTTATCATTTTAAGATTTTTTGTCCCCTATTTTATATTTTATTTAAGAAATAAATTCGTAACTTTTTATAAATTAATTAATTGTTTTATTATTGCTGAACTAATTTATGATTTAATTAAATAAGAAACATTAGAAAGGTTTACCGCATCTAACGCAATATCTAACGCTAAAATGGCAAATTTGAGTAAACAACTTGTCATGTTTAAAGAAAAACACAATAAACAAGTGACTGCAAATTTGACTTCTTTTTTTACTTTATATCTTCTTCTTCTTCTTATTCCTGGGAGCCGTCTTGATTCACTACCGGAGGCAGCGCTTGTGCCTAATCTTCCATTAACTTTTATACCAATCCTTCCATAAGTCTCGTTCCTTCCACAAGTCTGTATAACCCCGCGACTGGTTGGTTGATATATTCCTGTGGGCTCATTTGTGGTTACCCAAATAATGCCTGTCTTTTGTGCTTTAACGCTTCACATTCGCACAGTATATGGTAGGCTGTTTCTTTCCCCTGGTAGCACATTCGGCAACTTGGGTCCCCATATTTTGTGTAGTTCTCCTCTTAGGTTATCATGCCCTGTTAGCAACCCTACTATTAAGCGAAGTATTTTCCTTAATATTACTAGATGTATAATTTAATAGTATAAATGTGTTGTTACAATTAAAAATGTAGAATTAGCAACCGATTGCGTGATCAAGCTCCGAGTGGTTGACGAGGAGAGCGTCAGCATAGTCAAATTAGAATTGCTGTATCTCAGCAATAAATTAACGTAAAGAAATTAATTCATTTAGACTAAAAAAAAAATAATCATGTTAAACCAGTCACATTTTTAATATAACTTTGTAAAAAACTCATATAAAACGTAACGTGTAACACATTATTTTATTTTTTGTTTAAAATTATGTCTTTAATTAAATGTTTCGCTTTTTTAAATCACTTTAACGGGTTCTTTTGTATGGAATTTTAAACCTGGAACTAAAGCTTTAAAATGATGGGTGTAAATGTCTTTATCTTTATTATGAGCTAAGTTATAAGCAAAAAAGCAGCACACATGTGTACAATATCTCAAATTTTGATCTTTTAATATTAATTTTTTAGAAGAGGATTTTTTTATATCTTTATAAGAAATGAAACAATGCGGAAAAAAAAACTTTTATTTTCTAGGTTTTACACTAATTCGCCACAACAATATAAAAGATTTCAATAACACTAAAATCTTGGACTTCCATTGTCTTTATTTGTTAATTGATACACAACGTTTCGGTTAATGATATATCTCCAAGAATTTTCAAGTGATAACTAAATCTATTCTTAAAAGCTACGACCTTATATACTATCCGTTGTTCACCAATGCTTGACCGACTTGTCACGGTTCAGCAACGCCAGCCAGATATTCGGAATGTCTACACTAAGTTTGCTAAATACATTTTGGTTGTTTGCAATTATTACAGCTTCTTTAAATTTTCTTTTCTTTCAGTGGGTTTCTTTATAAATAATTTTTGCTTCCGACCATTGTATACGGTGTTGTATTGACCATGCATGTTCGGCAATCCCTGATTTCGACATTTCACCTCGTTCCGTATGTTTTTTGTGTTTTTTAACTCTAATTCTAGTGGTCATTTTGTTTCCCTGATGTATACTTCATCACATTCACAGGGAATTTGGTAGATACAGTCATTTTTTGAAATATTGTTGTCCGGTCTCGTCTTAGGAAGAATACTTCTCAGAATGGTTTGGGATTTATGATGTTTTAATATTATACCTATTCGCTATTTTGCGGATCTTTTCTGAAGTTCCTTTAATATACGGAATAGTCATAAATATTTGGTCCTGTGAGGTCTTGTTCATATTAGAGTGTTTTGTCTTATCTTGATATTTATCGATTGTTTCCTTAACCAATCTCTCACTGTAGCCGTTTTGCTTGAGATCCCTAGTTATATTACTTATTTCGACTTGCACTGCACGGTTATATAGAGTACGTATGACTGCTTAATATTGTCCAGTGTGGGTAGGTTTTCTGTATACCGAGGTTTGTATATGTCCATTATTTCGTTTGACTAAAACGTCAAGAAAAGGTAATGCCGACTTTTGTGCCTTCTCCATTGTGAATTTGACACAGGGTCCAAGACAATTTAGGTGTTTTAAGAAACCTTTAGGTTCTTCGTCATTACTTGTCCATACAACAAAAATTTCGTCAACATACCGTAGCTAAACTTTTGGTTTGATTAGTGCAGTAGTAATTGCGTTTTCCTCAAACCAGTCCATATAAATATTTGCTACCACTGGAGAGAGCGATAAACCTATAGGAAGTCCATGGTCCTGCGCATATTACTTATCTTTCACTTGAAAGTAAGAACTACGGAGGCACAGCTCCAACAATTCCATCACTCCATCAAGCGGCAGGGTGGTGCGTTCTACTAATAATCTTCGTTAAGCTTGGCCCGAATGATGCTTAACGAATCTTCTACTGGTACATTTGTATATAGACTTTCTACATCAAATCTTACGAATGTATCGTTTGGTCCTATTTCTACATTTTTGAGAATCTAAACAAAATGACTAGAGTTTTTCAAAAAGGATGGTGACTTACCGACTAATGGTTTAAGTAGTTCTAAAAGGTATTTTACCAGTGCAGTCGTGCGTGCATTTCTAGAGCTGGCGATTGGCCTTAAAAGTATATTGTCCTTGTGTATTTTCGGTAGTCCATATAGATGTGGAGGCTTACTATTATGAGGTGTTAGAGTTGTTCTAGTCTCGTCCGTCAGAAAGTTTTTATATTTTCTTAAAGTCCTGTAAATTTTGTTTTCTATTGAGGGGGTTAGATCTTGATCAAGAGATCTGTATTTGTCTTTACGAAGGACTTCGTCTATTTTTTCATCATAGGTAAATGCATCCATGACTCTGAGAAATATTCTTACTAAGACGGGACCGGACAACAATGTTTCAGAAAATGACTGTATCTGCCAAATTCCCTATAAATGTGGTGAAGTATACATCGGGTAAACAGAAAGACCACTAGAAATTAGAGCTAAAGAACACAAAAAACATCGAAATCAGGGATCGCCGCACACGCGTGGTCAGAACAACACCGTATACAATGGTCGGAAGCAAAAATTATTCATAAAGAAACCCACCGGCAGAAAAAAAAAATAAAGAGGCTGTGTCTAACTAGGTTTGCTAAATAAATAATAATTGCAAAAAACCAAAATGTATTTAGCAAACCTAGTGTAGATATTCCGAATATCTGGTTGTCGTTGCTGAACCGTGACAAGTCGGTCAAGCTTCGGTGAATAACGGATAGTATATAAGGTCGCAGCTTTTAAGAATAGTTTTAGTTATCACTTAAAAATGGTTGAAGATACATCACTAACCGAAACGTTGTGTATCAATTAACAAATAAAGACAATGATAGTCCAGGATTTTAGTGTTATTGAAACCACAACATTGTCTAACACTTTTAAAGAAAAATATAAAAGATATTTTTAATTTATGTTATTTCTAATAATGTTTTATTATAAAAAACTTATGATGACTAGTAAAATCGGCACCTTTAATAGGTGCGTGCAAATAAATGAACTTGCCATTAATTAAGTTATCGAAACATTTTTGGTATTGTAATCCGTTAGGTCAATCCCAAAACATCGACAAGCTAAAATGTTTTCAATAGCAAAACAATGACCCACAACAAAACACCGCTTTACGCACCAATTTCTTAAACACACACCCATCATATCGCATTTTTGTTTCGTTAATAACAGTGGAGTGCCATTTTTAAAATCATTTTATTATTGATCATATTTTGTTTCTTCGAATTTGTAATTTTTGAATAATTATTTTATGAAAATTTTAAAACTGGTCCTTTCACGGCTTCTACTTTAAAAAATTAGCCATTGTAATTCCTTTCAAAACGTAATGCCACGCTTATGCATCCTAGTTCTCAGGACCAGTCGTGTTTAAATGTTAAATCTCCAACAGAAGAAGATTCTTACATCAACGACAAAACAACTAATGTATCGCTGTTTGAACAATTAGCATCAACTTAGAAAGAGGAAGAAAAAGAGGAAGAAGATGATGAAAAAAGAGAAGAAGAAGAAAAAAGAGAAGATAAAGAAGAAAAAGATATTGAATAAGAAAACCTTTTATTCTACTAGGATTTAATAAAATAGACCGTGGACTGCTGGGAAAACAACGTTAAGAAAACGCGTCATGTATACTACCTCACAGGTGACGTGGAAACCTGTGCATAAAACTTAAGTAAATTTCTCTCAGAAACGAAGAGCTTTGGAGAAAATATTGTAGGAACAATTTTCGTAGACAATTGCATGGTCTACAATTTTTGTTAAAACTATTTTTATTATAAAACCAACCGTTTCGCCAAAAAATCCGAAAAACTTACTTTTGCGAACTTTAACCTTGTTTAAAATTTGGTATACCTATTGGTATTTCTAACGTTACTGTAAATTTTCAGCTTTTTGGAAATTTATGCAAAAGTGAATGTCTATTGTGACCGAATAATTGAAATATTATATAATGTTTAATTAGGTTTGCAAATAGTATTATTTTAGTTTTTAAATTTAAGTATATTATTATAAATATTTTATCTATCTTTTTGAACGTCTATGCATTCAACCTTGGCGCATCCTGCTGTTTCAAATAAATGGGACCAATTTTCAATTCTTAACAGTTACTCACCCATTGAGTTTGTAAAATATAGATTACAGCAACTTCCTGTTCATGCTTTTGATTTGTTTTAGTTTAATAGGTCAAAAAATTAAACAATTAAATTAACTTTTGTAATATTTTAAAACGCATATTTTTTCTCTAATAGTTGCTTTAATAAATACTTATTATAAGTTAAATTAATTTAATAAGACAGATTTTTTTTGCTACTATCCCAAAGGAATATATTTTTTATTATCATCTTTTTGTGAACATCAATCTGTGCCTATTTTTTCAAAATATTTGCCCTTTATTGTCAAAATGACGCCTACAATTTAAGCAAAAACGTAACTAATTGCCAACGCAGCCTCCCAATTAGATCTGTAACGATAACTAATACTTTGTAACAACCCCTTTGGTCGTTACAAGTATAAATATAAGTTTGCAAAAATGTATTAATAAATTATGCAATTTAAAAGTTTTATTGGTAATTTTAGTTAAATCTGGTTATTTATTTAAGTAAAAATATTTTGGACGGAATTTAGTGTAATAGGACTGTTGTGCTTCGTTTAATTAAAAATTACTCAATATAGTTCCCTAAATAATCCCAAAAAAAGAATAGTTTGGTAATAATTTTGCAGCTGTCACAGTTTAAAAATAGTTATTTATGCAACTAGTTAGGAAAAGTTTTATTTTGTGTAACGAGCGCGATTTCTGCAGGCCGAGCATAGCCAGAGCCCTTAAGAGTAGCGCGAGTTACACAAAATAGATAAACTTTTCCTATCGCATTCCATACAAGTTTTTTATTAATTTTAAATAAAACTGTTTTTATTACAAGAAAATAAAAAAATCCATGCAATAGGATTTTGGAACCTGCATTTAGTTTGGTTGCTAAGCGTTGTTTAATAGCGGCGTCTTTAGTGGCATAGTAAGTGTCAGAAAGTTTTTATATTTCTCAAGCCAAAAAATGTCGGCATCTAGTTTAGAGGTACCTTGAATCTTAGTTTGATTTGGCTTATCAACAATTCAATAATTGGCTTGAAAAAAAGTATATTGGGCGTATAACTAAAACATTTTTGTTGTCTTATTTCCAAAGTAATGTACAGATCTACTTTATGGTCATTGTATTCGATGTTTAGAACAAAAATTTCGCTAAAGTATAGTATTGATAAATATAAAGAAGTTTCCTGAACTAGTCACATTTCTTAACCGGCAGTCAAACGGATATTAACCAAAGAAGTCTTATGTACTTACCAAAAATCGTATTTAAGATTTTTAATGGAAGCCGATAACATGTCATTTTTAATGATGAATGTATACAGCCTATCTACTCCCTCACTTTTCTGCTTTAAAATAGTTTAGTAGCTTCAGATATTTGTACTTTTTCAGGTTGCAATGATTATTGGTGTAGCAGGTGCTTGTCGAAAGATAAATCATTTTAATGTTTTTCTAACACCTGGTTTCTTATGAATATTGCCTAATATGAATTTTTCGAACAACTGCAATATATCATTGGTTTTGGGACCTAAGAAGCTCTTAAAATACGTATTAAAAAATCCAGGGCCTTATATAAACAAACAAACTTAATGATGGGTGCAAAGTGGCAATGAAAATGTAAAATTTATTTTTTTATTTACTTACCTAAATGAAGTCATAAAAAAATAAATCGCAAATATTCGTTTTTTTTTAAATTTTCGTAAGTATTTAAAATGTTTAAACTACTTTGATCAGCATCAAATTGCGCAACTTTGCTTCTATTTAATCGATCTCGTATCTCTTTAAGTTTTCGAGATCCCCAATAATGAAAATCGTATTCGGGACACCCTGTAAATTTGAAGAAATACCATTTTCAAAATAAGAAAACCTGTCGGGATGTAAAATATGCATATGAGTAGTGCCATGTCCTTTCTCGACTTTGTCTCAGTTTAACCTACCTCGTGTCTCTTATAATTTCGAAGATCCCATGGTGAGCATTGAATTTGAATCAAATGATATGTGAGAAAATACAGTATTTACATTTAATTATAATTTGGTCAAGTGGATTCTCTACCAAAAATAGTTAGAACGCTTCGAGAAATATGAGCGATAGGTCATTCGACGGAATGCAAATCTGAGAAAGTCGGTTTGAGGATTTTTTCTGCCAATGAAAATTGCAATTGGTATTATAAAAAAAACAAAAAAAAAACATTTTAATTTTTATTAATAACTCAAAAAATATAAAATATAGCGAAAATCACAAAAAAAGATTTTCGAAGAGAAGAAAGTTTTCAATAAAAAGGTCTTAACTCCTTGAGTGCTATCTCCATTCTATAATTTTAATTTAACGCTGAAAATCGGCCTCCGCGCGACATTTCTCGTTGCGCTCTCGGCGTCAAAATCTAGTACATACGTCACATTAGATATTTTTTTAGGGTATAAAATATTATTTTTTTTTAATTATGGTATACAGGGTGTTTCCTAACTACGGTACAAAACTTCAGAGGGTGATTGGCTAGGTCGTTTTAAGAAAACAAGTTCCTATGAACATATGTCCGGAGTTGCTTCATTTCTAAGATACAGAGCGTTGAAGTTTAAAGAAAAAAACGTTATTTACCAATGACTTTTTCTTATAGTTTTAATATTTTTTAAGATTAAGCAACTAAAAATAAAACTTTTTACTTTCCTGTGTTTTCCCCATATCTAGCTTCGTTTTCAAAAAAAAAATAAAATAAAAACCACATTAACTCATTCTAAAAGCTATCCATGTACAACATAAAATAAAAACCAAAAATAAAAAATAAACACTTTCGATCTTAAAGTAAATGAGCAAAATGTCCGCCTTCTGATAAAATACAGGGCTGCAACCGATTTGTCATTAAGTGTCTGACACGTGCAAACATTCCTGGAGTATTCCTTTTGACATTGTAATTGTCAATTATCCGATTCCTCAAGTCATTCACATCTAGTACATGAGTTTTACAAACAAGAGCTTTCAAATGGCCCCATAAGTAGAAATCTAGAGGATTTATATCAGGATAGGATAGGGTAGGTGATGTCGAGATGCTGACGAGCAAGAGCACTAAAATGAGCTGGAGCCCCGTCGTGCGTAAACCACATGTTGATTCTTACTTGTACGGGTACTTCTTCTAACAAAATGGGTAAATGATCTTGCAAAAAGTCCGTGTAGGATTCACCTGTTAATCTTGCTGGTAAAAAAATGGGCCAATTAGGTAGTCACCAATAATTCCTACCCTAACGTTCAGCGAAAATTGTTGCTGAAAATGACTTTCTCTAATAACGTGGAGATTTTCGTCGGCCCCAAAAAGGGTCATTGTGAAAGTTCATAATAGCATCTCGTGAAAAATTTGCCTCTTCCGTAAATAAAACATTTGGCAAAAAATTATTATTGTATGCCATGGTATGAATCAACCACCTGCAAAACATTAATCTTGTTTGAAAATCCCGAGGTAGCAGAGCTTGGACCCTCTGTATGTGATATGGGTATAGGAGGTTTCTTTTTAGAACTTTCCAAACGGTTTTTGGGCTGACTTCAAGCTGCTGTGTAATCTTCTCGGTACTATTGAAAGGATCTTCTTCTATCGCATTAAGTATAGCTTCTTCTAATTCAGGCGTTGTTACAGTTTCTGGTCTTCCACCACCTGTATTTTTATTAAAACTCCCAGCTTCATATAACCTTGCGTGTAGCGTTCTAAATGTTTTGGCACATGGAATTACTCTGTTAGGATATCTGTCCTGGTAAATTCTTCGTGCTTCTGCCGCATTTCCATTTGCTAATCCATAAATAAAGTGCATGTCAGCCATTTCAGTGTTAGTAAAATTATTTATGATGGATCACTGCTAATTGACATCTCTGAATTTTACTGATATGACAATACTATCACTATGAGCTGGTCTCCAAAGTTACCCGCTTTGGTACTAGATTGGACTTCGCAATAAGTTGTTATAAAAAGCAGATGCCACAAATGTGATAATAAAAGTCGTACAAGTAAAATGTTTATTTTCTTAGTAAACAAGATATGAGGTTGCTTCATCTAAAAAAAAACTACAAAAAAAGTCATTGGTTCACCAAATCGTTTAAGGATATTTATGATATTTAAATATCATTTTTTTTTAAGTGTCAGACACTCAATGACAAATCGATTGTAGTCCCGTATTTTATGAGAAGGTGGACATTTTGCTCATTTACTTTAAGGTCGAAATTGTTTATTTTTTATTTTTGGTTTTTATTTTATGTTGTCCATGGATAGCTTTTAGAATGAGTTAATGTGGTTTTTATTTTTTTTCTCGAAAACGAAGCTAGATATAAAGAAAACACAGAAAAGTAAAAAGTTGTATTTTTAGTTGCTTAATCTTAAAAAATATAAAAACTATAAGAAAAAGTCATTGGTGTACTTTGTTTCGTCAATAATATGGCTGTGGTGCCCACTGAGACGCCACTGGAGCTAATAATTTCAATCTAGTTAGAGCTAAATAAGCACCTTATTACTTTAAATAACTGCACCAAATTTCGACCAAATCGGTTTTAGGATATTTATGATATTTTATAAATACCGTTTTTTTCTTTAAATTTCAACGCCCTGTATCTCAGAAACGAAGTAACTCCGGACATATGTTCATAGGAACTTTTTTTCTTAAATCGCCTAGCCTACGAATTAGCTGGGCAGATCAAGAATAAACATAGTAGCGGCATAGATGAAATACCGACAAGTAATATAAAAAATATGTTATTGTTTTAAAAAAAAAATCCTATGTTATTTAATTAATGGTTCATTTAAAAATGGTATATTTCCAACAAACTTAAAGTTAGCGTTAATAAAACCCTTATATAAAAAAGGAGATTTTCAACAGATGGACAGTTATAGGCCTATAAGCCTTTTGCCTGGATTTTCTAAATTATTTGAGTTGGCTATGTCTAAAAGGTTAATCAAATTCATGAGTGACTGTAATTTGCTTAACAGTAACCAGCACGGCTTCTTGAAAGGAAAATCCACGCAAACGGCTATTTATCAATTTGTTAATGCAGTTTTAAAACATGTTGAGAATGGTGAAGTCGCACTCGGGATGTTTCTCGATCTGTCTAAAGCATATGACTGTCTGGACAGGGAAATATTGGTGCAAAACTTGGAAATGTATGGGATACGAGGAAATGCACTAAAATGGCTAACATCTTATCTTCATGAGAGAACTCAAATAGTGAGTATAAATAAGACCGGCCAATTTTACAAATCGCAAATATTATATAATAATAATGGAATAGCCCAAGGTAGTATACCTGGACCTATTTTGTTTGTAATATTTGTTAACGACCTTTACTCTGCAGCGGACAGACCCTGTCAAACTATAGTTAGTTATGCTGATGATACAAATCTACTAATAGGAAATAAAACTATGTCTCAGCTTCTAACAGATAGTAAACATCTCTTTAACTCAGTTTCAAAATGGTTTACAGAAAATAAATTAATTTTGAACTCTGATAAAACAAAAATTATATTTTTTAAAACAAAATAGTCAAAAATGCAGAATATTGGCCACTTAGTTTTAACAGGCAATAAAATATCTGTGTCTGAAAACACAAAGTTTTTAGGTTTACACATAACTGAAAATTTAGATTGGTCAGTCCATATAAGTCAGTTACTGAAAAAACTTTCATCTGTTTGCTATGGGATCAGGGTGGTGGCAAGGTATATGAATGAAAAAACTTTTAAAATAATGTATTTTGTCAACTTTGAATCAATTTTAAAATATGGAATAATTTTCTGGGGTTGTGACGGAAATATCCAATCCACTTTTGTTGCACAAAAACGTCTTATACGGATTATAAAGAAACTTGAGTTTAAACAATCATGTAGAACTGTATTCAGGCAAATGGGAATAATGACAGTATATGCAGTATACATTTATGAATGTCTGATGTTTTTATATAGAAACAGACATTTATTTGAACCACTCAGTTAGCACAGTTTCAATACCGGAGCTGAGTATCTGTCTTATCCTATACATCGCCTTCAACTAAGTGAGAAAAACCCAGAATATATGTGTGTTAAGTGTTATAATAAGTTACCGATTCAAATAAAAAGAATAACGAGCCAGAGGGCATTTAAAATTAAAATTAAAAAATGTTAATCAACTTAGAACCTTACTGTATGGATGATTATTTTAATATGTAAGATATAGACTATTATGTAATTAATTTATTGTTTTTCGTGACGTCATTTCATTTTGTTGTATGTCAAACAAATTATGAAATAAAGATTATTATTATTATTATTATTATTAGCCAATCACCCTCTGTAGTTTCGTACCGTAGTTAGGAAACACCCTGTATATAGAACACTTTAGAGAATTCATTCTCGTTGAAAATTTAACTTAAAGTTAATTTTTCATCAAGTTAGACAATTGCTAATTAACAAAATTGTTTTAAACTTTTGGCTTTATTGTACGTATAGTCTGTCTCAAAGTATATCGTTATGGCTTTTGACGGACCATACCACAATAAACCTTTAACGATTTTATTACCTATTGTTACTGGGTAAACCCATTTGTTCATAAGGGCAGCGGTGGGTTAGGTATTTCTTGAGTATTAACCATTGGGCATATAAATATTTTGGCTAATATTTTAGTGGCAGTGTTGAATAACCGTTTTTATTGTGCGTTTCGAAAAAGTTGTTTTACGAGAATATAGCTATGTCGCGTCGAAATCATTTGTCATTAGATGCAAAACAGGTTGTGAAAAATGTATATGAAACTTTAATCAGTAGAGGTCTAATTAAACAAAAAGCTTTAAAAGAAACCTGTCTACTTACAAAAACTCCAATATCATCGATAAGGGATATTATTAGTGAAGAATTAAACAAAAGAAAAATACGAAGTGATTTTCAATCTCACCATATAGACATTATAGACAATAGTGATCAGGACCTAATAAGAAGGAAAATATATTGTCTTTATAAAAGCGGAGTTATTCGTACCTTGGTTAAACTGAAAAAGAAGCTGGACAAAGACGAACCCAATATAAATATTAGCCGCGCCACCCTCCATAGAGTTGTTTGTAAAATGGGATTTAAATACCGCAAAATAGACAAAAGACAAGTAGTAATGGAATCGCACAGATTACACACTTGGAGATTTAATTACCTTCAAGAAATTAAAAGATATAGGTTAGAAAACAGATCCATAATTTACCTTGATGAAACATGGTTCGATACACACGACACAGTATCCAAAGGATGGGTTGATTCCAGTCAAAACTGTCAGACGAAAGCACCTTCAAATAAAGGAAAACGCAATACCATAATACACGCTGGTTCAAAAGACGGATTTGTCCCAAACTGCTTGCTGTTGTCTGCAAAGAATATTAAGGATTCTAGCTTGGATTATCATGGGGATACAAGTGCAAAACTTTTTGAAAACTGGTTTCAAAATTATCTTTTAAAAAATATTCCCAACAACAGTGTTATTGTCATAGATAACGCAAGCTACCACAGCCGTCTGCTACACAAAGCACCAGCTTCATCAAGTTTAAAAACTGAAATCCAGGAATATTTGTTAGAAAATAATATCAATGTATACCTAACACGGTATACATTGAGACAGATTATACATTAAATAAATGCTTAAATAATTATCGTATACATTTTTCGCTTGATAAAGCCCATTTTATACAGAATGTTCAAGATAAGGAGGGCCAGTATTTGGATCTCCAAAACGGTAAGAGATAGGTGAGTAGTTTAAATTTGGCAAAGTTGCGTATTGGAGAGCTCAATAATGTACCGTTATAAAATTTAAGATTTATTTTGTACTTTTAGAAATATGACCAAAAAACTGAAATTTCCAATTTTCGTTTCTATTTACGAGTTTATTTCATAAATTAGAAAAAATCTAAAAATTCTTATTGTATCTTTCTGCGCTTTCATCCATTGGCTAAGTCAATTTTTTTACAACGTTTCTATTTCCCTAAACCACCATCTACTTAATTTTTTTATATACGCCCCTCAATTGTTTATTGCTTTTTTTGCAACAATTTTAATTCCAATTACACTTGATATTTTCTGTTAAATAAACATATTTTCTATAAGAGACAATGAGTTAGACAAGGAACGCACATCATTTCCATATTGTTCCATATTTGTTAAATAAATATTAAGTGTGTTACATTTTTGTAATTGGGATGATAATAATTGGTTCCAAAAAATTAAAATAAAAACCCAGGTTTGTGTTTAAAAAAAAAAGTTGATGATGGTTTAACGAAAACGAAACGTCGTAAAAGAATTGACTTCACCAATACATAAAGCGCAAAAAGTTCTAACGAGAATGTATTTTTAGATTTTTCTCTAATTTTTGAAAAAAGCTAGTAACAAAATAAAAACAAAAATCACAAATTTCAGTTTTTTCGCCAGTTATTCGCCATTAATCCTTTGTTTATAATAATTTTGTAACTTTGACAAAAAATAAAAAATCAGAGTAATATTGTCAAAGTTATAAAATTATTATATACAAAGCATTAAAATTTATTAAACTTAAAGGACTTGATCTTGTTAGGTGTGTATATATGAAGGGCTTTTTATTTATACTATTTATTTATACGACAATTATAAAAACATCTTTTTTTATGTACTATGAAGACGAAAGTTTAAAACAATTTGGTTAATTAACAATTGTCTAACTTGTTAAAAATAAACTTTACGACGGGAATTTATTCTTTAAAGTTTTCTGAAATGGTGTGTTCAGATTTTTTTTTAAGTTTTCAAGTAATACTTAATACCTTTAAAAAATTATTTAGTGTGAAAACTTCGGGAGTTGAGACTTTTTTATCAGAAATTTCCTTCTTTCCAAGCTATCTCTTATAGTTTTTAAGTTATCATCAAAAATCAAAATGACTTTTTTTTTTTTTTTGTCAGTAACAATTTCAAGTTTTTTTGGCAGAAAAAATTTTTAAAACGACTTAAAAGATTTGCATTCCGCGTCGTATGAGCTATCGCTAATATTTTTCAAAGCCTTCTAAGTATTTTTTGCAGAAAATTTTGAACCTACTCTTTCCAACCAATCAGAAGCTTTTATTTACAATCATCTCCATGGCAACGACAAAAATTTCCGGGAATATTCATCCACTAGCACTTCCGGTGAAATTACACTGGAAATTTCCCTGTCACATTTGAAACGTCAAAATATTCAAAATAATGACGCGGGAATTACAGTGCCTTATTTATGTAGAATTATTACCATTTTTTACTTAAAAAAGCATATTAATGTGAATATTTTTTGCTTATAAAAATAAAAATTTATGCAAATTTGATTTGTCAAATGTTTAAAAAATTATTTATTACATTAATACTAAATGAGAAATTTAATAACAAATGTTTGTAACTAAATTTAAGTGATGTTCAAATTCTAACAAAAAGTTTTCTCGTTTTAATGGAGAATAAATAGGACTTAAAACTGAAATTTGCTCGGAATATTGTAAATGTCTATGTTTAGTAAAATATATAAAATATTTAGACACAAGTTTATTTAATTTGAATTTAGATATTTTATTAAATTTACTTGAAGATTTTACTAGATATTCTTGGATTCTTGTAAACAGTTTTTCATCCGTGGTTTCTTCGTAGTTAAGATCTTCAATGCATTTTGATAAATAGGGAAGCTGACGATGGTATTTTTTAATGTCTGAATATTCTTTGCACGAACTACACAATCCGTATTTTGTTAAGTCTAAAGCCATTTTTATACTATACACTAGGTATACTTTTTCTGTTGTCGATTCAGTTTTTTAATAATTAGATAGTACCTAATAATCTATTTTTTACGTAGTTGACATTTGGTAAGTCTAGCGGCCATTACTACGTTCTTTTTACATTTCATGGCCGCCTAGACGTTTTTAACCCATCAGCGTAACAAGACATAGATAGGGCTTACTTCAGACTAATAATCAAAAGTAACTGATGTTCCACTAATATTAGTAGATTAAAGTTAATAAAAGATGGAAATATAAGATGCCTTTAAATTATTTATAAAGATTCTATGCAACTAAAGTTAGAAATTTGCATTTTATTTTACTAAGAAAAAAGCTTCATTTTGTTAAGCATAAAATCTTGAAGTAGGGTACTTAAAAGTCATAATTATCAAAAGTAAATGATGTTCCACTAATATTAGTAGATTAAAGTTGATAAAAGATGGAAATATAAGATGTCTTTAAGTTATTTATAAAGGTTATATGTAACTAAAGTTAGGAATTTGCATTTTAATTTACTAAGAAAAAAGCTTCATTTTGTTAAGCATAAAATCCTGAAGTAGAATTTATATTTTTATTCGAAATTTATACTGGGTTCAAAATTTTCTTACCGAATATCCCACGAGCTTAAATTACTTGCCGGAAATTTTTCTTCGGTCACGAATATTTTAAGAAAATTACCCTCGTCGCTTCGCGACTCGGGTAATTTTCAAAATATTCGTGACCTCAAAAAAATTTCCGGTAATAATTTAGGCACTAGGGATATTATAAGTGAAAACACACTTCTTGACTAGACTTTTAAGGGTTAAAGAAGTAAAATATTAAAACTTTATTCAACTATTGTTTTATCTATTCTTCATAATATCCATCGTAAAAATATTGAAAATAAAGTATTAATACTTTAAATTACTTACTCTTTATACGTCAAAAAAATTTAAAAAATTTGTAATTTTCTAATCAAGACAAGAAAAAAGTTTTAGAGAAACCACCAAGACAAGAAGTGTTCAATTTCTTGATTTTAATTTCAAGACAAGACAAGTCATTGCCCGTCAAGACAAGATTTTACCCCTTACTGTACCCTTTGCGTTCTTGCACTTAATATTTGTTGTAAACTTCATAGATGGATAAGTATAGGGAACAAGAACAAAACAATATTATAAAACAAAACATTTTATTTAATAGAAGCATCAATATTTTATAAAAAATATAACAATGGGGCACATTTTTACTGGCCAAATATAATACTTAAAAAAATATATCTCTTTTTAAAAGAGTTTTTATTATTATCTAAGAATACTGTACATTTTATAATTTTTTTTTTGGGTACAGTATTCCTAAATTAACTGCATTCCAGCCCTAAAACTAAATAGTAAAAATATGGTATAAAAATAATTTAAATATATCTACAATAACATTTATTAATTATTTACAAAAATAATTATATCATTAAAAAAGACTGACCATGAGATATTTAATATTTAAATACATATTTAAATATTACTATATTATTACTAAAATAAAGCAGAATGGCATAAATAAAGCTAAATAAAATTAACATTATTTAAAGGTTTTTAATAAAATCATAAAATAGAGATGTCTAAATTTCCCTTTTTTCACTTTATCATTTATTTCTGTTTTACACTATTTTAAGATTTGCAGACATTTTGTTAAATTTTATATTTTATTTTTACCTGTATTATAAAATAAGTGGTAAGACAAAAATATATTTATTTCCAATTTGCGATATTTATATATAAGTGAAAAATACCCTATTACGTAAATTTTTATTTTCAGGGATTTTAAGGTTTTTCATAGAAGTAAAAGTTAAGAAATCTGATCTAAATCAACAAGATATCTCAGCTTTAAGTATAAAAAAATCTATAAAAAATAAAATTTGTTAAAAACTTGAAAAAAGACTAGCCTAAAAATAACTGAGTACACCTGTGCAATTTCTCTTGCATGCAATTTTATTCAAAATGTTTATTGTTTGAAAATTAATGTTGCAATTCCTATAACAATAGGTTTTACAATCTTACCGAAATTTAATTTATTTGAAAACAACATTTCGACATTCAAAAAAAAAAACAGAGTTAAAAAAATTTGTGCAAGTTCACGGGCACCTTTTTTAGGAGCATAGCAGGTTTACTAAATATCCCCTAGGACTTTTTGATAATAATTTTCTTGGCCTTAAATACTATTTTGGACATTTTACAATAAATAAAAAAAAACATTTAAGGCATTAAAAAGCAGAATTAGCAGCAAATTGTTCAGAAAAGAATTCAGCCTGTGTTTTAGAGGTAGAAATAATTTTGTCTTCAAAAATTGGGGTTTTGGCTACTTTTCTTTAGGTAAAAGACCAAGACTATAGATATACTGCCATTCAAGTAAAACGGGTGTATATTTTTATGCACTTGGTAAAACATTTTTTTGCCTCTGGGTTAGTTGTGGTTAGTTAAAAAAAAACTTTTTGTGGGCTTGGGATTTAAAAAAATCACGATTTATAATTCTAATTTAAATTTGAGAGGGATCGGAGCAAAACTAACGAAGACACTGAGGTAAGTAAGTAAGCCGATAAAACTCTCTTATGAACGTTTTACACCAAAATTTTTAGTAAATAAAACTTGGTTGTGGCTGTGTGCACGTAAGAATTTAGGGAATGAATAGACTTTGTATTTCGTGCAAATTTTATTTAAAAATCCTAGCAGAGCGCTTTCGGTAAAACCATCATCAGTGCTATTCGTCGTCAAGCAGGGGCCGTAGCAAATTTGAGCCAACAAAACATGTAGAGGGCTTTAGTAAATAATATAATAATGTGATATTTTACTAAAGCCCTCTACATGTTTTGTTAGCTCAAATTTGCTACTAGGATTTTTAAATAAAATTTGCACGAAATACAAAGTCTCTTCATTCCCCAAAATTTTTAGTGTTTAAATTTTTAAAGCGTTTTTCCTACAACTCACGTTTTTAAAGTCGGTGCCCCTTATAACTTTAAAACTATTCCACCGATCCTTTTAAAATTTTAAACACTATCTCTGCACATAATTTACGATGTAACGCTGGAGAGTTTTTTCATTATTTTTTATTTTACAGTAACAAATTAGCCGATTTTTTTCGCAAAAAATCACGCTTTTTACTTTAAAGTGTTCCCAAAAAGTGAAAAATTGAAATTTCGAAAAACCCTCACAGCGTTGCCTGGGGAAAGAAATTATCTGAGGATTTTTTTTTATTATTTCGAATGATCCAGCACTTAGTTATGAAGGACACCGCAATTCTACTTTTTGTCAAGACGCTTCCAAATAATTGCTGCCATTGCCGTATTTTTTATTATTTTGTCCAAGAAAATACGGAAAAATGTATCTTTTTTACACGAATTAACGTAACCACTTCCTTAAGGTTGGGAAATAAGTTTATCTAAATTGTTTTGATCCTAATAAAATCAAGGTAGGATCCTAAGAAAAAATGACAAATAAATCTCGTGGATCATCCTAGTCAACTGAATTTTAGTGTCAGCTAGATCGTGGTTGCATGCATTATGTTACTTTAAAAATTGCGGAATATAAAAGGACTAAAGTCTGAAAATAATTCTGGTGATTTTTCTATTCCAGTTTTATAACAATTTTTTAAGATTTTTTTGAAATAAAAACACAATTTTGATCACTTTATAGCAAGGCAATAAAACAATATAATTTTAAATATGGATTTTTCATTGGCAATGTTATTGTAAAAAGTTGGGTCTAGAAAAACAATAGGTACTTACCATTTTCTGAAGCAAATATTGATTTCTGAATAAATTAAAATATCTTTAAAAAAAAGATATGTTTGATGCTAAAGGTTATATGTTTTAACTAAACAAATGTGTTTTCACATACCTAATGTCAATTATATTATTGCTAAGAAATAAATGCTCATTATGTACAATATATTTACCTATACGTTGATTTCATACGCCATAAATATTTCAATATTGTTTTAATAATGACGTAAGAAAAACTAAATGAAAAAAAGTCTCCCCATTGGTCAATTGCGTTTGTAATGATTGTTACTGACTTTTAAATTAATGCGATACGCTTTAAACAGTTTACAGCTATCAAATTGGCTGGTATAAATAATTTTTAAAAATGGTACTATTAGATTACCTGAGAAAAACTACATTTTTTTCCTTTTAAAATTTTAAAAGTGAGTTTTGATCCATGATGATCTACTGTTCTTAATTATTTTTAAATTTATGGAACATCCGCAGTAAATTAGGGATTTGAGATAAAAACAGTTAATAACGGCAATAATCATCGATTAATGTTCGTTAAGAGTTCATCACATTTTCTAAATAGAGATTTCAACTCCAGTATCTAAGATAGAAATGCACATACAGAGTAATTCAGTAAACAAAGCAATATTTTAAATACGTATTCAGACGATTCAGGGACCCATTATAAATAAACGAGGTCCTTCAAATATTTCAAGAGGTAATATTGACTAAACATCAATTTGTGACATAATTAATAAAAATGTACTTAAAACACTTTTAACCTTTTAAAATGTCCAAGAATACCACAACCTGCTTTTAAACACATAAAGAGTATTTCTTATAATATCCGCTGCTCTTAATGCGTGTTTGAATAAGCAAGAGAATTAAAATCCTGTGATCTTGTGGACCAACTCTGCGGGCTACCTTAAGTAATTTGGCAGTGGCTAATAGATTTTCTTACTTAAAAAATTCATCAGTTTTTTAAGATTAAGACATATTCCCACCGGTATCTCGGTTACCGATAACAATCAAAAGGATTCAAATTTTAAAAAAATATATGTTTTTTTCGTGTTTTTAAATACGTATCCAAAATACTGCTGTTTCCCCTTAAATTATCCTTTATCTTTAGATTTTGTGTTAGGTCGTCAACCAAAAATGTTCGCTTGAATTTTTATTTTATATTTTAAACTGCTTTTATCTTAAAAAACCACAAATATTTGTAATACAGGGCCATATATTTAAATTAATATACAAATCAATGTTCCCCAAATAAGTACAGGACATCGAGTTTGGGAATTCTTTTAAATAGGTGCTCACATTACCAAGATCACAGTTTGTTACATAATATTTCTAGGATATGTTACTTATAACAAATTCCATAATAATGTAACATTATTTCACACGTTTACAACACATGATTTTTCACTAGCGTTCCGATAACGTTAAATCTAACGGTACTCCCACTTTGCACTCCCCCTCTATATTCTTTCCACTCCTACTATCTTCCTTTCCTTCTTCTCTCACCTCGTGGATTTCCAATTCTGTCTTTTTACATTGTTTCACACTTAAGTCGATTGGCTGATCTTGATCCGGTGCTGGTTCGGCAATAGTAGGTTGTCCTCGCAGCCATAGTTCCCTCCACATTGTAGGATCCCCTATTACTGGAAATGGTGGAGGGAACCAACGGTGATTAGGAACAACTAAGGAATTAGGGTTCACAAGAGTGTTTGGGGAGATGCTTGGAAGGGAAGCGGGAGAAAGACTGGGCGGATGAGGAAGCTGAGGTCTGGGAGAATTAAGAGGAATAGTTTTTAAATGAATGTTATTATTGTTTATAGTCTTATTTTTGGAAAAGCAGTCTGTATCACTACTAACGCGATCACTTAATGGAGAACCTGAAGGCCTCAAATAACTAAGCGCACTACCCGATCTGACCTCGTCTTCAAGGTCGGCAGATGACGCACCCGAATCGGACTCACTATTTGACGCATTATCACGCACTTGTGACGTTACAGGCACTGATGAAGAGCCGGGGTTTCGGAAAAATGGACTGAGATAAGGGTTGGGTCGTAGTAGGTTGGCTGCGGCTGCCAAATTTGCAGTGACGACATCGTTGTGATGAGCGTTCTGGTGATGTGGAATAAATGTTTGATGCTGCACTTGCTGCTGCTGTTGTTGTTGCTGTAATAACAAAAAATATTTACAGCGTGTTTGTGCGATGCAATTATAATTCAAGTAGAAAAGAAGTTTAAAACTTAAAGATATCAGAAATTGTTAAAATATTAATTGTGTTTTTATCAGCAATATTATTATACATAATTGTTGTAATATTATACAGAAGCATTTTGTCAGGAATAAAGCAGGGCTTTATTTGTGGCTTCACCCTATATCTAAAAAATTGTATGCAAAATGCCCATCTTGCCATCTCGTTTTTTTTTTGTAGATTTCTGATACTTAAGGGGAGAGATACCTGTTAACGCATAAATTTTGCTTGATTTTCATGTGTTTTTTTTTTTTTTTTTTTTTTTAAGAGTCATTATACAGGGTGTCTCAGAATATGTGGGCAATCTTTCGAAATCTAATAGAAAACCTAGAAATACTATGACAAGTTCCCATAAACCTTTTTCCTATGACCTTCCCCTACGGAGATACAGGTACATAACGGACGCCTCTGGAAATCGTTTTTGTTTAAGTAACTTTTAAAATATCAGGCGTAATTTAATATTATTTTAATATAATGGTTACTAGATAAGTCTTCTTTAAATAAACCTATTTAATCATATTTGTCTTATTTAGTTTGCCAGGGACGGACTAGTTATGACACAATAATAGCAATTTTTTTAACACCCTGTGTAATAAAGGCTTAACAATATTATTTTTGAATAACTTTAACCTTAAACTGAAATTTTTACAGGAAATAAAATATCATGGTTGGTATTTTTTCTTACATTATACAGGGTGTTTTCAAATTGTACGTCAATATTTAGGGAAGCAATTTTTGGGGCCATTTAAAAAAGAAAACTTTATATGAAATTATGTCCTAAACGTCTTAACTTTTGAGATACAGGGTGGTAAAATTTTCTAAAATAAATCATTTATTATTAATATCTGTAATACCACTTTAGATATTTAAATGAAATTTGGCACACATGTACTATGTATCAAGAAGCATTTTTTAGGGTACTACATTTTTTTTAATTGCCAAAATAGGCAGGTCAAATTCTGTACAAACGCCACTGGTGGAAATAAAAAAAATGTGCTGCACTAAAAAATTGCCTCCTTAAATATTGACGTACAATTAGAAAAGACCCTGTATATTGTAAAAAGGAATTACCAAACATAATATTTTTTTTCTTCTGAACAGTTGATTTTATCGATGTCAATTAAGAATATCTTTTTTTTTAGTTTAAGGTTAAAGCTATTCAAAAATAATATTGTTGAACCTTGATAGGGGGTGTTAAAAAAATTGCTATTATTGTGTCAGAGCTAGTCCGTTCTTAGCAAACTAAATAAGCCAAATATGATTTAATGGGTTTATTTTAAGAAGACTTATTAAGTAACCATTATATTAAAAATATATTAAATTACGCCTAGTATTTTAAAAGTTATTTAAAAAAAAATACGATTTCCATGGTCGTCCGTTATGTACCTGTTTCTCTGTAGGAAAAGCTCGTAGAAAAAAAGTTTATGGGAACTTGTCATAATATTTTTGGGTTTTCTATTAGATTTCGAGAAATTGCCCACATATTCAGGGACACCCTGTATATTTTTCAATATTGGCATTTGGTTTGTTTAAATATTAAAATCTTAAAATGTATTATAATTAGTTTTCAATTATTCAAAATGGCGAATACAAACTAAATTCTTTCAAGTAGATCGCAGCTAGACTTCTCGAGCATTAGCAATAAAAGGGAAAAATATTTATTTATTATCTTATGTCTAAGCTAAATGTGCAGCTTCAGAGGTAAAGATTGGAATTTAGAAATTTTTAAAACACTGGATAGTTTCGTAATAATTTTAATTAGGCATTTAATATTTATTCTGAAAACCAATTATTATAACATGTTTACGATAGACACTATTTATATTTAGAATCTAATGAAATTAATAATGAAAAAGCAGGAATTTGACTATTTAAATAATTATGTTATTTTTTAAAATATTCTCCTTTACGCGTTCGAGCTAATCTCCAAAGCATTTGCCGATTCCGCTTGTAGAATGGCATGTTTTTGCCGGAAACTCTTTGTTAAGATACATATAATAAGAATTATTTCAAAATCATATGCAAAATGTAAAAAAAAGGTTCTTTAAATATCCTATAAGGTTAGAAATCGCAAAATGCGTTGGATCCTTTAGGTTTGTCTGAGGAGCACTATATTTGGCCAAAAAAACATCATATCATGGTGAAACGTTATGTTAAATTTTCTAATGTTCAGTTTGATGGATATTGCAAGATAATTGAGTAGAGTCTAGAATATTAAACTTAGACATTTGTTTCTCTTCAAATATTTTAAGGATCTTAAGCTTTTAAATGTTTTTAAAAAATTAAAAATCAAATGATTTGGGCATCCTTGAAAATAAAGTTACAAAAAAAAATTTTACTTATGAACAAATTAACTATCTCCACGAATCTTAAATAATTTTTTTACTGAAGATACTGTTTAAAAGTAATGTAAAGACGCTTCTTTTAATACATCAAAATCGTCAATCGGTCGATATGGTTTATATGGAATAAGTGTTTTATTTGTATTAGAATGATTTTAGAACAAAAAATGAGTCTTTTTTCATTTGTAACTCTAAACAATTGCTAAAGGCGCCCAAATAATCCGATTTTGACTTTTGAAAAAATGTTTAAAGAATTAACATCTTTAGTATACGTACAAAGAAAATCAAAAAATTAGGTTCAATATTCTGAACTTTCCCAAATTTGCAAAAGTATCCATTTTTTTAAAACTAAGTTGAATTGCAAAATTATTGTGCAAAAACTATTTAACGGTTTTTGACGAAATTTGGCATAATGTTTTACTATACATGAAGTTCCATCTAGCAAATATGAGGATCCTCAGAGGAGTCTAAAAAAAACCATGCAAAAAAACTACATTTTTTTGGCCATTTTTTTGTTTATTTCTATTTAGCAACCAGTGTAATACATTTTGCGATTTTTAACGAATCATATCTTGTAGCTTCAGTTACGACATTTTCTTTTTGTATATATTTTTAACATTTTGCCTTCGGACCTTTCTGAAAGGGAGCGTATCTTAATTCTTCTTATATACATCTTTCCGGAGGGTTTTCAATGAAAACATGGTTTTCACTTCGTACAGAAAACAACATATGGCTGTGAACCATTCAGGATTAATCCATTCAACGTTTCTTTAAAAGCACCGTTGCCAAGTGACCAGTTTTTCTAAAAAAACAGGTGACCGTTTCTTTTAAAGTAAATTTGCTTTATTTTAAAACACCCACCCAATCGATTGCTGTTTAGTTTCCTGCTTATAAGCATGGATCAATAATTTGTCACCTGTTAAAATCCTGTACACGTCTTTTAAGGTATTGCCATCGAATCTCCATTGTTCATTTGTTTGCACCACTTGAGAATAGCATCTTTTTGAGATTTTGTCAAATTATGTGAGATCTTTTGCACATCTTCATAAGAATGCAATTTTTATAGATCCTGGTTGCTCTAATCTTACAGTGCATCACATAAGGATCTTGCACTATTAGTTTTTACACAACATCAATGTTTTCTGGCCCAACTGATTTTGAATCACCTTTACGACTTTCGTCGATTAGAGAATGACATAATTAAATTTGTTATTACAGTATTTCACAGGTGGAAAGAATGATGACTTATTAAAAGAGGTTTAAAGTCGTAATAAATCAATGCACGAAAATTTTCACGAGGTAATGTTATTTCTTTGCTAAGACACAATATTTCAGTAACAATAAATAGCACAAATCGCGCTTAAATAATAAAAGGGCCTAAAAAAGTTGTGGTTGAAAATGTCAAACTTTCTAGTAGAAACATCAGAGGGCACCTGAAAACAGTTAATGTTGCCTGGGCTCAAAATATATGTAGTGCCTCTCGTTAATCAGATTTTAAAGGTATTATTTTTGGCTGATAAGGTATCTTACTAATTATAGTGATTATAATTTAAAATTTAATAATTTTTCAAAACATCTACTTACTAAGGTTCTTATTACTTAATTAAAAATTACTAACCTGCAAAAGGCAGTGAATCTTGAACCAATTCGATCTTCTTCCATATCTCGATCCACTTTTTGACATTCCTACCATCATACATTTTCGCAGACGACACGCTTTGCAAGCTGTTCGATTTTTCTTATTGATTACGCATTTGCCATTGTTTTTGCATTCACTGATAGAGCTGATGTTGTTGTAGGTTCGGCCAAAAAATGACTGAAACAAAAAGAATTTATTAAAAGCTTACATTTAACTTTTAAATAATAAACTTTTGAATTTTTTTATTAAATTACAAATAGCTTGTTTAAGAAAGATGTATTAAGTTAACTTCTACTTTAAGTTAGATTTTTTATCTACAACCGTTTAGTTTTGACGTGTTGACTAACTGTTTTTAAGGTACTTTATGAGACTTATAACACAACTAGTGGTGTAATGAATCTATAACACAACTAGTTTTGGTAATAATGAAAAACAACTACAAATATCTAAAAATATATTAATTTTTAATACAAATTTCTACTATTTATAATTATAAATATTTTTAAAATTTCTTCAAAACAATTCCTGCTGCTGATGATGACGATGATGCTAATAATAGTAAATGTCTAACTGTAATGGATTGGGCTGTTAACTCATTTGGCTTGCACTTGGGCTGCCATACCTTCTTGGCGATTCTTGATCTCAAAATTTGCTGCGCCATAATTTTCTTATTTTCATTTGATGAATCCCTATATCCCTCAGCAACAAAACTACTTTTCTAACCTCCATGACGCTTAACAATCAGTAGATCTGCCCCCGGGTCCGCTAAAAATAAGACAACTCTAAGCCTAAAAGCGTGTCCAAAAAATGTTTGGCTTGCAACATCGAATAAAACATCCATACACTCTTTTTTAAAAGTGTCTGACAATGTTATGGTTTTAAAAACACTAAAATCTTGGACTTCCATTGTTTTTATTTGTTAATTGATCCACAACGTTTCGGTTAGTGATGTATCTCCAACCGTATTCTTAAAAGCTACTACTTATATACTATCCGTTGTTCACCAAAGCTATACCGATTTTTCACGGTTTAGCAAAGGCTGTCAAATATTTGGAATGTCGACACTAGGTTTGCAAAATACATTTTGGTTGTTTGCAATTATTATTGCTTCTTTAAATTTTCTTTTCTTCCAGTGAGTTTTTTTATGAATAATTTTTGCTTCCGACCATTGTATGCGGTGTTGTTTTGATCATACATGATCGGCAATCCCTGATTTCGACGTTTCACCTCGTTCCGTATGTTTTTTGTGTTCCTTAACTCTAATTTCGAGTGGTCTTTTTGTTTGCCCGATGTATACTTCACCACATACAAAGGGAATTTGGTAGATACAATCATTTTTGAGACATTATTGTCCGGTCGGACACCCTGTAAATGAAAGCCTTTGTACTCTTATTTCTCTTTTGCTAAATGTATTGCCATATTTCTAATGCTTATTTATCTACAAGCAATACTGCCCTGCACAATTGAAACTGCCATCCGGTCATAAAATGCACGTATGAGCAAAATCTCATAAGTCACGTTATTGCAAGCATCGGTCGGGGAATTTTGCTATTTGCGTTCATAACTTTCTAACCCAGATTTCCTTAGCTGATGGGCTCGTCAACGTTTTACTTTATTACCGAGATGTCGTACTCTTGACAGGTGTATAGATGGAAAAACAATAGCGATCTTTGTTCAATAAAAGGTTCATAATTATAAATTGTGTACCAATCAACAACATTATCCGATGGGTCTGAGAAATTCGACGAAATTAGATTCTTGGTTTTTATTACAAATATACGGTTAGTAAGATGCCTCGAATTAATATATTAATATTATATATATATATATATATATATATATATATATATATATATATATATATATATATATATATATATATATATATATATATATATATATATATATATATATATATATATATATATATAAAAATATATAGAACTTGAAAAATCTCTAAATCCCTAATTAAAGACCCTGGCGCAGGATAGACTTTAAATTTTAATATTTAAAGGTGGCGATGTTAAATTTTCTATTTCCATTTAAATCACAGGAAAAAATGTTTTTTTTGTAGTTTGGAGTTATATTTCTTAGAAACAAGGTTTTATATATGTTTGTTTTCATTTAAATAACATGGAAAAAAAGTTTTTTGTACTTTAGAGTTATATTTCTCAGAAACAAGTTTTTATATAGTAACTAGCAATACGATTTTTGTAGGAAATTTAATGCTCTACAAAAAAGGTCTGAAAAAAGATTTACACAAGATAAGCCGTTTCGGAGTTATTAAGCTTCGACCAATAAATTGTTTAAATTAATGGTATTATTTATTAATATATGCGATGAAATTGATTTATACCACTTATATATCATAGGTACATTATAAACTTTTGAACACAAATTTTCAAATCTGTAACAAAATTTAGATCAAAATATTTATGTATTAACGATAAAGAAACATAAATAATCAATTTTATAAATCAATAATAAGAAAGACGGTTATATTACAACTGTGTTAAAAATGTCATTATATTTTTATATGTATTCAAATAAATTTTTTAAATAAATATTTCCGTCTAAATTTTTTTTCCTATTTATAAATTTTTGTTCTACAGTTAATAATATATGATGTAAAAATAGTATAAATGGATTTATTCACATATATAAGTAAATAATACTATATGTTATTTAAATAAAAATAGAAAATTGAACATCGCCCCTTTAAATATTAGAATTAAGAGTCTATCCTGCGCCAAGGTGTTTTTTTAGAGATATTCTAGAGATTTTTCAATGTTCTTTTTAAGTAAAAAAAATGTTTTTTAAAGCTCTCTTATATATTATATATATATATATATATATATATATATTATATATATATATATATATATATATATATATATATATATATATATATATATATATATATATATATATATATATATATATATATATATATATATATAATATATATATATATATATATATATATATATATATATATATATATATATATATATATATATATATATATATATATATATATATATATATCTGTTTTTAAATGGTAAAGAAAAAATTTCAAAAAAAAAAAATTTTCATGAAGAAAAAATTTCATAATTTTTGTTTTTATCCAATTTTGCGACAGTAAACATAATCTTGTCTATGAAGCGTTAAACTAAAAAAATGTTGACACTCCAGTCAGGTGATTATTTAAAATCCTGTAAAAGAAATGTCTGCATTACCCCATGCTTCTTTTCCCATTTAAGCCTAAGAATGGCTTGCGAGAGAGTAAAGAGTACTATTGTCAGCTAAAGTATGAACTGGATTATTTGTAAAAAAAAGAATCTCTTTATTGTAAAAAAGATAGAGAGTCAGTTTTAGTTCTAAACTTTGAGGTGACCCAGCATCGATTTGGTGAGAACAAGAAAAATGACCATCTGTTACCTTAAAAACAACTGAAAGAAGTAAGATGGTTATATATTCAGCTTTTGGTTTCTTCTTCCAATTCTTCGCAAAATGACCCTCTTATAAGAAATCTAGTGTTAAGGAAATGTGCAAATTTAGGAGCATATTTTTGTAAGACAATGGCTGATACGTCATTTAGCCCAGATGAATTTTAGGTATTAAAAGTGGAAATCATCTGCTTAGCTTTACCTATTATTTCTGAAATTTTACAAGGAACAAAAACAACGTTTGTAAGAGGAAATAAACAAAAGAGCAGAATCACCATTAAAATATTGGGTTTTTTCCTTAGAGGTAGAAATAATTTTATTTTTAAAGTTAAACATAAAGAAGAGTTATTACAGAAGTTTATCCAAATGAACTAAATAATTTACTACCAAACGAGCTAGTACTATTTTTTTATTTATTGAACAAAATGTATTTATATATTAGAGAAGGCGGTTTTTGATATAGAGACAGTATTTTAGGTTGTGTTTAGGTTAAAATATCAAAGAAATCAAAATTTTTTGGTAACGATCGTGGCAATTAATTTATTTTCTTTATATCAACCTAAAAAAACAAGTGTTACTTTGCTACTAATAAAATTTTGTATTTAGATACGTACGTAGGTAATAAAACATATAAGCTAAACCATGAAAACTAAAAAAAAGTGCTGAGTATGCAATAAATCGGGAAAGGTTGAAAAAATACGTATGTCAGTAAAGGTCTTCATTAAAGCTGTATGTAGTAAAGCAGGTGCAAAATAATTAAAATTGCATAGACTTAAAAATTGGTGATTGGTAATAACACCTGAAAAAACAGTATACAACATAACTCTTAATGTTTTTAATTTTAGAAGTAATTTACTTTTTATAGGGTATAATAAAATAATAATTAGTTGTGTACATGAAAAGCAGAACGCAAAATGTAGGATAATGAGAAATCTTCAGCAAAGATAATTTTATTACTATTGCCTTATTTTGCAGTAATTGCTATTTCAGCTATTGGGATATGATAATGTAGAGTGCGCATATGCAGATCAAAAATGTTTATTACATTTTTAACGAACATTTGCGTTACTAAATTTAAATGATTTTTTTTTTCATTTTTAAGACCTCGAGACAATGTTGGAAGCACATTTTTAAAGACACTTGCTGCTATGCCATTTAGCTTAGGGCAAGGGTCTCCAAACTACGGCCCGAGTGCCACATCCGGCTCGCGGACAGATTTTGTCCGGCCCGCGGAGAGCTAGCATACTTGAAAACTCCTTTTAGAGAACAAATAATTTTTATAGCAAATTAAATTTAGTTTACTGAAGTATTCTAATTTTATGTTGAATAATTATTAATATGACATCTACATTGATATGGTCATGGGCTAACTCCGCTAACTCATAACATTCTTGTAGGCTTATTGTTATTGTTTTTGTGATAAGTTGGATAAAGAAACACAGAATTGTAATGAGTAAAGACATGTATAATATGCAGAAAATTTAACTTCAGTATATAATAACTAACAAATTATTGAAATGAATCCAACTAACATTTTATACATTTTAAATAATCACATAACTTATAACAAACATAATGACATATGAAATACTAATGAGATTTATGTAATTGAGATTTTCCACTGACAATAGTTTTTAGTTGTGGACTAATTTTACTTGTACCAATTATTAAAAGAGATTTAAGATGCTCATCAGTTAATTTCGATCTGTAAACATTTTTTGTGTACTTCATTTTGGAGAAGGTTTTCTCACATAAATAAGTAGTACCAAAAACTGAAAACAGACCACGAGCAAATTTATGCAAATTATCAAATTGTGTCAGTGGAAGACTCTTATAAAATTCCAACAAAGATGAGTTTTGATATTTGTTCTTAATTATATCACTGCATTGTTGATCAATCATTTCCATTTGAAGTTCCGGGGCTAGAGTTTCAATGTCAGTATCAAAAGGATTCTGAAAAATCTTAATTTGATTCGCAATGGCATCAAAGTCCGAGAAACGAGTATCAAAATTTATCTTCAAAGCACTCAAAGTTTCGATTGCAAAAACGATAGGAAACTCAGTCTCAGTAGTGTGGCTGAATATTTTACATTTTTAAAATGTGAAAAACATTTATTTCGTTGTTGTGATTGAAACAGTCTAAATTTTCTTCCGGAATGATTTGATATTAGTGTATAAATCAGGAAGATGCTGGTTTTCCCCCTTGCAATCCCAAATTCAGTTCGTTCACATGTTTTGTCAAATCAACATAGAATGCTAACTTCCACAGCCATGCGTTGTTTTGTAATTCAGTAAGAGGGCGATGCTTTTCATTCAAAAAAATTTCGATCCTGCTCGAAGTTCAAAAAAGCGCTGAAGGACTTTCCCACAAGTAAGCCAGCGTACGGCAGTATGATAGGTAAGTCAGTTTCTCCAATCTCTTCAATAAATTGTCGGAATTGTCGGTGATTCAGCCCAAAAGATTGATAAAATTAACAGTTGATGGTTTCAGAACGTCAGACATATCCAAACATTTTCCGCACAAAGTCTGTTGATGAATGATACAATGTAAGACTAATGGTTTGAACCACCGTCATTTTCTACAGCCTTTGACACAAGAGCGACCACTCCTTTATCTTTCCCACTCATGTTTTTGCCTCCATCGGTTGTAATACATTTCCCAAATTTTTCCATCGAAGGTTCTTTTGATTAATGGCCATTTCAATTCCTTTAAAAATATCTGTACCAGTAGTTGTGCCATGAATACTATACATATCAAGAAGTTCTTCATGCACTTCATAGCTTTTATCTACTCCTCGAATATAAATCAACACCTGAGCAGTATCGCACATCCGTTGACTCATCCAAGCCAAAGAAAACCACTCAAAATGTCCATTTTTGTCGAACAGTTGAAGGATATATTTTCACGATGTTTTCTACCCTTCGAGCCATACTGACAGTTTTTAATAAATTTACCTTTTCAGGGCACATTTCTTCGGCTACTGCAATTATGCATTCTTTGATCATTTCTCCATCGGTGAATGGTTTTCCACGTTTTGCATTTCAAAGAGCCACACGAAAGCTGGCACGAGTTGCAGCCTCTTGTTCAGTTTTGAGTTTTGTAAATGAAGATTGCTGCGATTTCAATCCGCGCTGCATAGCTTCAATTTTCTGTCCCAAACTTCCTGTATATTTTGAGTAATTTTGAAAATGTTTTGTTTCATAATGACGTTTAATGTTATATTCTTTGAGAACGACTATGCTTTCATTGCAAATCAAACCCATCTCCTTGTTACTGGACTCAATTACGAAATACTGAATGTTCCACTGATCTTTGAATTTTCTGCATTCACTATCAATTTTTCGCTTCTTTTCCATACTACTAATTCACACACAAAAGCAACAATTCAAATCAAAATACTGTTTAAGGAGGTATGCAATATTTTATTTAACAACAGTGTAATAGGAACTGACTTGTGGTTGCACCACTAGCCTTCTTATATATTCCAATTACTGCCATCTAGAAGTGAGTGGAAGACACCAGAACTTTCTCGAACCAACGAGATTATTCTGTACGTGCATTAGCGCCATCTGTTAGCGATGAAGGTACTACCTATTTCCGCTTGTGTCCACCAGATTCGTGTCACGTTACTCCTCATGGCTCGTACTCTACGACAATCTAGAAATTACAGATAATGACAGGAAAATTAATAATATGCAGTATTGCGTTTTGCGGACTTTAGTCCATTTGCGGCTTTTTAAACGTTGTGTACTTTTTCGGACTTTTTTCATCAGTGGACTATTTCACTTCTTACCACCGGCAACAATGATAATATGGTTTTGGCCCTCGGAACTTACTGGAGTAATCAGTATGGCCCTAAGGCTGGAAAGTTTGGGGACCCCTGGCTTAGGGGATAAGGACTTAAGGGAGTAAAGGAGCAAGAATGCGCATGATCTGCTTTAATAGGATTTTGAACATTTTATAAGGAACATAAACAACTATTGGAAAATGCAGATAAAGATCAAGGGTTAAATTGACAGCAAACTGTTAAGAACAACGTTCGGCTTTTCCATTAGAGGTAAAAATAATTTTATCTTGGAAAGTTAGAGGTCGGAAAGAATTATTACAGTAATTTGACAACAAACTAGAAGGATATTGTACCATTCGGGCAAGAGGGAATATTTATGCGATAGTTAAAACAATCTGTGGCCTCTAGAGAATTTGATTGTATTAGTTTTTTTTCTTGATTTTAACCTAATGTTTTTCAGGACTAGAACTTTTAATAGTCTAGCTTGACGGTTTAGAGCTTTTTTGGGTGTGGGGAATACAGGTCTCAATGCCCAGTTGAATTGTTTACATAATTTGTTAATAATTTCAAAGAGATCGTGAAAAAAAGCAGGTAGGATAAATAGCACATAAGTCTCTTAGATCAGTCCAGTTAGCTAAGTTGTAGTGACAGACGGTGCGTGATGTCATGCATTTAGTTACCTTAGAAGGTGAAGACTTAGAGGAGTAGTTACTAATGATTGGTAGAGTTCAAGGTTATAAACAAAAAAAAAAGATCTTATGGGTTTAAATTATGATTTTAATATGGAAACTATTGCTGTAAGTTTTATAATTTACAGCAACTTATTTAGTGCCTATTTATATTAAAAAGTATTAATCAGAAATTTGTAAATATTTCAAATATATAATTTCGGTAGAAGCAATTATTGGACTCGGCTGAATGCTGTACGTGTTTCTTATATTTAGAATTCATTATAAAATATATTAAAGAACTCAGTCGCTAAAATATATAGACAAATCATTTAATAAAAACTAAAAAAAATTACATCAACTTTATTTAAAGCACCGTATTAAATATAAAAAAAGTCATTAGTAAATAAATAAAAATGTGTGGGCTGCACAAATGTATTATGAATTTTAACAAGATGTAGTAATTAAGTAAAATTAGAAATTAATGCACTGACAACCATTTAATGCCTTGATTAATTTCTTTTTTAATCGATTTTTGTAACCTATATAGTAAGATTATTAATATCCATGTAAATTTTAATTTTAATATTTGTTTTAAAGATAAAATAATTAATTACTCTAATAAAAATAAATTAGGAAGTGTAGAGAAACCCATTTTTATTGTTTAACTGGAAATAGTACAGCTAAACAACAAAAAAACTAAAAAGAGTATTTTTTTGAGTTAAAGCAAAAATAAACTTGAATAAAATATGAGGATAGAATGTGCTATAAGTTTTAACAGGCCTGCCTGTGCTAGAATTCTGACTTACAGCAATGCGAAGCCATAGTCCAGTAACTAAAGACCTGAGGGTACTCAAAGCTGTAAATAAATATGTAAAGTTTTCATTTGTGTCGCAATTCTCCGGTCTTCGCGGATGCTTTCGAGCAAAAAATCACCTCGAAATCTACAAAAATGGTACCCTCCATTTTTTTCGCAACACCAATATTTTTCGCAAAAACGGCCGTCAAAAAATCTATAACATTCCACATTGGATAGATGTGGTAGTAGTAGCTTCTTTCTAAAAAATGCAGATGGGCAGAACATTTTTTTATGAAAATGCAAGAAAGATGGTAAAAGAAAATGGCTCCTATCATTAAACACTTGCGTAGGTCGCATTATAAAAAAGAAATGTTAATAACAAACCATTTTTTCAAAAAATATCAGTTAATTAATTAGATACACTCAAAATATTGTAAGAAAAAACTTTAACCGTTTTATTTAATATTCTAGAAAAATCAGAATGGACCCAAACTCATATACAATGATAGGTACGGGTTTCCTATTTCGATTAACCTTGAATGATTAAAAAATGTAAATTATTACCCGAACAATGGAACAATTTGTCCGCCCGCTTATAAGTGAATCCATGAAGATTCCGGCATTCTAGCGGTAGAGCAGCAGCTGTAATGAGGGGACTTTTGGGTCCCGTCATCTCGAAAACTATCGATTTTTCGAAAAAGATTATTAAAATTATTTTTGTAGATTACAAGGATATCTTAATTTTTTGTATTTACGAAAATTCTCACATTCGCATATTTTGGCAGATATTAGCGGGAAACCCATTTTTCGGGCTTTGAGGGGCCATTTTCAGCTCTTTCCCACTTGTTAATGTTAATAAACTTTTTGTTGCTTAAAAGCATTCCCGAAGATCCAATAATTGCGCCACAATGGAAAACTGTACCAATTTATTTACATCTTTGTCCCTTTATTTACTGAACTACCAGCCTTATAGGTATTTTTGAAAACACTAAAACTTCCAGTGGTAACCCTACAATCGTAATGTCATTGTTTAACTATTAAAATTTTGGTGAAAATAAATTAGCAGACATTTTTAATAAAAACTAAGTAGAGTTACTTACTAGTTATTAGTCCAAGTTCATTAATATATATATTATATATATATATATATATATATATATATATATATATATATATATATATATATATATATATATATATATATATATATATATATATATATATATATATATATATATATATATATATATATATATATATATTTAAATCCATCTATTAATTACAAATAATTTATTTGTAACCAATAAACATATTTTATAATTTTTGTAATTTACTATATACTAAAAACTAAAAAATGAAAATTGAAAATTAATTAAAAATAATTGTAGTATCATAGTTACTAAGTTCAGTTTTCAAAAATGTTACCATTGTGATTGTTATACAAGTAATACTAATAATAACCGCCTATTTGAAGATAGTTTCTGTAACAATTGAAAAACAATATTTCCAAGATATGCCTAAACTACTAAAAAGTAAATAGATTTTGAAACATTGACATGAAATTAATTTACAATTTATATAATTCGCTTTTCCAGAAGGTATTTCGCTAAAGGTATCAATACATATATTTAATTAGTTTATTATTTTAATTAGGGATTTTCGTGATGATTTGACAACGTTGTAAGTCAACCTGCTGTACTGTATGGTACGGCCGGTGCGGTGTGGCGTGCCGCGCGTAATTTCCCACGATCCTGCCAGGAGCGTATTCGGATTACTTTTCTGATAATGGCATAATAATTTTATTAATAATAAAATAATTTTATATTTATATAAACTTTAAAAATTTAAAGCAAGTATTGAAAATATAGAAGAAATACCTATTGAACATCTAAATCAATATCTAGGTTTTTTTTCTTTTTTTATCTTGGGGCAGTCCACAAAGGCTTAAAGCCTAATTACCGTGGGGTGATAAAGGTTTGGAGGAAAGAAAAACTCGCCAGATAGCAGGTCCAGGCACTTCCGGAAAAAAGAAGCAAAGAAAGGAAGTTTAGGGACTCTTTATATTACCTCCAAATCCTGGGTAAAATAATTTGTATAGGGATAGGTAATTTTTAATTTAAAGAATTTTTTATCATAAAATTAATACCCTAAAACAGCTTTGATAAACAAAATCAAGAATTAAATGTTTTTATGTTTATTAATTTGCTGGGATAAAAGCATATGCTTAGGAAAAGAAGGTATATCTTATATCACATACCATTTACTTTGGAAATTATAATATTAAAAACTAGTGTCTAATTATTGGTAAGTTATTATATTGCTTTAATTATAGCATATTGTAATCAAATTTTTTATAAATAAGTGTAATAGTATTGTAAGAATTGTATATTAGGTGTGTAAAGTTATTTATTACTTGTCATTTAAATATATTTAACTAACAATAATAACAGTTTTATTTCAAATTTTTTTTTCAATAATTAAAATATACATTTGACAGCGTCTCCTAAGAAAGTACCAATAGGTACTTACCTAATACTCAGTATTAAATAAATAAAAAATGTTAAAAAATAATAATGTTCTGGCCTAATAGGTAAGTATGAAAAAATGCTTAACTAATTCAATTTTTAACTTTGACAAAAGAACCTATTCTAGTTACATCTTTGAAAATAACTTAAAATAAAAAAAAAATCATTTAAAACTGTTTATTCATAAAGTCCATTAACTCTTATCTGGTCCCATGCGGCTATTTAGCTTTACTTGCTATCTTAGGATTTCAGTAACTTACTAGATTTATGTACAGGGTGGGCTTTTGAGAAAAAAAGTTCGGAAAAAAGTTTCTTGGAATAGTTTATGCTTTTAATTAATTCCACTTTCACATATACAGGGTGTTCATTGTGTTGGCCACCGGTGTTCACTTCCTTATTGTAAATGGGACACCCTATATTTTATATATTATTTAGATAGCGCCTCCAAAGACGAGTTTAACGATATATAACAGTATGGGTCTGTGTCGCGACGTTTCGGATTTATTGAAGTTTTTCTTTAATTTTCGACCTATTTTTAAATTAATACAAATACAGTAAATATTCCTTTTTTAAATTGGTTTACGTAAAGAGAATAACAAAAGCCTATTTTATCTAAATTAGTCGGCATTTTTTTTAATTTTAAAAATGTTAGAGTGTTGCCATGTTTTGTCTATCGTAAAATTTCTTGAGTTTTTTAAATGCAACCCCCTGTATTTTATACCAAATCTATATAAAGAATTAAAAGACCTTCTTAACGATGTAAAGCAACATGGGTCTGCGAGTCACCGTTTCGATCTTATGGATGATTGTCTTCAGGAAAAATCATATTTTTTCTTTTTCCAACCACACTACATCCTGTATACTTATTATTATGAATCAATACAATAAATTTAGTTTAAGATGAGTTAACCAAATATCCTATATGAATTTATGATTTAAAGTATACAGGGTGTAGTGTGGTTGTAAAAAGAAAAATATGATTTTTCCTGAAGACAATCATCCATAAGTTCAAAACGGTGACTCGCAGACCCATGATGTTATACATCGTTAAAAAGGTCTTCAAATTTTTTATATAGATTGGATATTATATACAAGGGGTTGCAGTTAAAAAACTCAAGAAATAGACAAAACATGGCAACACTATAACATTTTTAAAATTAAAAAAAAAATGCCAGCTAATATAGATACAATAGGATTTTGTAATTCTCTTTGCGTGAACAAATTTTAATGAAAGGAATATTTATCGTATTCGTATTAATTAAAAAATAGGTCAAAAACTAATGAAAAACTTTAATAAATCCGAAACGTCGCGACACAGACCCATACTGTTATATATCGTTGAACTTGTCTTTGGAGGCGCTATCTAAATATATAATAATATACAGGGTGTCCCATTTAAAATAAGGAAGTGAACACCGGTCGCCAACACAATGAACACCCTGTATATGTGAAAGTGGAATTAATTAAAAGCATAAATTAATTCAAGAAACTTTTGTCCAATCTTTTTTTCTTAAAAGTCTGCAGTTTCTGAGAAAATGTATAGGACCCTAATAAATTGCCCACCCTGTACCTATGAGACATGAAATCTCGGAGTTGTCAACATTCGCATAGAACACAAACCTGATGCTTAAATTTTAAACAATATTAAAAGACTGTTTAAGCTAACTCTCTTTCTTGATGACTTTAATACAATTTCGAAAACAAAATGTAAAGTAGATTACAGGTTTATTTTAAGGCGATTTAAAAAAAAATACAGTTGTCAATTCGACACGTATGTATACTATGTATTCACATATGCTTAATTTATTACAACTGAATCAAAAATGTTTGATTTGAAAATAAAGTTTTCAAATTCAAACATTTTTGGTCCATTTGACCTAATAGATTAAGCATATGTGAATACATGATCTCTAAAATATTTGATTACCATATGCTATAATTGAAGCAATAAAAAAATTTACTAATGATAATATGCACTAGTTATTAATATTATAATTTTCAAAGTAAATGATCGATGAGGATATACCTACTTTTTCTAAATATATGCTTTTATTCCAGCAAATATATAAAAACAAGAATATTTAATTATCCTTGATTTTGTCAGTAAGAGCTTTTATAAGTTATTAATTTTATTATAAAACATTTATAAAACTAAAGTTTATCTAAAATCTGAAGAGGCCCCTAACTTCCTATATATACAGGGTGTCCCGCTTTTCATGAATACACCCTAATATCTCAGATATTACCAATGCGATTTTCTTAAAATTTTGGTGGTAATTTTATTTTAGAAAAAAGGAGTTTTTGGCTTACTAAACACTTTTATTTACCATTGACGTGCAGTCTTGGGGGGTAAAAAAGACTTGAGTTTTTGGGAAAAGTATATTAGTGCTTATTATAAATATTTTTTGTCAGATATAAAATCAGCATCTCCAAAAACCTCTTAATTTATATTTTTAAAATCTCAAGAGCTGATTTTAGGAGAAAAAAATATTTATTTGTTTTCTCGCTTTTTTAATAAATCCTTTATTTAAAACTACTACATCAGAATTCCAAATTAAATTATTTCAGATTTCTGTATTTTTAACATAACTACCTTCTAAAACAATATACTTTTCAAAAAATCTTAGTTTGGAAAGTAATTTTTTGACTAACCAGAACTAATTTTTTCTTGTAGTTTTCTTTACTCCCCAACTTTAAGAAAAGTAAAGGTACGTTTAGGAAGAATTGTTGAAAAGTGTATTGTTTTAGAAGGAAGTTATGTTGCAAATACAGAATTCTAAAATAATGGTTTTTGTAATTTTGATATAATAGTTTTAAATAAAGGATTTAATAAAAAAAGTGATTTTTTTTTTCTGCTAAAATCAACTGTTGAGGTTTTGAAAATATAAATTAGGGGGTTTTTGAGAATGCAAACTAGCAGAAAAAATTATTGTAAATAAGCCCTAATATACTTTTTCCAAAAAAATCAAGTTTTTTTTTCATTTTTCTAACATACTGCTGAGATATCAGGGTGTATTCATGAAAAGCGGACACACAATATATATATATATATATATATATATATATATATATATATATATATATATATATATATATATATATATATATATATATATATATATATATATATATATATATATATATATATATATATATATATATATATATATATATATATATATATATATATATATATATATATATATATATATATATATATATATATATATATATATATATATATATATATAATATATATACCGGGTGACTACGAAATCACTACCCAGCCCTTTATTTTCTTGAATGAAAACATATGGTTTTCAAATTTTGAGATGATATATTACATCATAAGATGCCGATTTTGGATATTATAACATATGTCTATCACTTCCGGTTTAACCGGAAAGAACATCAATTTTGATTTTTTTTATAGAACACCCTGTATATTTTTTGGAATTTGGATTCTACGGATCATTTCGGATATAAAATCTTTATTATATCCTATACCTATCTCTGCTTGTTTTTGAGAAAATGGCGATTAAAGATGTCCAAACTACCGCACATTATGCAGTTTTATGGGAAAACAAATAAATATTCTAAAAATTTTGTATGTTTAATTTAATTTTTCCTGAAGACTCTAAGTACTGCGAAAATTGACTTTTCTATTAATGTTACTTCAAAAATGTTAATGCAACACCCTGTATATTTTTTAAAATTTAAATTCTACAAGTCATTCCTGATATAAAATCCTTATTATATCCTATATCTATCTTGGTTAGTTTTTAAGAAAAGGGCGATTGAAATGTTCAAACGACCGCACATTATACAGTTATAGGGGCAAACAATTTTCTCAAAAACTAACAAAGATAGGTATATGATATAATATAGATTTTATATTAGGAATAAGCCGTAGTATTCAAATTTTAAAAAAATATACAGGGTGTTGGATTAAAATTTTTGAAGTAACATTATTAGAAAAGTCAATTTTCGCTTTCACTTCCGGTAAAGCCGAAAGTAGTTTTATTATAACCCTCACAGATAGGGTCTTTAGAAACAATTAAATTAAACATTTACAGATTTTAAAATATTTATCTGTTTTCCCATAAAACTGCATTATGTGCGGTCGTTTGAACATCTTCAATCGCCCTTTTCTCAAAAATAAGCAGGGATAGGTATAGGATATAATATAGATTTTATATCAGAAATGATCCGTAAAATCCAAATTCCGAAAAATATACAGGGTATTTCATTGAAAAAATCAAAGTTGATGTTGTTTCCGGTTAAACCGGTAGTGATAGACACATGTTATAATATCCAAAATCGGCATCTTATGATATAAAATATCATCCTAAAATTTGAAAGCCATATGTTTTCATTAAGAAAATAAAGTGTAGTATTTCAGTATGTCACTTATAATATATATATATATATATATATATATATATATATATATATATATATATATATATATATATATATATATATATATATATATATATATATATATATATATATATTATATATATATATATATATATATATATATAATATATATATATATATATATATATATATATATATATTGCAATAATTGCCATAGTAAAAAAAAAAACATAGAAAAATCATTGCCGGCAATGTTTTGGATAACCTAAGCATAAAATACGCGACATTATGCAAGAAACAGTCAAGAAATAAATTACGCGAACGTACGAACGCAATTTTAGTACATCAGGAGTTGAACATCCAAACGCAACTTGTAACAACCATCTAGGCAATGAATGTCAGCTTTTCAAATGAAATGTGACCAAAGATAATTGTGTGCAACCTGTACCACGCATACGGACCCCAGATTATCTTTAACTGTAGTTTAAAGCCTTTGCATGTTCAGGATTTAAAAGCCGTCTCCAATGGTTATTGTAAAAATTATCTATTGTGCTGAGTTGCATATTACGGTAAAGTATTGTTAGTGATTGGTTTTAAAATCAGGATGAAATTTAATTTAATTAATATGTTTAAGGAAATAAAAAATTGTCTTTAATTAACAGGTCCTAAATACAGGTTGTCTCAGGGTAAATTTTCCTTTTCAAATAATGGTAAAAGTAAAAGTTATAAACCTATAATCTATTTTAAAAACACCTAAATCTTGGACTGCTATTGTCTTTATTTGTTAATTGGTACACAACGTTTCGGTTGGTGATATATTTTCAATCATTTTTAGGTACCAACAGTTACTCACATTGTCTAACACCTTCAAGGAAATGGTGTAATCGATTTATTACAACAATATGAAAAGGGATAGACATGTGGATATACGTTTAAAAAAAATGTTGTCCATATGTTTACTTACTAACTCGTAACTCGGTTCTAAGCAGGTGCGAAAGTTTTGGAACACACTGGAATAACGAGACTAGAATATGGTTGAGTTTATTCTAAAAAAAATTTTTTAAAAAAAAAAAAAAAAAAGGGGGGTTTTTTTTTTAAAAAAAAAAAATTTTTAAAAAAAAAGGGGGGGGGAAAAATTTTTTTTAAAAAATTTTTAAAAAATTTTTAAAAAAAAAATTTAAAAAAAAAATTTTTTTTTAAAAAAAATTTAAAAATTTTTTAAAAAAAAAAAAAAAAAATTTTTTTGGGGGCCCCAAAAAAAAAAAAATTTAAAAAAAAATTTTTTTAAAAAAACCCGAAAAATTAAAAGGGGGCCCTTTTTTTAAAAATTTTAAAAAACCCCCGAATTTTTCCCAAAAAAACCAAAAAAAATTTTGGGAAAAAGGGTTGGGCCCTTTTTAAAAAAAAGGGGAAAACCCAAATTTTTTTTTTTAAAATTTTTAAAAAAATTTTTAAATTTGGGGTTTTAAAACCCCCCTTTTTTTAAAAATTTTTTTTTAAAAACCCCCCTTTTTTGTTTTTTTTTTAAAAAAATTTTTTTTTAAATTTTTTTTTTTTTTTTTTTAAAAAAAAAAAAATTTTTTAAAATTTTTTTTTAAAAGGGAAAATTTTTTTTAAAAAAAAACCTTTTTTTTAAAAACCCCAAAATTTTGGGACCTTTTTTTTTTTTTTTTTTTTCCAAAATTTTTTTTTTTTCCCTTTTTTTTTTAAAAACCCCAATTTGGGGGAAAAAAAAAAAGGGGTTTAATTTTTTAAAACCCAAAAAAAAAAAAAAAAAATTTTAAAAAAATTTTTTAAAAAAAATTTTAAAAAAAAAAAACCCCAAAACCCCCCCTTTTTTTAAAAAAAAAAAAAGAAAAAAAATTTTTTTTTAAAACTTTTTTTTTTTTAAAAAGGGGGTTTTTTTAAAAAAAAATTTTTTTTCCCAAAAAATTTTTTTTTTAAAAAAAAAAAAGGGGTTTAACTTTTTTTTAAAGGTTTTTTTTTAAAAAAAATTTTTAAAAAAACCATTTTTTTTTTTTTCCCCCTTTTTTTTTTTTTCCCCCCCCAAAAACCCCCCGGGGGGGGTTTTTTTTTTAAAAATTTTTTTTTTCCCCCCCCTTTAATTTTAAAATTTAAAAAAAATTTTTTAAAAATTTTTTTTAAATTTAAAAAAAAGGGAAAAAAAAAAAAATTTTTTTAAACCTTTTTTCCCCCCCCCTTTTTTTTTTTTATTTTTTTAAAAATTAAAAAATTTTTTTAAAAAAATTTTATATATATATATATATATATATATATATATATATATATATATTTTAATATAATAATATATATATATATAATTTTAATATAATATAATAATATATATATAATATATAATATATAATATAATATAATATTTTAATATTTTTTAAAAATTTTTTTTTTTTTTTTTTTTTTTTTTTTTTTTTTTTTTTTTTTTTTTTTTAAAAAAAAATAAATTTTTTTTTGGGAAAAAAAATTTTAAAATTTTAAAAAAATTTTTTTTTTTTTTAAAAAATTTTTTTTTAAAAAAAAATTTTTTTTTTTTAAAAAACCCCGTATATTTTTCAGAATTTTTTTGGTTTTTTTGATATAATATCTATATTATATCCTATACCTATCTTTGCCGGTTTTTTAAAAAGGCGATTAAAAATGTCCAAATTACATTATGAAATTTATGGGAAAACAAATAAATGTAAAAACTTATTATGTAAATTTAATTCATTTTTTTGACTTTATCTGTGGAGGTCATAAAAAAAAATTTTTTTTGGTTTACCAAAGGGGAAAAAAATTTTTTTTCCTAATAATGTTATTTAAAAAAATTTTAAAAAAAACACTTGGGGGATTTTTTAAAATTTTTTTACCGGTCATTCCTGATTTAAAAAATTTTATTATATTCTATACCTATCTTTGTTTAAATTTTTTAAGAAAAGGGCGATTGAAATGTTTAAACGACCGCACATTTTGCAGTTTTAGGGGAAAACAATTTCCTTTTTTTTTCTCGAAAACTAACAAAAATAGGTATAGGACTTAATTCAGATTTTATGACAGGAATGACCGGTAGAATCCATATTTTAAAAAATAAACGGGGTGTTGCATTTAAATTTTTGAAGTAACATTATTAGAAACGTCAATTTTCGCAGCACTTCCGGTAAAGCCGGAAATAGATTTATTATGACTACCAAAGATAGAATCTTGAGGAAGAATTAAATTAAGTATAATAAATTTTTATAACATTTATTTGTTTTCCCATAAAACTGCATAATGTGCGGTCGGGGACATTTTCAATCCCCCTTTTTCTCAAAAACAACAGAGAAGGATAGGACATAATCTAATTTTTGCGAAATATCCAAAACCAAATTCGAAAAATATACAGGGTGTTCCAAAAAAAATCAAAGTTGATGTCGTTTCCGGTTAAACCGGAAGTGATAGATACATGTTATAATATCCAAAATCGGCATCCTATGATATAATAATCATCCTGAATTTAAAAGCTTATGTTTTATTCAAGAAAATAAAGAGCTGGGTAGTGATTTTGTTTCACCCGGTATATATATATATATATATATATATATATATATATATATATATATATATATATATATATATATATATATATATATTATATATATATATATATATATATATATATTATATATATATATATATATATATATATATATATATATATATATATATATATATATATATATAAATTTTTTTATATATAATAAAATAAATATTAAATTATTATTATTATATATATATTATATATAAATATATTTTATTTTTAAAAAAATTTTTATATATATATATATATATATATATATATAAAATATATATATATATATATATATATATATATATATATATATATATATATATATATATATACCATAAAACTAAAACAACATTAAAATACAATTTTTTTATTCTAAATTTTATTTAAATCATATCTTTAAACAATAATATATATATATATATTAAATAAAATATCTAAATTTTATAAAAAAAAAATTAAAAAAAATATAAATATTTAAAAAATTAAATTTTTTTATTTTTTATAATTATAATAATTTTATAAAATATAAAAAAAAAAATATATATAAAAATTTTTCCATAAATATTTAAAATAATTTATTAATATATATATATATATATATATATATATATATATATATATATATATATATATATATATATATATATATATATATATATATATAAATATATATATATATATATATATATATATATATATATATATATAATATATATATATATATATTATAATATATATATATATATATATATATATATATATATATATATATATATGTATATATATATATATATATATATATATATATATATATATATATATATATATATATATATATATATATATATATATATATATATAACATATATATAAGGGTGTTTTTTTTTGGGAAATATATATATTTTTTCGGTCCCATCGTAAAATGTTGTTGAAAATACCACCAAATAAATAACTTGAAAGTTTCAGCCCTTAATATTAATATTAAACACTCGCCAAAAGCGTAAAGATTTTTCATTTAAAAAGCACGTAAACTTTGATCCTTTTTCCTTAAATTTCTATAACTCAGCAGCATTTTATGTTATCGTGTTGCCCAAAGACAATATTTTTTGAGAATTAAATGCTCTACAAAAGTGTCCATTGCGCCAAAGTCGCAACTAACACCGGCGAGGTAGTACTGGTCACCAAACCTAATTTTTTTATTAAATTCTCGTTTTTTTGTCATTTTCTCAGAACGTTATTTGTTCCCAATTTATGGAAAATATAAACAACTTTTAAACTTTATTTTTTTAGTTGTTTGAATGACACAACCGCTAAAGAGTAAACAGGTGTCCGTATCAATATTTTAGGTGTTAATGACACGGTAGACGAAAAATTTTTTTATTTAAACGTGTAGAAAATGGACCATTTTGAATTTAAAAAAAAATATCATTTTAAATCAAAAGATATACGAGGAATTGGTAGCAGTTTTATTTGATATTCAATTATTTTACATGAATCATTTTCGGATTCGGTACAGTACAGGTAGAGTCAAAAAAGCGGCCTGTCTAGTCCTCGTTGGATAACCCTGTACATACTTAACAAGATACAAGTTTTAAAAACTTTAATCCTTTGTTTATAATAATTTGATAACTCTGATAAAAAAATAAAAAATCAGAGAAATATTGTCAAAGTTATAAAGTTATTAAAAACAAAGCATTAAAATTTTTAAACTTTAATGACGTGATCTTGTTAGGTATGTATATAATGTACAATGAAGAGGAAAGTTTGAAAAAATTTTGTTAATTAATAATTGTCCAGCTTATTGAAAAATTAACATTAAATTAAATTTTTAACGGTAATAAATTCTTTAAAGTGTAATTGAAAAAAAGGGTATTAAATATTTTCAATAAATATTTAATATCCTAAAAAAATTATTTAGTGTGACGTACCTAATTTAAAATTATAAATAAAGGAGACAAAACTCCAGAAGTTAAAACTTTTTAATTGGAAATTTCCTCCTCTTCAAGGATCTCTTTTTAAAATTTTCGCTATCTCTTATGGTTTTTGAGTTATCATCAAAAATTGAAATGTATTTTTTTATTTCGTTTTTTGTTACTAACAATTGCAATTTTTATTGACAGAAAAAAATCTTCCAAACGCCTTTCTCAGATTTACAATTCGCGTCGAATAAGCTTTTGCTCATATTTTTCGAAGCCTTCTAACTATTTTTCTCAGGTAACTTCTCGACTAGACTAATTTATTTGACTGGTTTTTAGGGCCGTTACAATGATCGATGTACGAAACGAGAAGCATAAAATTGATTAAATAATTTAGTGTACGAAACTAGAATATTTTAGGTCAATTTTCGAAGTGTACGAAACGCGAATGTACGAAACAAGAAAACACCAGTTATAAGGATTTTAGAGATAATATCCTATTTTTACCTTTAGTGGCTGAGCTAAATATGTAAATCAGATATAGAACTTCGAAATATCGCACCTGCATCCCAACATTTATTTTCAAGAATGGACAGCTAAATGAAAAACACTTTAGATTCCACAAAAATATGTGACAATGCTCGCGAATTCTTTCAATTCTTTTGGAACCGGACTGCATAGATCAACTACAAATACCCAAAGAAGCTACGTTCTAAAATCTTTACGTTTTTTACGGTTTAGGGCGGGAAATATATATTCGTAATTTTTAAGTGACTAAGAGTCTACGAACACAGTGATTTTCTTAGGACATTCGTATTGCCTGTTTTGGTAAAGTCAGTGTGACACATAATGCTATTGGCCTTAAGGGGAACACACACGCAATAATAAGTTTATCTTTTTAAAAGCTCTCCCAAAGGAAAATAAAATTTTTTAAAGCAAATCATCTATTTTTATTTGTTTCGTGAATTTTACCAAATTTTATAGCCAAATTCGATATTTTGCAAATATATACATGTTGTACGCAATTGGCGAAAACGGCCAGTGCCCGAAATTTATACCCACAACGCGATGTGGATTTTGCAAATTTTCCACATCGCGTTACGGATATATTTTATATGCTCAAAACGCGTTGTGTGTAAATTTCAAAAATCCACGACGCGAAATCACGACAATCATCGAAGACACGCGACGGTTTTTGTGTTATGGGTAATAATAAATACCCATAAGGCGAAAATAGATAACCTTACTTATTTTAATCGGTAGCAGTTGTCTATTTTGTTTATTTGTTTGTCTTTTGTCGAAGTTTTAAGTGAAATTTCGATAAAAATGGATAAATCAATCGAAAATCTTAAAAAAGAATTCGAAGATGGTTTAAATAAACTTTATATAGAATCAAACATTAGGTCTACACTCGTTTTAGAAGGACCAGAAAAATCAAGACAATTATGAAAATTAAGCTAAAGAAATGGTGGACAACAATAATGGCAATAATGATAAGTATAGTGTGACAGAGAGTGAAGTTGAAAATAGCTTAAATTATCAGATAACACAAAGGGGTAAAAATATTTTGAATCAAAGAGAGGAATCACATAAAATGATGAAAATTCAAGCAACGAAAATGCTGTGTGAGTCAAGTAAAAGATATGCAGATATGCTCCTTTAGAAATTGGAACAAATATTTTGATCCGAGTACCAGATGTTGACAGAGGCCGACTAACTTCAAGATATGGTTTAGCCATTATTAATAATGATGGCTTGTATAAACTAAGTACTGAGAATGGGCCGCTAGACAGATTATTTTCAAGAAATGAACTTCTTTAAGCAGATTCGCAGTTCATGTCGCAATCAAATGATAATAATATCAAGAAAATACCCTTGCGAACTGCAGCAAATATGTCGTCTAAAGGTTCCGGTCAAGGTTTTCTCAGATGCAATTGTAAAAGATTTTGCGGTGATAATAAATGTTCCTACAAACAACGAAACAAAAAGTGTAGCTCAAAATGTCATGGATCACTAACATGCAAGAATAAATAATAAAGATTAGTTTTATAAAAAATGTGTATTTCATAAATAGATCTTAAGAACGTGTCAGTATTTTTATTTTACATATCTTTTGATTGATTTTTTCACATTACTTACGAACCTACATATTTTTTGCCTTATGGGTATTTATTATTACCCATAACACGAAAACCGTCGCGTGTTGATGATTGTCGTGATTTCGCGTCGTGGATTTTTGAAATTTACACACAACGCGTTTTGGGTATATGAAATATATCCGTAACGCGATTTGCAAAATTTGTAAAATCCACATCGCGTTGTGGGTATAAATTTCGGCCACTGGCCGTTTTCGCCAATTGCGTACAACATATATTCGTATATATAAAATTAAAGGCATTTGAAATATTTTTAAAAGAAAATTGTTTAACTTTAACGGGCTATGTTTTTTTTAGGAAATATAGGTTGAATTTAGGAAAAAAATACAAATAGGGGATTTGTTTTTAAAACTTAGATTTTTATCGTAGGAAAATGAAATTTCTTTACTTTCCCCTTAAGGCCAGTATCATCTGGTATATATTTGGTGTAAGTTCTTCTTCTTCTTCCCTGGGAGCCGTCTGGATTTACTACTTTTATACCAATCCTCCCATTAGTCTTGTTCCTTCTACAAATCTTTATAAGTTTCATGTATTACTTTTAGGAATTTAAAGTTGAAAAATCCTAGATCCGCCACTGGATGAAGTATTAAGTGTAAAATTTTGAACTCAATAATTTTTCCGTAAACTCAACATACCAAAAACATTTATGTAAAATAAAAATATTATTTTTAGTATTAATGCAGACAGAACAGAAAAAAGTTTGCCTTGTCAAAAAAGAACTTGGTTCAATTTTAGAACTCACTACTTAGGAAGCCGAGATTTTTGGATAGGAACTTGGCTTCATCTTACGTTATACTATATATAATATATATATATATATATATATATATATATATATATATATATATATATATATATATATATATATATATATATATATATATATATATATGTTGGGCGCAAAGCCCGAAAACGGCCAATGGACGGAAAAAGTGGCCAAACCCCGGTCTGGTCGTCAAAAAACAGATTGTGTGCTTGTTTCAAAATAAAAAGCAGCTTTGCTTACCAGAACTAACCATGACCAACTAGAACTTAGGGCTCTTGAATTTGTCTTAATTATTTGTATAAGTTATAAACAAAATTTTAACAACGTATTGGAAAAACCCGGGGAAATATATAATTACACTTTTAAAAAATTTTATAACTTCTATCAAAAATTATAAAAATTTTGTTAATAACTACCTAGTCGGTCATGGTTAGTTCTGTTAAGCAAAGCAGCTTTTTATTTTGAAACACGCGTTCTGGCCTACCTTAAACGGACAAAAAGCAATATTTCGGACATTGCTGTCGACCAGAACGGGGTTTGGCCACTTTTTCCGTCCATTGGCCGTTTTCGGGCTTTGCGTCCAACATATATAACCGTATAAATTCATAATTTTTGATATGATCTCTTTTTTTCTCTTAGTTTCATTGAATGGAAAATGGAATAAAACCCTGCCTGCCTTTTAAATTCTAAGGCAATTATGTGTGACCTCAAAACCTCAGGTTCAATCAGATTGCAAACCTATGAAATACTCCCTAAATATATGCAGTTTTCAAATTTGCAAGTCAGTTGGTCAGTCAATCAATCTTTTAGTCAATCAGTAGTAAAATGTGTCATTTTTAAAATCGAATATCTCAGACACAACTCGACGTAACTTTACAGGTAATTAAAGTATTTTTGTATTATTTTTATTATATGTAAATTTAAATACCAAATCACATATTTTATGTGAAACGATAACGAACTTATGATAGGGAGAAAATGATCTGAAACCTTTTATGTAATATAAACAACGCGTACGTCAGGCCGGACTTTGGCCCAGCGCCCTACCATGAGCCTAGATAACTAATTAAGGGATAGATCCAAACACATAAATAAAAAAGAGACGATGATATTTTTTGTGAGAAGAAGTCGCAAGTGGACAGTTGTTTAGGTGTTTCGTCTATGTTATGGTGGAGGAAACAATAGAGTAAACCGTATAAATTTATAATTTTATGATTATGTTACATATCAATAAAATGCTCTAAATTAATGTAACTATTTGTCAAAATAATAGTTAAAAATAATTTAAAAGAGATATTTAAATTTTAAAGGAAACCGTTCAATAATGGTAAAAGTGTGTTGTAAAAAGTCTATTTAAAATTAATTCATTAGGTCTGATCAAAATATAAACATAAAAAAAGAGTTGTAAAAAATATTTTATTTCTTTTCTTAAACTGGAACCGCCAAATTTAGGACAAAATTTAAATAAACCTGTTACAAATTAATTTTTACCATACATTTCTGGCTCATTAAATAAAATTCAATAAAAAGGTAATAAATTAAACATTCGTACCATCTTTAAAACAGAAAACACTATGGTATCTCAATTAATCAAAGAAAAAGATTTCTTGTGAATGTGATAGATTTTATATAGGTGAAACTGTCAGTAAAAAAATATCGAACATACATTAAAAATACAGATTTTTACAAATCAAAAATCCATAAACATTTATTTAATAACAAACACATAATTAATTGGAATGTTTCTAGTATTTTAGCAAAAAAAAAAACGTAAAATTAAGGAACGTTCTGCTGCTATATTATTATATAAAGATAATTGTGTACCATCAATATCCGCTAATTTATATAAAACATAGTTACGTTTGGTTGATGCAGGCTTTGGAAAAACTTAAAAGTCAATTAACATTCCAATCTTTTTATTTTTAAAATATTAATATACCAGTTACAACAGATTAATGTTAGGTATGACAAACGTCAAAAATTTCTAACGACTGTCTCAAAGTATCTATAATTTTTATCAAAATTTTACCAATTATAATTTTACCTAGTTTTTTAATTTTTAGTTAAGTTTCTATACTTTATTTTTATCTTAAAAGGTGGTAGACTTGCCACCGCAACGTAGATAAATATTTAAATTTTGGAGTTCTTTAGGGTTTTTCTTTTTTCTGTTTACGTGGTCAACTAGTTTAGAGGGATCAACAGGACTGAGCAAGCTCAGTACCTATACCCGATACATCTAGTGTACCCAACGAGTTTCTATGATCATGAATTTTTTGTTTTTATTGCTTCTGTTTTTATGGTGATGGGCCCAAGAGAAAAAATAAGCCTTGTCATAGTTAAAAATTTGGCGCATGTCCCGACTGCCGACATATTTTTCGGGCACTTTATTTAGAAATATATGAGCAGTGCATATGTTTACAAAAAAATTAGCAATAAAACAAATTATAATAAAATTTATTTTGTTATAAACAGTTTATTTCAATTATTGTGCATACTCCTTTCTCTTCTGCCGCTCTTCTATAGGTATTTTCACGGCTTTTGCTTAGAGGAGTTGGCCAGTATAATTCCTCCTCTAGCAGCTCCTTGCATAGCATCACGTAATGCAACTTTTATGCATCCTGTTAAAGTTCAGTTAGAGAGGCCCCGAACTTCTCGCTTTCTTCGTTCCTTCATCCCTAGAGTGTCAAGGCTATGGAACCTGCTGCCCGCAAAAGTTTTTCCTTCTCCTCCCAATCTCCAAATATTTAAGTCCCGTGTAAACAAACTCCCTCTTACCACAGACACTCACGGTACATTAGTACTTAGGCATCAGCCTTCGTGGACTGTCCCAAGATAAAAAAAAATACATAATAAAATAATAATTCAAATATTTAAATTAAAATTTATAATGTTATCTACAAGGAAAGGGGCTACAAAACGTTGTTTTTATGGAGTATGCCGCAGTGATACGCGTAGTAAATCCTTTTAAGAATATTTATATTATTTTATTAGTTTTTAAAAGCCTTGTTTTGAATATCAACTTATTAAAATAAGTAAGCGGAAGCACTTAAAAATTTGTCCCAAATGTGATAAATGCAATTTGTGGGTGAAGCGGTGTGGACGAGGTGATGGTCGATTTCAAGGAATTGATAATATCAATATCCAGACCCATCAGTTGTGTAAAAAAGAAAGGTAATAGATAAGGTAATATATTTAAATAATTATAAATATAATGGCTTGCACCATAACCTGAAATAATATATTTTGTCGTAGGTAAAACTCAATCAGTTCCTGTTGACCTCCGATCAGTGAAGTGCTCGCGATAAAAAAACTACATAGTTTTTTCAGGGAAGGCGGCTGAAGGCGCTGTATCAACAGCTTTTACCATCGGGGATTAAGGAGGAACTCAAGCCAAACGATGGAGTCCTTCTTCTGGGGCTAAGCGCTGTGAACAAAGATTCCTATACCTGTTTCTTTCTGAGAGCCCCACGCACGAGGGATTTTCCTAATGGCGGGAGATGGTTGCGCGCTCAGCAGGGAGGGGCAGTATTGACAGAAAACGGTTATGCGTGATACTAGAAGCAGTCCATGGTCGGACGGCCATTGTTTGTGCCCTGCATCGATAATTTTTTTCCTAAGAATTCAAGTTTTGGAAAAGTTCGGAATTTCTGAGGGTTACAGAGCCCGACGATCCAGAAGTTCCACCTACAAAGCTCGGAAGGCTCACGTTGACAACAACGTGTGCCTGGAACGGGAGAGCTGGCAAACTGCCTTGCAGCAGCGCCATAAACAGAGCAGTATCCAGTATCCAGGTAAAAGTCACCTAGAAGCTCACTAAAAACATAGAAATAAGAATTTTTTTTTTCTATTTTGTAATTACTTTACTTGTTACCATGACAGGTAGAATACTGTTTTACTTGACATCTAAATTATTATTATCCTAATCTCTCAACCAGTTTGGCTTAATTTTCTTCTTGATGACGACCATGGCACTTCAACCATCGTCGTAACTGATCACAATTGTGGGCTTCCACGGTAGAAAGCACTAATAAACAACCAACAATTAATTTTTCATTTAGTTTCCTATATATTACAGGTAATAATGCTGGTTGCCAGCCATATTTATAAAAAGTGCCCGAAAGTTTCGTATTGCCGCCTTTTTAACATGGCGGAGGCGCTTGCGTTGAGCATACCCTTAAAAAGCCTATACTATCCAGTTTTGTTAACCCCCAAAAACTTGGGAGAAAAATACTAGTTTTTCTATTTTATAGCTATTTTGGTAACCAGTTAAATTTGCGAACGCAGCTGAATGCCTACCCACCTACAAAACATTGATTAATAGCCATAACATACATGTTGTAGCTAACTTCACGACGAATTCCAAGTGCGAGTATAGCAGTTTCTCATGATTCGTGATCTGTAAGCTCTGCCCTAGCGCATATCATATATTTGTCGTGTTCTTAGGCCAATATCGCTTCTCTTCTCGCTCGAACACGAAAACGATACAAGGTACAAGTTGCAGACGACTTCTACACGAATTCAGGTGATATACATGGGACTCGATCGAGTTCCTCTGATTTAAATATCGAAGTCGATATTTATAGTCGACTATATTTATCGGAATATCTCGCGTATTATAAATGAGTCTAAGCTCTGCGTTTTGTCAAAAAACAAAATTAAATTAAAAAATTAACTCTAACGGTAAACGTTGAAACCCTATTTTCATCTAAAAATAGTTTTTTATTAGAAAACCAAACTTTATTTGCCAGGAAAGGAGTTGTTGACTGTACGAGGTGTTTAGTATATTTCTGAAAATTCTTCGGAAAATTGTATATAACAAAAATCGAGATATTTTTCTTCACACGGAGGTCTGGAATATTGGTTAATTAACCAAAATATAGAAACATAGCGCCAAATTCTGTTGAAATAGGCTTGATAGTTTCTGCACAATAATTTTGTATAGAAAATCGTAAATATTTGTAAACTGGGTTAAGTCCATACACATTTTTTTTTATTTTAATAACACTAAAAACTTGGACTTTAATCGTCTTTATTTGTTAAGATATACACAACGTTTTGGTTAGTAATGTATCTCCAACCATTTTCAAGTGATAACTAAAAACTATTCTTAAAAGTTGCGACTTGTATACTATCCGTTGTTCACCAAAGCTTGACTGATTTCCACGGTTCAGCAACGGCTGCCAGATATTCGGAATGTCGATACTAGGCTTGCTAAATAAATACAGCTCTAACTTCAAGTGATCTTTTCGTTTTCCCGATGTATACTTCACCACATTCACAGAGAACTTGGTAGATATAGTCATTATTTGAACTATTGTTGTCCGGTCTCGTCTTAGTAAGTATACTTCCTGGAGTGGTTTGGGATTTAAATGCCGTTTTAATATTACACCTATTTGCGATTTTGCGGATCTTTCCCGAAGTTCTTTTAATATATGGAATTGTCATAAATATTTAGTCATGATTTTCAGATTTTTCGATTTTTTCCTTTACCAGTCTTTCACTGTATCCTTCTGCTTAAGATCCCTAGTTATGTTACTTATATCCTTCTGCAGCGATTCCTTATTGTTACATAAGGTCACTGCGCGGCTATATAGAGTACGTTTGACCCTCTGTTTTGTTTTGTTAGGGTGATTAGAATTCTGGTGTAAATATTGTTTAGTTTGGGTAGGTTTTCTGTCTACTGAGGTTTGTATATGTCCATTATTTTATTTGACTAGAACGTCGAGAAAAGGTAGGGCCGAATTTTGCTTCTTCTCCATTGTGACTTTTTGAGTGAAATTTAAAATGAATTTTAATTGAATTTGAATGAAAATTGAGAAAACTTTTTTTTATTTGTTTAAATAAAAAATGTTTAAACAATTTTAAAAAATCTTTTTTTGTTCTAGAATTATTTAATTAGTAAAATATAAAAAAATAGATAAAAAACAAACATTTCATATAAACTATGTGCAAAAAGCTGACATTTTCTATTGTTTATAGATTCGCCTTATACGCCTGCAAACTTTGATAACTTGTTTCTGAATAAACTAATATGTCATTTATGACAAAACGTAATAAACAGTCTAAAAGCTTTTATAACTTATCATTTTTTTAATCCACAATTTTTAAAATTATAGTTTAAATTTATTTTTATTTTTTATCTTGAAGACGGTGGTCGATTTGCCACCGAAACGTAGATTATTGTTGGCTTATTTCCCCTTTTTTACTATGGAAGTTCTAATGTCAAAAATATTTTATTGCACATTCCCACCAAATAAGGCATTTTTTAAAAAGGTATCGTATTACCTAATATATCCCTTTTTGGGCCGAGTTGGACGACTCCTGAATTTACATTTAACTCTCGTTAATTTTAAAAGGCCTGCTAATGTCAGATGGTAATAAATTACTGTTTTAGTATAGAAAAAATTAACAGCAAACTATTAGAGCACGAATCAAGAGATGGTACCTATTTCCAAAAAAACCCAAAAAAATCTATTTGCGTTCATTAAGTAATTAAAATGTTAATTACCCATAACTTTATTTAATACCCACATTATCGTAGTAATGGAAAATGTATTTTGCGTAATAAATGAGATTAAATATGTATTAGACAGCAATCTTGTTGATGTCTTTAATTTAAAATAAAGATAATATAAGTGTAAAATATAAGTTAGCTTAAGAGCAGATATTACAAGAAATTATGTTGCCTTTAATAACAACAATGTTATTAATAACAAAGTAATAAATGAAAAAAATCCCAGTAATTAATAGCCGAATGCCATGAAGAAAATAAAACAGTTTAAATGTGCTCAAATAAAGCAATTAAAAATTATTAAAAACTTTTACTACTTAACAATACTACGCTGTTTCAATGGTAGTCGGTTATTGATAACATGAATTTTTTTGTTTTGTTATTAATTGCATTGTTGTTATTGGCGCTAATACCACAGCGCCATCTGACTCATCATTTTGTTATTAGAAAACATGTCCCTAATGAAATTTAATGGTTATTATAACATTTTTTCACTCCTTCAGTTCCCACACTAATAGGGATGAAGGGGCGAACAAAGTTCGGGACTTTTTAGACGGACTATAAGGGATGTAGAAGGATGGTGTTTTGTGATGCCCTATTAGGAGCTGCAGGGGGACAAGGTTTACTGGTTAAGTACCACTACAGATCGTTGGTAGGAGAAAATGCTTTTCTGTACAAGAAGGATCATTCAAAAACCGATTACTCCGCTTTGGTGTAGAGCAAACCATTTCAAAAACACGAGAAAAACATGAAATTATTTAAGATACATTTAGCACCTACGGGAAAATTAGTTTTTTGTCTGTAAAGAGAAATCCAAGCTTACTGCAAGCTGCTCACAGCAGCGAGCATATTTTTGGTACATTAATGCAATATTAATTGAAGATCTTGTGTCTTACCATGCGTTAATTTACAAATTAGGCTTAGAGTCTGGCTTAAAATAAATATTAGAGTTAAGGGAACCACCATCAAAAGAAATAAATAATTTATCGTGGAAAAGAGAAGATCAGTAATTTTTAAGAAAAGATGCAGTGAAGCCAGTACTCTTCCTTGGGGTGCTTCTGGATAAATAATTTGGAGAAAGCTTTACAAAAACATTTTTTTATGGATTAGAAAGGTAACGGGTTATTTAAGCCGTGGTGGGTGACGTTAGGTGGAAAGGTGGTTAAGGAGCGCATTATCTCAGAAATGGTCAAAAGCCTTAAATATCTTAAAAGTAATAATCTCAAAAACATAAATATTTCTTATATTTTTGTGGCGGGTTTGTTTGTTTCTAAATATTCTTTGAAATACTTACTAGACATGCAAAAAGAGACTGCTTCTGTCTATGGTCAGATATATGCACACAGTAAATTAACCCTTACGAGCTTGAAAAAAAATAAAAAAATAGTTTTTTTTTCCAGTTAGTTTATAGATTTTTTCTTTCTTAATGTTAGTAAGTTTTAAGGCTTAAAATTTCTGACTTCCCTTTAAGGTATGTTTAAAACTTAGGATATTGGTTTTTTATTTTGTATTAATAATGCACCAAGTATGCTGTCTTTAATACGAAGTAAAAAAATTAAGGCCTCAAGGGAGAAGTACATAACAGTTTTTTGCCATTTCTTTTATTTTGTATGCCTTCATTTAGTTTGCTTGTCAAACCGGGTGTTGTTGTTCATTCTTTGGAAAAATATATTGTTTTTGCTTCTGAGGGTTTTTTTATTTCGGAATTTTTGATTTTTTTACTAAAATTGGTTGGTTGCGAAAAGTATTAATTACAGCATCTTCGCCGTTTCAAATAAAATATTTCTAAAGTATTTCAACACTTCCTTTAGGTGTAGAAAGTTTGGAATGATCGGAATCAATTTTTCTTTTTAATAAATTGTTTTGCTTTCAACGGTATTTAATTTTTAAGTTTTTTTTATTTATTTATTTAGTAAAATTTTGCTACAGCAGCAACTATCTCTTTTTTAATTCTGGACACTATTTAAGCCTTTTTAATTTCAAATAATTGATAATGAATTTTTCTTTATAAAAATAAAATCTTAAAGTTTTCAAAGATACAGTGTAAGCCAATATTTTTCTTTTTTAAGGACCTTTAACAAAAATCAATCATAACCGGTTTTACGTAAAAATAAGAGGGGTTCGTCCCCTTCTAATAATTGTGCCATTGTCTATAAATATTCTTGAACGAATAATCCATGCTAGACCCTGGCTAATGGCTATTTTTGCTGAAGCATAGAGTCTACACCCTTTTTTAAATTAAAACTCTTAGTCCCAATTTTTTTTAACTTGTTACACAGTGTAAGAATAAAATCTGGACTATCTCTAATATTTAGCTTATCTCTAACATTTTGAAAAAAACGCTAGAACTCGATTTTTTTCACTTACATTTTGGGGTAATTTTTTATTTATTGACAGCTGTTAAAATTATGACGTTACTATTTTTTTAAATTGCATCATACGGCTTGAGACATGTCATGTGAAACTTCTTTCCTCATACAGTACTTTTCTAAATTTTGACGCAATTTTGTCAAATCGTTTAAAAATGGCGTCCAATTAAACCTAAAAAATATTCCTAATTAACTGAGAGTAAATGACTTAATATTCTTTGGTTGGATTTTCTTTATTAAAAAAAGCAATGCAGAACCTCTTTCTGCATTTTTTTTTATCTTGGGACATCCAAAAGGCTGATGCCTAAGTACTAACATACCCACTAAGCAGAGAACATCTTGAGCACGTTTTGTAACGTTTTTCAAAAGTAACTGTGATAACGTTTAATTTTAAACGTTATTTTATCATGTCTGTTTCGCTTTCTTGAATTGTTACTGATAATTTTCGTTTCTGTAACATACCCTTATGAATATTTTTAATACGGTATAGAACAACATCTTACTGACGTAATTTTTATGTATTTTTATATTAACGTTAAAATGTTGCTATGTATAGAATGGTCTTTTAAATACAAGTTCGATACATCTATTAATATACGTATCAGATACGATTATAATTTGATAAGACATAAAATGTTATTACTGTAACGTTATAATAATGATATTATTTAATGCAGAATCGTTACGTTCACTGCGTCTATTATATTTCCTCGTGGAAATGTAAACACAATTAACATATCGACCTCGTTTGCTTAAATGTACCCCGCACGCCAGGTTTAGAAACAAAGATTAGCTTCGCTTTAGTACTTAATCTTACTTTATTTTAAGAAACATTGTTTTTTGTGTTAAAGTTTTTTCTCGTGATATTAAAGGGAAATATGGATCGGAAAGTAAGTATATTACACTCTTTTTTATTACACTTTAGTTTTTATGTATGTATGTAGGTATATAGATAAACTGACCAAAAATCCAGATTTTGAAGGTAAGGTTTTTAAGCCATAAGTCTAGAAAATCCAGCATTAGCCGTTTCCTAAAGATAAATATTGGGGTAATAAGTCCGGATTTAGTTTGTTGAGGTACCTCCCATTTCCTAGATACATATAAATTAAAGAAAGTATAGATTAAAATTTGGTTGCTTTATACCTTACATATTAGTCATTTTTAAAAGACTGGAAAGTAGTGTTTTTACAAGTCGAGTCAAGCGGTTTGTAGGGCGAGCCGTAATTGGCCGTAGGCGACTTCTGGAAGCTTGGCGAAACCTGCAAAACACTTGTTTTTCGGTCATGTAATGTACAATGTTTTTTTCAACCGAAACTATTTAAAAAAAAACAATAATAATATTTTAATAATCGACGACAGGTCTATTTATCCGCTTGACATGGATTTGATACTTATTATAACAATAAGAATATTTTAAGACACCCACAGAACGGTAGTACTTAGGCTAAGCCTTTGTGGGCTGTACAAAGATAAAAAAAAATTCAATAAAGTTCGTTTCCGTAACAACCATGCATAAAAACGGCTATGCTCCAAATAGCAGCTTATTTTTCATTTCATGGATCTGCAAAGTACCTAACAAATGGGTTTAGTGACAAATGAGTATTTTCCGATCGATCAGAAAAAAACGTTTTAGGGGACTTATATAGCAAAAATTGGGTATTTTCAATAAATGAAATACTTCGGTTGAATAAATTTGATCAAAGTTGTAACTCAAAGTATTCACTGTGAAGTCTTTTATTTTGTACTTTTTAGAGGCCCTGATGTTAGACACTTCACACATAAATAATAGTAATAATAATAATATTAAAATTTTTAGAAAATTAATTTTTAAATAAATTGTAGATGCAACACATTATGTTTTCAAATAACAACTAATCAAAAAGTGGATTGGCAATTAAAAAGAGAGGCATAGGTTTAACATGCTCAAGGAACGTAACTAGTATAACTGTAAGTAAAAGTTTTCTTAAGGGATAAATTGAATTTTTAATTGGATTATTTCTCAAATAGAAGCAAAATAATTATATAGTAAAAAATGTCTAAATGTTTTTTTTTTTTTAAATTGGGTGGTTTATTAGTAGTTTACTCTACCATTTAGTAATGGCTTATCGAGTAGCTAATATAAGAGAAAATTTGATTATACAGTGTGTCCCAAATTGGTGGGGAATGTATGGGGATCTTGAAAACCACGATAGATAGAAAATCGGTTAAATGGGGAAAGTTTTGGACAATTATGTTAGTAAGCTAATTCCGTTTACTACATGGTTCTATCTATTCAGGTTTTTAAGAAATTTTGAATAAACCTGAAACATGCATTTTCGAAAATCGGCCATATTTTTTTATAAGTGAAAATTTTTCAAATCTGTAAAAACTTCTTCAAAGCAACTTTTTTTGTAGAATATGACAAAGTAGTCAATTTTTATTTTCTACGTTTCGGCTTTTTAGAATCATCATCAACTTTATTTTTTCATATGAACGCCATATTGGATTTTTACGCAGCCAAATAGTGCTTTTTATTCTGATTTCAACAATGTATAACATGTTATAATTTAAGAGTTTATAACCTCATTTATTTTAAAAAACAAATATTTTCTCAGTTGGCCTTGATTCCGGCGAACGTATTTTTTTTGTAAACAATAAAATATTAGTAATTAGCAAAATAGATAAGCTAAACAGATATTTTACAGAAATGGGTTTCGCGAACATAGCTATAACGTTAATACCGTGTTACAACAAAACTACACCTAACAAGTTAATTGAAACAAGTGAAAACAAAAACAATGAAAAGTGGCTAAACTAATATTCCTACTAAAATGAAGATGTAAGATAACGACCTAAATTCAAAATGTTGTCCATATTTCTCAACATATTAACGATATTTTTTTAAATAGTCCTAATTACCCTATGAATGGTTAACTTAGGTGAGTGGAATTCTCTATCCAACATCCCTGGCTGAAGATGTTGGATTTTCTTTAAATTGTTGGTTAACTGTAGCATCTCGTTGTCGATTTTCTTTAACGTACTTCCTAAGTCGTTTTTGAAAGTATGTTAGTTTAGGATGTTGCCTTTCAGGGAAATTGTCGAAATACGTTTGCGCAGCTTTATTAACATTTCTATTGCTTTGGAAATAACGTTGCAAAATATCAAGTTTTTCTTCAAATAATTAATCATTTAACAAAGTTAAAAAATGTTTAATAACGTACCCGAGCTAACTTGATAATGACGCTAGATGACATTCGCCGGAATCAAGGCCAACTGAGAAAATATTTGTTTTTTGAAGTGGATGAGGTTATAAACTCCTAAACTATAACATGTTATACATTGTTGAAATAAAAATAAAAAGCACTATTTGGCTGCGACAAAATCCAATATGGCGCCCATATGAAAAAGTAAAGTTGATGATGATCCATCAACTTTACTTTTTCATATGGGCGCCATTACATTTTGTTGTAACACGGTATTAACGTTATAGCTATGTTCCCATTTTCGTAAAATATCTCTTCAGCTTATCTATTATGCCAATTACTAATATTTTATTGTTTACAAAAAAAATGACGTTCGCCGGAATCAAGGCCAACTGAGAAAATATTTGTTTTTTGAAATAAATGAGGTTATAAACTCATAAATTATAACATGTTATACATTGTTGAAATCAGAATAAAAAGCACTATTTGGCTGCGTAAAAATCCAATATGGCGTCCATATGAAAAAATAAAGCTGATGATGATTCTGAAAAGCCGAAACGTAGAAAATAAAAATTGACTACTTGGTCATATTCTACAAAAAAAGTTGCTTTAAAGAAGTTTTTACAGATTTGAAAAATTTTCACTTATAAAAAAAATATGGCCGATTTTCGAAAATGCATGTTTCAGGTTTTTCAAAATTTCTCAAAAACCTGAATAGATAGAACCATGTAGTAAACGGGATTAGCTTACTAACATAATTGTCCAAAACTTTCCCCATTTAACCGATTTTCTATCTATCGTGGTTTCCAAGATCCCCATACATTCCCCACCAATTTGGGACACACTGTATATTTAAAAAATTGTAGGTTTTAAAGCCAACACAAGGTTTTTATCCTATATAATTGGGAAATAAAGTATCTAGGATACTATCTGCAAATACAGTTTTTTTTGCTAAACTTGTGATATAAAATTATCTTTTTAATTAATGAAGCAATTATGTCAGTAACCAAAAGTTTTGGGGCAAATATTTTACAAAGTTTTTTTTTCAGGTGCAACTAGGAGGAAAAAATAGAACAGAACATGGATATTAAAAATACATGTACATACGGTTGATTTTTGATAAGGATTTATAAATTATGTAGGCAATTTTTATACCTAACTTTAGACCTTTTTACTTTTTTTTAAAATATTACTCATATTTACACATCACAAAATATTTAAGACTTTTTATAAAGTAAATTAAGAAAGATAAATATTATCACATGAACATTTTTTTATATGGACTGTTACACTTTATATGGATATGGAGAAAATAAGCTTTCCATATTAAATAGTCTGTACAAAAATTTGGGAAATATGAAAGGAGAGTTGTAGACATCAGATATTTTTATGAATAAATTTTTCCCTATAGTTTATATTAGTTTTTTTTTTAATTAGGGATAGTTGCTCGTCACTGGTTTTATCTTGGAAACTATTGTACTTCTTTGGGGTGGACGAAATAATTATTATCAAAAATAACAGGCAATTTATCACAACATTTTTTTACATCCATATTATTTCAGTGGCATCTTTAATAGCAGAGTGGACGCAACATTTACTTTTATACAAAAAAATGCTAAAACTTTAGGATAAACAATTTCTTAATATTGTTAATTAATTAATTTCTTGAGGTTTTAATAATCGATAGGGTACTTCACGGTTTTAGTTTTAGAAAACTCAAACACGAAGGATATTTAATCATTTTTTTTTTACTTGACCAGCCTACGTTTTAAAAAATATGTTTCACTTTGTTAGTGCTTTTTGCGTATAAGTAAATTTTCGCCCACTCTAGAGGTTTAACAGAAAATAGAATATGAGGAAAGGCGTGAAAAATCGTTTAGTCATTTTAATCAAATAGGTGATCAATTACTTTAATATTAAAAAAGTTTGCCCATTTTAATACACTTAGTATCGTGCGCCTTCTAGTAATAAAATATTATACTAATTTTTATTTTAAAGCTGTACCATTGCTGTACATTAAATGGTTAACAAAATAGGATTTACGACCATACTTAATTAAACATTCTGTATTATTACCATACACCACACATTAGGGATCCAAAAAATCTTTTAATGTAATATAATCAACATAACAGAACCACCTATTTAAATCCTTAGAAAAACCTCTTTACAACATAAGTTATATAACGTGGATGTTTCAGAATAACCAATGTAAAACACGTAACGAGGCCGTTGAAGTTTCGAAAACAAAACGTTGTATTTTTAACGTAACTACGATTTTGTTAAGTTTGAAGGAAATATAACGAAACCATTAGGTTTACGGCGCTGTTATTGTTTCAAGATGATCAACATAACAAAGGAACAAGAAAACATAAATGTAACGTAACTAGGATGATTTTTTGCTTAGTGGGTACCGTGGGTGTCTTAAGTGTGGTAAGAGGGAGTTTGTTCACACGGGACTTAAATATTTGAAGATTGGAAGGACAAGGAAAAACTTCTGCTGGCAGCAGGTTCTATAGTCTTGACACTCTAGGGATAAAGGAACGAAGAAAGCGGACAGATCCCCTAGAGCTCTTTTTTGAATGGAGTCCAGAATGCTAAGTGTCGTAGGGGACGCCATTCCCCAGATATGAGAACAATATTCTAAAGATGGTCTGATTTGGGATACATACAGAGTATATAGATTGGAAGAAGAGAAATACTTTCTGGCTTGAAAGAGGAATCCAAGCTTTTTCCTGCATTTTGTAAGACATCATTTGAGGTGAAATTTATATTATTTTCATTCTCATGCTGTCAGCTTAGCTCTTCAATACATTTTGGATAATTTACTTGCTTATTGTTTAGAATGAAAAAAATTGATTGTCTTGTGTGTTTTTCAATAAATAGAATATTTAGTTATTTCCTCTAAGTTAAATAATGATATTTTTTATTTTTACTGGGCGTCATTTTAAAATAGCTCAACAGATTCGGCTCAAAGTTTAGAAGCCCACTGTATAAGATAAAAGCTTTTATATGATGTATCACAAGCCGTATGTTGCCATTAAAAAAATGTCAATTCCGCAATAGCAACAGCTGTCAATAAATAAACAATTGAATTTATACTAATTATTGGGAGTAGTCCAAACTTTATTCCCCCACTGTATAATGCAATATCATCTTTTGTTTGTTACATATTACGAAATCAAAATTTTGTAGCAATATTCCATAGCAAATTAAATGCAGTTCATGATCTCGAAATTATTGATACAAGATATACCGCTACGAAAACGATCAAAATATGGGTTTTACATGTTATAGTTAATAACAAGCATAACTAGCAGGGGGTCTTTTAGATATACGATCCTGGACGCTTTACTACTCCGTAATTTTATAGTATTATTAAAGTAAAAGCCATAATTTATTTGCTTTTAATGACGATTTGTCTTGAAAATTTATCGGTTAAGGTATATCATTACCAAAATGATCTAAATTTTGTGATATTGTTGCAATAAGTTTGGTAATTGTGGGTCATAATAAACAGATGCTATTTTTATGCATTTTGGAAAAAAAGCGGGTATAGTGCACATTTGCTTAAATAATGTTTTCTTTGAGCTTAATGATTTGAAACTTTGTAAGTATTGGTCGTAGGTTTGTAATTAAATTTTCCACAATATGGGATTAACAACACACTTGTTACAAAATAGGCATTAACAAAAAAAGAGGTGCAGATACGTAGTTTTCTTCAAAATTTTTTGTATTCCCTATATTGCCCAAAAACAAGTTAATGCTATAATAGGACATCACGCCAAATTTTGTTAAAATCAGTGTCATAGTTTTTGCGCAATACTTTAGCAATCTAATTTTGTTTAAAAAAAATCGACAATGTTGTTGAGTATAGTTGTAGTTGTAATTATGAGACTTAGACACTTGAATCTTTTTTACCTACGAGTATGCTAGAAACATCAAGTTTGTAAATGCACTTTTTGAAAATGAAAATTCTATGATTTGGGTGCCTTTGGCAAATCTTTAAAGTTATGAACAATTTGTTTGTTTAAAAACAACTTAACTATCTCCACGAATTTTTATGAAAAATTAATAAAAATATGGTTTAAAAGTGCTTACGAAGATTCTTTTTCTAGTTTTAAATATGTTCTTTAGTTTTTTGGCGGATTTATGTTTTACTATATTTTCTTTGGGATTACTCGCATTAATTTTTTTAGAAAATGGGACCACGTTGGTCCTTGTCCCGGAGTAGAACAAACTGAGCCTGCGCAGCCCTTTTGACCCCTATGAACTTGCAGATCAACCAAAAACCCAATAAATTAAAAACATGCTGTATAAATATGGTCACGTTACCAAACTTACTTAAACCAACTAACGAACCAACCAACCAACAGACTTTACTATTAGGTAGCCCCTTGTAAGCCAGTAAATTATCTTTACTAGATTGGTGCGACCAACATTGTAAGCCTTTTTTTAATATAGTTAAAAATAAAGGTCTAATACCTCGTTAAATTAAAATGTACTATTACTATGGTGCCTCAGCAGATAATAGACATATGGTAAGGCACTTATTAACTGTCAATTTTGCCGAAAAGTGGCTTGGTACATATGGACCAAACAGACACCCTCCGCGGTACCCCGACCAAAAGCCACTTGACTTTTAATAATTAAAATGTGCTACCATCGTACTATTCCAGGAAATTTAGTTTAATGCGCATGGCATTGTTTTTCAATGCATTAAAAATGCACTTAGTTTTGATGTGGATCGGCCTTTAAACAACTGAGTGGTAAAGAGAAAAGGCACCTATTATGAATCATACATAAATTTATTCAACGTCTGCACTAGTTTATCCCGTGAAGTAAACCACTGCAACAAATAAGCATAATAGTGCAACAGATAAATTATAGCCTGTCTTTTTCTAGGGCCCGAGAATGTAAAATATAGTAATGAAGAGCTGGTTATTTGCAATAATTTATATTTTGACTATGTTATCAAATTATTCTGAGATAAACATGTCGGTACTTACATTTTTTGCATACATGCAGACTTATTGGTAGTTAAACAGATATATTTTGCGGTATTTAAATCCCATTTTACAAACAACTTCATGGAGGGTGTCACAGCTAATATTTATGTTGGTTTCGTCTTCGTCTAGCTTTTTTTTTAGTTTATCCAAGGTAGGAAAAACTCCGCTTTTATAAAGACTAGATATATTTCCTTTTTATTAGGTCCTGATCACTATTGTCTATACGGTAAGATTGAAAATAACTACGTTTTTTTCTTTTGTTCAGTTCTTCACTAATAATATATCCCTTATCGATGATATTGGAGTTTTTGTAAGTAGACAGGTTTCTTTTAAAGCTTTTTGTTTAATTAGTCCTCTACTGATTAAAGTTTCATACACATTTTCACAACCTGTTTTGCATCTAATGACAAATGATTTCTACAAGATATAGTTATATTCTCGTGAAACAACTTTTTCGAAACGCACAGTAAAAACGGTTATTCAACAATGCCACTAAAGTATTAGCCGAAATATTTATTTACCCAATGGTCACTACTCAAGAAATACCTGGCCCACCCCTGCCATTATAAAATAATGGGTTTACCCAATAACAATAGATAATAAAATCGTTAAAGGTTTATTGAGGTATTGACCGTCAAAAGACATAGCGATATAGTTTGAGACAGACTATAGCTTTAAAAATTAAATGTATTTAATATTCTTAAACGTCCTTATTTTGACTAAAAACACCTTTTTACACCATTAAGGTAAATATGGATATTATTTTTAAAACCAAGAGATAAGATATAAAACAAGGAAATTAAAGAAAAAGATGAAATAAGTACATTAGCTTGTGTTGCTGATTCGACGGCATCTGAGAAAGTAAATTGAAAGTTTTAAAAACATTAAGAAAGCATAAGTATTAACAATATAAAATAAGAAAGGTTTGTAACTTATACCCTGGAGATGAAGAACAGCGTTTAAAATTTAATCTTTGGTATTTGCGTGAGATTAATCGGAATCCCAACTTTTTTAAAATATGATATGGACTGATGAACCTTTAATATCTAGCGAGAGAATTTTTAATTGACACAACAATTAATGTTGGTAAAATATAAATTTTCATTAGACAGTCGCCAGAGTACAAGCATGGTTTGGATTTCACCTATGGGTGGCGCTATATCAGACAGAGTCCTTAACTGCAGAATTTTTAATGAAAAATTAAATGCTGAAGGATACATTCAAACTTTAAAGGAATGTGTAATAATCAAGTTTGATAACATTAAAATGTAATTATTATTTTCAACAATACAATGCTCCATGGTACATATGAACCAAACAGATGGCCACTGCGTTCCCCCGACCTGAAGCCACTTGACTTTAATTTTTGGACATTTATTAGAAATAAAATATATGAAATCTAAAGTAATACTCCAGAAGAACATTAAGCAGAATGAGGACAATTTAAGCCCCTTTAAAAATTTAAATAATTGTTTAAATACCATTTTTAAGTTTATATTATGTCTTGAAAAACTGACCAACATTTCACCGAAACGCTGACAAGTTTTTTGATTTCTAAAAGATATTTGGAGTTTATTTTTTTGGGTGATCTGCAAATCGTAGTGCTCCATTGATTGTATATACTCTATTATTCACATTAGATCCGTCATGTCCTCCTCTCCTGGTTTAGTGACATGGGTAGCCACCAGGTCCTAACCAGATGTTCCTTCTGAGGCCGTTTCTCCGGCCTTTCCCTATAAAAACGATTCTATCCGTTTTTTGTTTAAAGCCAGGGAACCCTTTTCCCTACAAAGGCGGTTCTGTCCGCCTTCTGTTTGGATTCAGGGATATCTTCCTTAGCACCTGTTTGTTCGTGATGGATTAGCCCCCTCCACCGTGAAATAGACGCCTGTAACCCTTTAAAATTTTAAATAATTGTTTAAGAATACCATTTTTAATTGTTAACTTTTGTTCTTGGCAGAAAACCGCACCAAAATTTCACCTGAAACGCTGATCAATGTTTTTTAATTTTATAAAACGATATAAGTTGTGTTCAACCATTTGCTAAACCCTGGGAGCTGGACCAAAGCGGTGCCTTTCTTTATATCTGGCTAGCATCCCGAAGAATATTTGCTGATAGAAAAACCCGCCGAATTTCGAATATTAAATTTTACCCTGTTTTTTGGTTCGGTTCTCATTTAATTTTTATCGGTTTTGTCTTCTTGAGTTTCACCAACCGATTTATTTTCACGACTTTCATCAAAAATTTGGGTTGCCTTTTAATTAACACCACAAACAAAACAGTTTTTTGTATTTTAAAATGAAAATAATATTAGTTGTATAGGTAGATAAATCACTTTGTCTCGACAGCGTGGTATCTTTGCTGTATTTTTGGATAATTTCGCTTCGCTTACGAGATTTATACTGAAAACGAAAAGAAGAAATTTTCTACTTAAACAGTAAAATCTCTATTAAAAATTCAACTTAAAACAATTACAGTGGCGCCAATAAAACCGATACGGAGAAATTTAGACACTTTAAAACTTAATTAACTTGAATTTTAAAAAAATTTTAGAACGTACTCAAGATTCGTACACATGAACATAATTTACAGGTTTACAACGCTGTTGTTCTATTGAATAAGCAAGCATTCAACACCTCTGTTCGTGTTAATATTTATTTATGCAGACACCTCTTACCAGATCAAATTGCTATGGAGAGCGAGCCAAATTGATTTAATAGGACGCCGGACGGCTTGATAATGAACGACAGTGTGAAAACTGCATAAAATAGAGTATAGTAGTTGTAAAACGAAAACAATTGAAGCACTTTTAAATATACAGGGAAAGGCTCTAACTTGAAATAAATTTATTAAACTAAAAACAAGTATTTTTTTTAATTAGTGCTCGGATTTGTAGACATAAGTTTTCATCGCCAGCTCTTCTATAAAAAAAATATTTACATCCCCCGTTATTCTCCCCTTTAATTTTTTTTCTCTTTATTTTTTGGGATTTAAGTTCCCCACCGGAAAGGCCCGGATTTTTCCTTAAAGTACTAACCCCTACCATGTGTGTCTTAAGTGTGGTAAGAGGGAGTTTGTTCACACGGGACTTAAATTTTTGGAGATTGGGGGGAGAAGGAAAAACTTTTGCGGGCAGCAGGTTTCACAGTCTTGACACTCTAGGGATAAAGGAACGAAGAAAGCGGGAAGTTCGGGGCTTCTCTAACTGAACTGTAAAAGGATGCATAAAAGTTGCACTAAGTTTTGCTCTGTTGGGAGCCGCCAGAGAAGGGATTATACTGGCCAATTCCTCTGAGCAGAAGCCGTGAAAATACCTATAGAAGAGCGACAGATCCTCCACAGCTCAACGGTGGGCAAGAAGAGGAAACCTTTCTGTAACCGTTGGATCAATAATAAGACGAACGGCTCTTCTTTGAATGGAGTCCAGAATGCTAAGTGTTGTAGGGGACGCCATTCCCCAGACATGAGAACAATATTCTAAAGAGGGTCTGACTTGGGAGACGTACAGAGTGTACAGATAGGAAGAAGAGAAATATTTTCTGGCTCGGAAGAGGAATCCAAGCTTTTTTGAAGCTGCCCGCCCAGGTTATGTAAGGTTATTCTCAAAAGTAACGCCGACAAGATTAAACAACTCTTCGTTTGCAGAACTTGGCCGCTCATAGGTAAGGAATGAGCATTGGTAGACTTTTTGCGACAACGAACATGACTGTGTTTTCGAGGCATTAAACTGAACAAGATTTTTGGCGCCCGCGTGGAATGGGATTGATTGTGGAAGAGAGAAGATCGTTAATGTGTAGAAGAAACAGCGTGGGTGCCAGCACTGAGCCCTGGGGCACCCAAGCATTAATTTGGTAGAAGCTGGAGGAATGACCATCTACACTAACTGATATACGAAAGGAAACTGGAAAGCCAAGAGCAAAGCTTAGGTGAAAGACCGTAACAAGGAAGTTTGTTAAAAAGCCCGCCTTGGATATGTCAAGAGCAACGATCTGGGATTCACCAAGAAACTCAAGGGACTTATTCCAGTTGTGTGAGACAAAGGAAAGAAGGATCAGCTGTGAATCTACTGTGACGGAATCCATATTGTCTATCATGTAAAATCTTATGTTTTTCCAGATACTTTTAGATTTGGGAATTAATGAATTCTTCCATTACTTTGCAAACAACTGAAAGAAGAGATATAGGTCTATAGTTAGAAGGGAGAGTTTTGGATCCTTTTTTGGGGACAGGTTGCACACGCGCAGCTTTCCAACTCTCCGGGAAAATGCCCGTGTCGTAAGAGATTCGAAAGAGGCGAGTTAGGATGGGTGCAAGCTCGGGAGCACATTTTTTTAAGACGATTGCTGGTATGCCATCCAGCCCAAACGATTTTTTATTATTAAGAGAAGAAAGAATACGCTCGATCTGTTTGACTTTAAAAATGATATCGGACATTTTATGAGAAACAGGGACAACTGTTGGAAGAGGAAGATTAATAGGAGGATCAAGCGTAGAATTGGCAGCAAATTGTTTGGCAAATAGTTCGATATACTTTAAATGCTGAGTGATTTTAAAGCGCATATTTAATATTATATAACTTCCCAATTTCAAATTTTTCTTTCATGTCATTTAGGAGATATTCGGCCGAGTAACGAATTTGTTGGTAAATTTAACAGAACTTAGCAACAGGTTGAATAAACAAAGAGAAAAAAATCAAAACTGGACAACAGGGTATACCTTAAATGTTAACTATGTGTGAAATAGTATATTGTGCAACAAGTTTTGAAAAAGACTCTTTGCACACGAGTATGAGGTTTGTGCACGAGCCGTAGGCGAGTGCTACAAGTCATACGAGTGATGTGCAAAGAGTCAGTTTCAAACGTGTTGCACACGATACTTTTTCTACGACTGCAGAAAATAATGATTAATATGCGATTTTTATTATTTTTTATCTTTTAACTTTTGACAGGACTGTGTGAAAATTTTTTATACGTCGTGTGAAAAGTTTTCACACGCTTATGTCAAAAGTAAATGACAGAATAAATCATATTGAAAGACAGAACGTTAGTGCAAAAAAAACATATTTTCCTTGCACATTGTGCGCAAAATACAATTTTCAAACTTGTATCAGCTGTAGCAAACCCCATTTTCTAAAGCAGTCGTATAAAAAAATAATTTTAGCTCGGGATTTTGCGTTTAAAATCAATTAAACATATAAGAAAATAAAAAACAGATTAAATTGCTTGCACGGAATATAAAAAAATAGGTTCAGCACTGTAACAAATTAATTTAAATATGTTCTATAGTTTTGTGACGGATATATGTTTAAGTTTGTTTTATTTGGGATACTCGCCTTAATATTTTTTGGAAAATGGGACCCTCTTGGTCCTGGTCCCGGGGTATACGGGCTGACCCTGTCCAGCTCTATTGACCCCTATGAACTTGCAAATCGCCTGCAATAAAAAAGAAGATAACCCCCCAGAAAACCCAAAAAATTACAAACACTATTTTCACTTATGACAAATCGTTATTAAAAAGTAAAAAAAAGCTATCAGAATTTCCTAAGTTTTTCCTTTAGTGTTTGTAATTTTTTGTTTTTTTTTTGGGGGGGTTTCTTCTTTTTTGTTGCAGGCGATCTGCAAGTTTACAGGGATCAATAGGGCTGGACAGGGTCAGCCCGTATACCCCGGGACCCAGACCAAGAGGGTCTCATTTTCCAAAAAGTAGTAAGGCGAGTATCCCAAATAAAACAAACTGAAAGTAATTTTATTCATTATTTTTTAAACATAAGTAGTAGTAGTAGTAGTATGTAGTAGTAGTTTTTTAACAGGTTTTTATTATAATTTATACCTATTACATTTTATTTATAATTTCTGGTAGTACCACATCTAGAGTAAAAAAAATGTTTGTTTTCTTTTCCTAGAAAATTGCTGTTTTAATTTAGGAAATGTTAGTTAAAATATTTATTTCCAATAATTTGTTACTTACTGCTGTATATTATCCATCGGTTTTTTTCAGAAAAAAAAAAAATTAAAAGAACTTCAGGTATATTTGAATTTGTCAAAAAGGTTCTTCAAGTCTTATAAATTATAAATTAATGCAGTCTATCAGTATTAATAATATTTTATTAAATGCCTTTTGAGTAACACATATACTCATTATTTTAAATATAAAACGTTTTCTTTCTGAAAAATTAACTCAAAGAGAATGCTTCTTGTTTCTTAAGTTAATGGTGTGTCCAAAGCTATAAGATGTGGGACTAAACAAGCCGTTTGAGACCCAACGTGATATATGTCCGAATCGCCCCAATAACTCATTCGAAATTGCCCTTTTATATTGTTAAACTTTTCAGAGCAGTCCAAACTCTGAGGTACGAAAAAATTTTCGTGACTGGAAAGCTACTCAGATTATCCATCGCAACCTTCGATCATATACTACTAGAGGCAGCCTTACAATTTGGTCGTGCGAACCATGTACGTGGGACAAAAAAAGAATACGGCTACAACATTTTTTTCTTACTCTACGCGCTTATTAGTTGGCGGAAAATGATATCTATATACTGGATACTGCTCTGTTTATTGCGCTGCTGGAAGGCAGTTTGCCAGCTCTCCCCGTTCCAGACACACGTTGTTGTCAACGTGGGCTTTCCCGAGTTTTGTAGGTGGAAATTCTGGATCGTCGGGCTTTGTAACCCCCAGAAATTCCAAACTTTTCCAAAACTTAAATTTTTAGCAGAAAAAAAATATCTATGCAGGGTACAAACAATAACGGTCCGAACAAGCAGTGCTTCTGGTAGCACGCATGACCGTTTTCTGTCAGTACTGCCCCTCCCTGCTGAGCGCGCAACCATCTTCCGCCATTAGGAAAATACCTCGTGCGTGGGGCCCTCATAAAGGAACAGGTATAGGAATCTTCGTTCACAGCGCTTAGCCCCAGAAGAAGGACTCCATCGTTTGGCTTGAGTTTCTCCTTGATCCCCGATGGTAAAAGCTGTTGATACAGCGCCTTCAGCCGCCTTCCCTGAAAAAACTATGTAGTTTTTTTATCGCGAGCACTTCACTGATCGGAGGTCAAACAGGAACTGTGGTATCTATATCGTGGACCAATCAGCACGCAGAGCGGGCTATATACTCCTTTCAGCCGACTTATTAGCACGTAGAGCAAGAGGAAGAGAGTGGTTGGGAGAGAAATAGGGAGAAAGAGAGAGGGAAGTTGTACTCTTATTCTATTTTCTCTCCCACGCACATTGATCACACGATTCTTTTTAATTGCGAATATCAAAAATTTCCAAAGGATTCATTTATGAAATTTAAAAAAAATAGTAATGTTTAGTACCTTCGTTATAATCCTGGATTACTCAACTAAATAAATCTTTCTTGTTATTCAACCTAATTTTTTAAATTATATAGTTTATTAACATAGGTGGTATTCCTTAATATAATTTACATACACACACGCTATATGTTTTTTTGTTAGTTAATATTATATTATTTTATTTATTGTTTATTTCAAATCGCTTAAATTCGTAATAATAGGTGTATGAACTTTACACATAAGTTGCGTGATATGTTGTCCTACTTTGGTTTGGCAATTCTAAATAGCAAATATTGTGATTTTTTTTTTAATTTTACCTCTTACATAACATCATTACATTTAAAAGATAGTTTTTGATAAAGACCCAAATTTGCTATTTCACATTTATAGAAACCAAAAATATTTGGAAAAACTAAAACTAAATCACGATAAACAGTACGGATTCTATCACAAATGTTTCATAGCAAATTTCCTTTTATTTGTTTTGCATTTTGCAAAACCTAAGCAAGTCTTTTAAGTTTTTTAGCGAAACTTACTTACATCATTGCCATAGACATATCTGGAGCGTTTACAATGTCATGGCATAAAGAAGGTTCCATTGCTAAAATAATAGAAACGATGAAATCTTCACCGTTCCCTAAGTTAAAGTTAATGTTAGCCATTAAAAAATGTTTACAATCTAATTAATAGTTTTGAATAAATGTATGAACAAACCATAAAAAGAAACATATAAACATACAAACATACATACAGGGTGGGCCAATGAAAACGAAACAATGCCGATTTCTCATATCTATGGTTGGTAGAAAAAAAAGCTCGGACCCGTCGATTTTATTTCGAGGAGGGACACATTTTGCTGATATTTTTAACCCTGTCACTTTAACCCCCTAAGGGGGGGGTGAGCTTTACTCCTAAATTCTTAAATGGGAAAGGGGATCGACTGACACCTCATTTTAAAGATCATCAAATCCTCTTTTAGACGCTTCCTAGTTTTTTGAATTTGATGCAGTAGTTTTCAAGAAAGTACGTTTTATAAACATAATCGGTCGATAATCGAAAGTAACGCTTTTTCAGTTTACTATACTAGTACTATTTTTTATTTAGTATTTTTGTTTTTAAATCCTGTCCTACCCAACTTAAAAAGTAAGGAAGCATTAAATGTCACTTTTTTATCACTTAATCAAATACGGATACTTTTTACTTACGCTTTAAAATCATAAAAGTATTGTCAGTGTCTTGTTTAGAATTTTATCAGTCCAAGGTTAGCAGTTATTTCTGCTGTGGAATTGGATGCTTGTGTAAAAAATTATAAATAATGCAGTTAGTTTTTTATCTTTTTTTGGAACTTATTTGCATTCAATTTATGTAAATTTAGTATCTCATATGATTTTCTCTGTAATTATTTCGGCGTATAATCTTTTTTCTTGCTCCAAATGGTTTATTCAACTGCGGAAAAAGTATCGATAATTGAACTTTATTATGAAAACGGTAGGTGCGCTAATAGTCCAGCACACTTATTTAATGAACTAAATCCAGATAAGCATGTCAACCGAAAATACGTTATTGAACTAGTAGCAAAGTTTAGGGAGACAGGATCTGTGGCAAATCGAAAACGAATCGCTCCTAATCGAATAGTGGGAAACGAAGCAATGCAAATTGCTGTTTTGGGTCACGTCATTATCGATCTTACGTTAAGTACCAGGCAATTACCTACAGTTTCTGGCATATACCGTATGAGCATTCGAAGAATTTTAAAATCCCATAAATTCCACCCGTATAAAATCCATCTTGTGCAAGAATTAAATGAAGATGACTTTGATAGACGTGTAGAATTTTGCGAGACAATTAGTGAACGGATAATCAATAACCCGAACTTGTTGTTCAACATTTGTTTCTCAGATGAGTGTTCGTTTTTTGTGAACGGGACTGTTAATCGTCATAATTGTCGGTATTGGTCTGACGAAAACCCGCACTTATTCCATAAAGTTCACACTCAACATCCTAAAAAATTAAACGTCTGGGCTGGAATTTATGGCGATTGTGTTGTTGGTCCTTTTTTTTACCAAGAAATCTAACAGGACAAAACTTGAAATTTTTAGAAAACACTGTCGATCCCTCATTGACAGAAATTGTTGAACATAATGACCGTGACAATGCGAATGGGTTGACATTTCAACAAGATGGGACATCTCCCCACTATGCTTTTGCTGTTTGTCAGTATTTAATGAAACGTTTCCTGGCAGATGGATCGGACGAAGAGGACCAGTGGAGTGGCCTGCAAGGTCACCAGATTTAAGCCCTTTAGATTTTTCCTATGGGGTAACTTAAACAGTAAAATTTATAAAGCTGGACCAGAATCCCTAAATGATTTACGTCAACGGATCATTGATGAATGTCGGAACATTACACCTGAAATGCTTCAGAACATCCGAAACCGTTTTAAACAAAACCTGTATGACTGCATGGAAGCAGGAGGCCAACATTTTGAACACTTATAAAATTAAAAAGTAAGTAAGTAAAATAGAAGGTAAGTTTTGAATGTAAATGTTCTCGTTGTTTAAAATCATCCCCTCTCCCCCTCTTCGTAGGGTTACCTAACTGAACTAAACTGAAAGCTGTGCTTAGAAAGAATAATATTTTTTCAAAAAAAATTGCCAATAAAAAATTTAAAGATGATAAAACCAATATTTTTTCAATGTTGACTTGTTATTAAATTCAAATTTATTTTCTCGAAAACTACTGTATCAAATTCAGAAAATTAGGAAGCGTTAAAAAGATGATTTGATAATCTTTAAAATGAAAATAAAAATCGACGGGTCCAAGCGATTAACCATAGATATGAGAAATCGGCCCTGTTTTGTTTTTTATTGGCTCACCCTGTATATACATCTATAAAATTTTGTATTCTGGTTTAAAAGAATAGATTACACAGGAGATCATTTGATCTACGCGGAAACGCCGGAAGTGGTTAGGTGCTACTACGATTTTTGTGATCGCTGATTACGATGATTTGATGAAAGTTTAAGTAAAGAAAAAACCATTGGAAAAATCTGAAAAAATTAATGCATACGTTTTTGAAGTCGGTTAGTCCGAATCCAGCGTTTATTTACATCTATCCTAGAGGTCATTTAAGGTCATTTTAAGGTCATTTAGAAGTGTTTATGGGATATAAATGTTAAGTACGATTCGAAAAATCTGAAAAAAATTATGTTTTTAAGTCGGCGAATCGGAATCTGAGGTCAGTTAACCTCCATGAAATCAGATTTAAGGTCATTTGAAGGTCAGGTGTAAAAAAACATATGAAAAAATCTGAAAAAATTTATGCATATGTTTTTAAAGTTGCTTAATCCAAATGTCGGATTCGGAATAAGGGAGTTCAAAAACAAATGCATGAACTTTTCCAAATTTTCGATGGCTTTTTTCAACCTGACCTTCAAATGTCCTTGAACCTGACGTGGTGGAGGCTAACCGACCCTTCCATCTAATCGGCGACCCCAAAAACCTTAACAGCACCTAACTGCTCCCGGTGTTTCCGCGTAGATCAAATGTTGACCTGTGTTATCATATGTGAATATTTTTAGTATAGTTTGTCTTAAAGTATACCGTGTTAGCTTTTACCTTCATTTATGGATTATACCTGCCGACAACAATAAAACTGCGGATCAGTAGGTATTAAAGGACAGAACATTAGGGACGGACTCTTATAATATAAAGATTTATAATTTATTGTTTATTTAGGTAGATATAATCTTAAAATTACATTAAGAAATAAATGTATGCAAAGTTTTAATAAATTTATAACTATAGTATCTACACATAATTACATTTTTAATCTAAATATCTAAATCTAATTTTGTTTCACTATCAGAGTCATCATTGAGATTAATTACAATAGAATTTATGTTGTTTTGTATAGAAATGTAAGAGTCCTCAATTTTTATAATGTGCTGTACTGAATTTTTCTAGCTCTCAACTGGAATGTTAGTAATTAAATTTTTTATCAAATTTATAACACTGGGACTTAAAGTAGGTGTAACATTTTCTGCTCTGATCTTTGATTTTACTTGGTTCCACAAATGCTCTATGGGGTTATACATACAGTGATACGGAGGAAGACGTAAGACAGTATGCCCAGCCTGTTCAGCCAAATTATCACATATATATTGTTTTTTAATTGCCTAGCAATTTAGGACTTTCAAAAGTTGCACTTTTTTGTAACTGAATTCAAAATAAACATCATTTTCTAACAAATATTCCCGGATTTCAGTTTTTGAACTTGATGAAGCTGGTGCTTGGTCTAGCAGACTGATGTGGTAGCTTGCGTTATCCATGACAATAACACTGTTGTTTGGAATATTTTTTAAAAGATCATTTTAAAACCAGTTTTAAAATGTTCTGCACTTGTATTCTCATAATAATCCAAGCTAGAATCCTTAATATTCTTTGCAGACAACAGCAAGCAGTTTGGGATAAATCCGTCTTCTGAACCAGCGTGTATTATGGTAATGCGTTGTCCTTTATTTTAAGGTGCTTTCGTCTGACAGTTTTGACTGAAATCAACCCATCTTTTGGATACTGTGTCTTGTGTATCGAACCATGTTTTATCAAGGTAAATTATGGATCTGTTTTCTAACCTATATCTTCTAATTTTTTGGAGGTAATTAAATCGCCAAGTGCGTAATCTGTGCGATTCCATTACTAGTTGTCTTTTGTCTATTTTGCGGTATTTAAATCTCATTTTACAAACAACTCTATTGAGGGTGGCACGGCTAATATTTATATTGGTTTCGTCTTCGTTTAGCTTTTTTTCAGTTTATTCGAGGTAGGAACAACTCCGCTTTCATAAAGACAATATATTTTCCTTTTTATTAGGTCCTGATCACTATTGTCTATTCGGTGAGATTGAAAATCACTACGTTTTTTTCTATTGTTCAATTCTTCACTAATAATAATATCCCTTATCGATGATTTTGGAGTTTTTGTGAGTAGACAGGTTTCTTTTAAAGCTTCTTGTTTAATTAGTCCTTTACTGATCAAAGTTTCATACACATTTTTCACAATCTGTTATGTATCTAATGACAAACTATTTCGACGCGACATAGTTATATTCCCGTAAAACAACTTTTAGGAAAACGCACAGTAAAAACGGTTATTTAATACTGCCACTAAAATATTAGCCGAAATATTTATATACCTAATGGTCAATACTCAAGAAATACCTGGCCCACCCCTGCCATTATGAAATAATGGGTTTACCCAATAACAATAGGTAATAAAATCGTTAAAGGTTTTTTGGGATATTGTCCATCAAAAGCCATAGCGATATACTTTGAGACAGACTATACCAATAATATTACATACTCATCGAGTTAATAACCTTAATTTTTTAAAGTCGGTTACAAATATAAATGTTTTAGGGGGATACCAACTCTAAGAAACACCCGGTTAGATAAAAGTGTTTCCTATAATTAACATGACGAACATTGTTTAAATAATTTCACACAATTTATACTAGAGCCAACTATTAGGTTTTCTTTGGTAGGAGAAAAAAACTTGCTTCGTTTTAGTGGCATTCTAATATAAAAAACTTACATAATTTTAAAACTAAAATGTACACATACCAAGGAAGTTTAAAGGTAAGTGGAAGCCCAATGCTATGGCTCATTCGATCAAAAAATGTCCAGCCCAGTATGAATATAACTGTCAGAGTTGGCCCCGCTGATTTTGCGCAATAACAAAATTCCACGAAAGAATTTAATGTGTTGCCTACTTACACACTGATAAATCAGTGTGTAGTTAGGCAACACATTATACTTTTATGAGAGCCGTATTAGTTTTGATTGTTTTGCTTTGTGTGATTATATTTTGTGGTTGCAGAAGTTTTTTGGATTGAAAAAAAGCTTCTTATTTAAGTGATTAGTGTTTATTAAATTGTGACTATAATTTTGTGTTTATTGTTTATTACTTATAATATGGTAACAAAATGACTAGAGGCTGTATGGTTCTGTCTTGCAAATCTAAGGGTAACATACCCGGCATTTTTTACTTTGGGTAAGTATTTCTTATATTAAAATTAGGTGCTTCTTATGAGACGTAACGTCAGGTAACCGAATAGATAATAATATATCAATTATGAATTATAGAAAATGAAAATTTCATAGGAAATAGCAGTGAGAAAAGTAAGGCGATCTTAACTATCTTTTAGATGATTTCCACAATGTTTGTGTATTTCTGTGGATTATTAAAAAGAAATAAGGTTAACATTTAGGTACTTTTATTTCATTTAATAATTTAGAATATTCTTTTTAAAATTATTAATTACTAGGCAGACCAGGCAAATTTTAATTTATACAGGTCCCTCTAATTGAATAAAAGAAAGTACAATTTTATGTTAAAGTTCCTTTTTGCTTTTTCTGTGTTTGTTTAAAAAGAAATTAGATTTTTGGTTTCTTAAACTTACATTATCACCTTTTTAAGCTCGATATACTGTAGACACATAATATTTAACGGTTACTGTTACAATGGATACCTAGGTACCAAAGGTTACTAAACATTACTAACCACTGTTATTCTGTCTCATGAATGTTAGTTATTAGTGAAAAGTATATGCCTAAAAAACAGTTATAAAAATTTTCACTTCTTAATGTCCAACCACAATCTTAGGATAAGGTTAAACTCATTTACACTATCTTGCACTTCTTTTATCACAAAATTGGTGATAATTACATAAAACTATCATACAACGTTTGAAATTTATTTTTAAAATATCGTGTTTTTATTTATTTACTAAGATTTTTGGTAAAAATACAAAACTCCCAAAAATATCGACCATTTAAATAGAAGGCTGTAAAGTGGCGCCATATATTCTTTTTATATTATATCAGATGATATAAAATCCAATATTACACAATAATTTTAAATATTCTCAAAAAATAAAAAAAAAAAACACTAAATGCTTGAATTTGACATTTGATGATGTCAACTTTATAGATAGTAACAAAAAATTATGGAAGTCCGGCTCTGACCTACTATTCATTGCGCAAACTCCGCGGGGCCAATCCCCGCTGCCCTGCACGCCTGGGCAATTTTGTTCTACAGTATTGGGCTTCCATACACCTTTAAACTTCCTTGACACATACATATACAAACAGGTACTAAAAGTTTAAGTCAAATAATTTTATTACCGTTAAAAAAAGAATTGTAATAAATTTGTATGATTGAAAAAAATATATATTTTTTTGAATCAAAAATTATTTTGGAACAATTTCCTTTAATAGACATTTTAGATAGTCTAGGAGGAATCGGCGCATGAGTACCGAAAACTATCTATTTCACCTCAATTTTTGTATACGATCCTCTTTAAGTTGCCCTACTGATGATACAAATACATGTTGCCATGGTGACACCTGGTGCCATATTGTTTAAACCAAAATTGTTTAAACAATTACAATAAATTGTTATTTTAACCGATTTTTTTTTCATTTTCTTCATTAAAATACAAATAACCACACACCAAATTTTTATTCATATACTGATTCAACTATATAATAAATTAATATTTTTTTTGACCTATTTTGTTTTTGTCTTGAATTTAAAAAAATAAAATCAAGAGAATAACTATTTTGTTATTAGTCTAGGAGGAAACGGCGCATGAGTACCGAAAACTATTCCACCTCATTTTTTTTATACGATCCTCTTTAAATTGCCCTTCTGATGAATTGATGAAATTAAATTTTTTCATATCCTTTATTGAAATACAAATAAAAAAGATTTTATGACTTTTTACGATAAAGTTAATGTTTTTTGAGATATGAATTTTTAAAAGTTCGAAAAATCTCAAATTCGGGTACTTTTGACCCATGAAAAATATATATTAAAAAAAAAATGAAACATAAAAATATATGTTTTTATTCTTTATTTAATAGTTAATAATATTCTTAATTAAGATTTTATTTTTTTTTAGTGTTTATACAAGTTTTTTGATTGTTTAGTCACAAATTACCACAAATAACAGATGCGAAAGGTAACGAAAGCGACGGCATCAAACGATTTAATCGACACGCCTCCTCGCTGGATGCAGGTCACCTCTCAGTCTAGTACGCAGTCCAGTGTATGGCTGCTCTTAGTTTCATGTTTCCTGAACAATTTTCGAGTTTATTGCGCGCTTTTATGTTCTTTAGTCTATCGGCATATTGAAAACTATTTCTATTCATTCAGAATTTTGTGATTATTATTGTTTGTACTTGTGTATTTTGAAAATGCCTGGATTTAAATCTGTTTATTTGCACTGCTCTGAAAGAAGTGGTGGGAAAACATCGCTATTTAGATTTCCAAAAGATGAAGTAAGGTATGTATTTGATAATACTGTTTCCTATAATTAAAAATTGGCATCTTCTAAAAATTTGATAAACGGGTCACATTTTATAAAATGATGTCGATGCCTGTTTATCATAGCCTTTTTACTTACAAACGGTTGGAATTTCTGAGCTGAATTTTCGTACAAATACAGTAAAATATAAGTACCAGAATACAGAGGTTTAATTAAAAATATAAAATGTTTTCGAAAAATATATAATTTAAATTTTCCATATCTCTAAAGTTAGTTTCCTAGTGCTGAATCGCATTTGAGTTTATTGTCAATAGACCCAAAATGTTTTTTGTTGTATTTACTTCCAGATCAGAAATTTGGCTCAAATCTGCTGGAAGAGAAGATCTTCTGCAAAAGAATCCCACGAATTATAAATTGTGCGAAAATCAGTTTGAAAGTAAATTTATGTATAAAAGCTGGCTTTGAGCGTCTTTATGATCATGCAGTTCCGACACTGTTTTGCGGCCCATCAAAAAGAAGTCACGAAGATACTTCTTTTGTTGAGCCCCCCAAAAAGATCACTGTATTATCAGGTAAGTACCTAATCATATTTTGCTTCTTTACTAACCAATATTTTTTCCTAATTGTAAAAATCCCCCTACTAATTTTAGATATACAGCTTGATGCCCTTCAAAAACCAACTACCGTCCTTGACTCTACACATGATAAAAACCGCTCCGAAAAAAAATTAACAGGTAAAAATAAAAAAAAAATTTCGCCAAAAATCAGACATAAAATATTTTATAAGCTTCCTGGGCACTTTAAAAGGGGATTTTTTTTACTTTTAGACCTATTAATAGTTGAAACTCCATCGACCAGTTCCAGGGTGGAATCTCCTCTGCTATCGCCGGTTGCTTCGACACAAACACCAACAAGTTTAACCTCCAACACTCCTCGCAAAACTAGGCTAAGATATAAGTAAATTTATTAAAAAAGAATAGTTTATGTGCCAAAAAACAATTTATTATCGAAAAACAAAAACTGTCACAGCTGCATAACTTCAATAGTTTGTGCGACAAATTCCTCAGCAAACCCCTTTCCAAAATTGTGAAAGTTTTTACTTCGTTATACGTCTTGCAAAGGCAAGACGGTATAACGAAGATTACAAAAAAATTTGCTCTAACGCTGTACTTTTTGGGCCCAAAAACGTATAGATTTTTAGAAAAATTTAATTTTACCAACAAAGCGTAGTTTGAAATTAATGACCCGAAATTTCATTTGTAAACCTGGATTAGAAAATGAACATTTTTTCAACTCTTTAAAACTGAAAGTAAAAACAATGACAGACATAGACAAATACCTTAATATTTGCATCGATAAGACTTCCCTCAAGTCAAACTTATACTTTGATACTGGCCGAGACAAAATTATTGGTTTACATGACATAGGAAATGATACAAACGACTCTCTTGTAGCTCAGAATGTAGCTGTCATTATGGCTAGAGGTTTGTTTCATAACTGGAAACAACCAATCGCATACTTTTTTATTAAAACCCAACTTAAGGCGCCAAAAATTCGAGTTGTACTTAATCAATGTATTAATAAATTATCAAATGTAGGATTATATGTTCAAGGTCTTGTTACTGATATGGGATCTAATTTTATCCAGCTTTCAAATTTATTAAATGTTACCCCAGATAATGCGGAATTTCCCATAGGTAACTTTAATCTTTTGTATTTTTTGATACTCCCCATTTAGCAAAAGCAACTAAACGTAATTTAATGCAAAATATATTATTTTTCGAAAATAAAAACAGATCCGGGAATTTTATTAAAAATTTTTAAATCGAAGATAAAAAGTCGCCACAAGTGCGCTCCCAAACATACCGATGCTGATATTTACCCATCTCACTTTCAGAAAATGAAAGTTAAGCTATCTGTACAAGTCCTTAGTAGAACAGTAGCTTTATCAAAAATGTTAAGGAGAGCAATGTTATTAATAAATTAATTATCTACAAATTGTTTTTATAAGTTTTTTTCCTGAAATCAATTTAACAAAAGTTATTGGAGCTTTATTTTACTTGTAAGCGCGCGTAATAAACAATCAAAAAACCTGTATAAACAATAATTATTTTTTTAAATCTCAATTAAGGATATATTAACTATGGTATACAGACTAAAAAAATATATTTTTTATGTTTTATTATTTTTTTTAATATATATTTTTGATGGGTCAAAAGTATCCAAATTTGAGATTTTTCGAACTTTCAAAAATTCATATCTCCAAAAATATTAACTTTATCGTAAAAAGTCATAAAATCTTTTTTATTTGTATTTCAATAAAGAATATGAAAAATTTAATTTCATAAATTCATCAGAAGGGCAATTTAAAGAGGATCGTATAAAAAAATTGAGGTGGAATAGTTTTCGGTACTCATGCGCCGATTCCTCCTAGACTAATAACAAAATAGTTATTCTCTTGATTTTATTTTTTTAAATTCAAGACAAAAGCAAAATAGGTCAAAAAAATATTAATTTATTATATAGTTGAATCAGTATATGAATAAAAATTTGGTGCTCTTTAAAAAAAAAAAAAACATAACAATTAGCAAAAAAGGTTTAATGTCAACTGGCGGCCGCCTTTGCTTTTTGTATGGAATATTTTCACAGACACGTGCGGAAAAAGGCATATTGTAAAAAGCAAAGGCCGCTAGTTCAAATCAAACCTTTTTAGCTACTTTTTATGTTTTTATTTTCAAAGAGAACCGAATTTTTAGTCTTATAATAATCAATCCAAGAAAATTTTATAAATGGGCAACAAATTTAGTATTTCAATTATCTTTAAAACGCTAAAAGCATAATTATATTTAGAATAACAAAAACAAAACCCTATAATATTAATAAAGTCCGTCGCAAATGTAATAAATTTTATATGGGTAAAACTTTCAGACGATTAGCAAAACGCATAAAAGAACATCCAACACAAATATTCAAGTTTATCAATATGGTTTTATTATGATTACAAAGTACACTGGACCGCTCTTAGCATTTTAGCAACGGAATCTTCTTTAAAGGAAAGGTAAACAAAAAAAAACGCTATTAAATTACTAAATAAAGATAATTGCGTAGCTTCCATCTGTGGTTATTTTATTAAAACTTAATTACCTTTGCTTCATCTGAAGTAACTACAGGTATTCCTAAAATCAATAAACTTACCACCTTTCCTTTGGTTTTAAAAATAACAGAACCTGTCCCAACAAACGGATCATTTTTACACTGAGTCACCTATAAAAAGTTACTTATCATTTCATATCGATTTGTCACCAAAACGTTGACATCTTCTTTGTATTTTTGAGTCATTTTCGTTTAATTAGAACTAACAAATCTATTTTAATTTTTAAAGTTATGTAATAATTAAAAGGCAAAATCTTTAACTCACCCCATATAATAACTTGATCCAACACAAGTAACTATTGCAAAAATGACCTATATTCCTATATTCCCCACACTAAAAAGAACCCCATAACTTCAAATCACAAACCGTGGTTTTCTAAATCCTGTGACAAAGCCAGACTTTTAAAAATTTAAGCCCACAAAAGTTTCTCCAAAACCCTAGTCCCGAAAATCGACAGGCTAGCACCGAAGCAAGAAATCAGTATAATCAGACCATCTCAGAAGCAAAAGACCGTTTCAACAATCGGATAAAAGATCAAGTTCTTTCTTGCTCAAATGACAGTAAAGCTTTCTGGTTCTTTGCCAAAAGTATTAGTCAAAACTTTTGCACAAATTCTACCTGACCTTCCTTTGTCTCAAAGATGAAATTGTTTCTAACCCTTTCTCGAATACGAAAGCCGATCATATTTTGGGCTCTTAACAAATTTCCTTCTTACGGTTTTCCCCCGTTTTGCTCTTGCTTTCCATTTCCTTTTCTTCGAATACAGTTTTTTCCCTGTTTCAAATTAATGGGGGCCCCCGATAATTAAGATTTTTTAAATCAAACAGGTCAAAGCCTTACTCGTATTCTTTCTTAATACTGAAATTCTGAGGCATGGATGGCAAAATCCAAAGCAATTATCTTAAAAAAATTTTTTTGTTTTCCCAAAAAGCTGTCGCTTAAAACCCAAATCTCACTCGGCCCTCTGCTCGAATTTTTCTTTTTACAAAATCACGGAAAAATTTTCCCCGGAGTTGAAAAAGCTGATTCCCTTTCCCCAAAAAATTATCCCAATTTTGTACTTTTTTTTTTTTTTTTTTTTTTTTTTTTCTACAGCTGATCTTCCTTTCTTTGTCTCACACAACTGGAACAAGTCCCTTGAGTTTCTTGGTGAATCCCAGATTGTTGCTCTTGACATATCCAAAGCTTTCGATCAGGTCTGGCATGATGGGCTTTTTAACAAATTTCCTTCTTACGGTCTTCCACCTAAGCTTTGCTCTTGGCTTTCCAGTTTCCTTTCTAATCGACGTATATCAGTTACTGTAGATGGCCATTCTTCCAGCTTCTACCAAATTAATGCTGGGGTGCCCCAGGGCTCAGTGCTGGTACATTAACGATCTTCTCTCTTCCACATCAATTCCATTCATGGTTGTGCTGACGATAGTACCCTTCACTCTAGTATTCAATTTCTTAAGCCACCATGTAATTCTGATTTGGAAAACATGCGCAAGATGATGCAAATATCTCTTTCACAAGACCTCAAAATTATCTTGGATAGGGGCGCCAAAAATCTTGTTTAGGTTAATGCCTCGAAAACACAGTCATGTTCGCTGTCGCAAAAAAAGTCTGCAAATGCTCACCCCTTACATATGAGCGGCCAAGTTCTGCAGAACAAAAAATCGTTTAATCTTGTCGGCGGTTCATTTTTCAGCATAACCTCAACTGGCACAAACACATTACATCCATAGACTCGACAGCCTCAAAAAAGCTTGGATTCCTCTTTCGAGCAGAAAAATATTTCTCTTCTTCCAATCTGAACACTCTGTATGTATCCGAAATCAGGCCCCCTTTAGAATATTGTTCTCATGTCTGGGGAATGGCGTCCCCTACAACACTAAGCATTCTGGACTCCATTCAAAGAAGAGCCGTTCGTCTTATTAATGATCCAACGCTTACAGAAAGGCTTCCTCTTCTTGCCCACCGTCGAGCTGTAGGGAATCTGTCGCTCTTCTATAGGTATTTTCACGGCTTCTGCTGAGAGGAGTTGGCCAGTATAATTCCTTCTCTGGCAGCTCCCAACAGAGCAACATATAGTGCAACTTTTATGCATCCTTTTACAGTTCACTTAGAGAGGCCCCGAACTTCCCGCTTTCTTCGTTCCTTCATCCCTAGAGTGTCAAGACTATGGAACCTGCTGCCCGCAGAAGTTTTTCCTTCTCCTCCCAATCTCCAAACTTTTAAATTCTGTGTGTACAAACTCCCTCTCACCACACTTAAGACACCCACGGTACGTTAGTACTTAGGCATCAGCCTTCGTAGACTGTCCCAAGATAAAAAAAATCACTGACGTCTTGGACCACCTACAAAAAGTCAATTTTTTTATAACCAAAAGAAAACTGTTCGTAACATTAAACAACTGCTGAAGGCGCCCAAATTAACAAATGTTTATCTAAAAATATATTTTAAAGCTTGTGTAAAACTCATTTTCTGAACCCCAATCAATTGGCAAAATTTTCCATTTTTTTCATATAAAATAATATTGACAAAATTAAGCAAGATGTTTCATGATAATATGTGGTTCGCATAAGCCAAACATGAAGGACCCCAGGTAAAATCTAATTCTTTATTCATTACAAATACGTAAAAAAATGATGCATTTTGCAGAAAATTTAATTATGAAACTTCACCTTCTGTAATGTTTTTCCACGACCATGACTTTCAAAGTTGTAAGCGTTTAAAGTAGAAAAAAAATGTTCTTATTTATTTTTTTTTATAGTTTATTTATTTATAGTTCAGTAAAGGAAGGTGTGGATCTGAAAATCAGGTCAGGCCGCCACATTTTTTTAATTTGCAGGTATTAATGTGTACCTTGACCTCTGAAAACATCATAGATAGAAAAATGTCCACAAGGGCCTGAAAATGGCCCTCAAGAGCCCAAAAATTCGTTTTTTCAACTATTTTAGCCTATATCTCCCGAAATATGACACACGCCATTCGTGTTTAGACGAAAATAAAGAAGCAGTTAATTTTAAATTTTGTCAAAAAGGATAAGATATCCATAAACGCCGCGTGTTTTATGCACCTGCCACGCTTCTCAAAAGGCACTCTAAGCTACGTAAACTTCCAAGCGGACGGACAAATTTTTAAATTACTCACGAAAAAATGCTATTTTTTCATGATTCAAAGTTCATATGAAAAAAGGAGCCTGTAGCTATAATATGGTGTCACTGTTTGCTTTTTCTTGATTCTCCAGAATATCAAGCCAAAGTTAGTTTTTGCTCGATATTTTAACCCTTCAATCAATCTGTTAACACATTTTTTTATAAAGAATAATTTCACCGAATCCTTTTGGATAATGGGGCTTAGGAAGGTGTTGAATACATTTCGAAAGATTCGATAAATATTCAGTTTTTAAGTTTTTAGATTTTTGTTGTTATTTTTTATGATTACAAAAACTAGTTATGTTATAGATTTATAATTTCACTAGTTGTGATATAAGAGTCATAACGTACCACAAATACTACAAACATAGTTATGTAAAAACATCATATCTGAACAGTTGTAGATAAATATATTAAAAAATAAGAATGCTAATGTCATGGGAACAAACCTTTGAACTAGTTTCGGGATTGAAAAGCTCAGGTTATTAGTCATTTTATTCGAAAGTCAAAAGCAGGATTTAATGAGTTGCTTTAGATTTAATTACTAGTTTCTAATAGTAACTAATTATGGGTTCAACTGAGACAAAATGCTGTTTGCGTTAAATGTATATCTGAATCGTGCAAGTAGGTGTTTTGATATTTATAGTAATTAATGCCGTTTTTTGTTGTCTGAAGCTGACATTTAAATGCCGTAATTCTACGATTATTTTTGGTACTGGAAAGATAATGTGCTTTATTGTTCTGTAAGTTTCCTAATTAAAAAAATTACGTTTATCTCATCTGATAGTAGAGTAGAGTTATTAAGGCAGTTAGTTAGTGTTATTTGGGATAAAAGGCTTGACTTATTTCACCCTGTGTCGGTAAAAACAAAACATTTTTATTTTTTTAGATTTCTTTTATGTAGGTGACAAGATGTCAGCGTGGCCTCAAATTTCCGAACTCAGTCCTAAAAGTAAAATTTCTGGACTGTAGTGATCTATTTTCCGGACTCAAATGAGTCCTAAAAATGACATATTATAATACAGGGTATCCGGATTTCGTTGTGATTGCAGGATATCTCGATTATTATTAGAAGTAATAGTACAGTAAACGAAGGTGTAAACCTGAAGATCAGGTTGGGCCGTCACAATTTTTTTTTCAATTTGCAGGTATTAATGTAAACAATAACCTTCGAAAATATCATATATAAAAAAATGTCGGCAAGGGCCTGAAAATGGCCCTCAAGAGCCCGAAAATTCTTTTTTTCAACTATTTTGGCCGATATCTCCCGAAATATGACACTTATGCAACTCGTGTTTGGACGAAAATGAAGAGCAGTTTATTAACTGCAAAAATGATTCCTATCACTTTTGTCAAAAATTTGATAGTTTTTTTTTCACCTGCTCCGTATCTCGAAAGGGTGCTTTCAGCTACTTACATTTCCAAGCGGACGAATTAATTTTTAAATAACTCACGTAAAATGCATATATTTGCATGATTAAAAGTTTACATGAAAGAAGAAACGTGTGGCAATAATATCTTGTTACTGTTTCCTTTTTTTGTGTTTCTTTAGAATATTAAAAACTCGAGCCAAAGTTAGTTCTTGCTCGATATTTTGACCTTCCTATCAATCTGTTCATATTTTTTATAAAAAGTAATTTTTCCGAATTCTTTTGAATTATGGAGCTTTGGAAGGTGTTGAATACATTCTGCAAAATTCGATACATATATTTGTGTATTTTTATAAACAACGTGTTTTTCTTAGGGCGGTTTTTTTGAATTTCCGGAGTTTTCGAAAATGCTCGGGTCAATCGGGAATTAATAAATATTCAAGGACCATTAACAATCTTTGTAAATAGGATAGTAGATTTTAAATGCATACATTTAATAATCAAGAAGATTTAAAAATTAAAAAAAAATTTGCATTACTTTTTATTTTAGTTTTCAGACAAAACGTCTTTAGAGAATAACGGGGCAATATTTATGTTCTGTGAACTACCAGCTAATATAAATGATAATAATAAAATGATAAATAAATGATCTTTATGTAACTTTGGATAACAAAAATAAACCCTTACCTTATGCTCCAAAAAATAAAACTGAAAAAATTTAAATATTGCCACGTTTTTCTCAAAAACGTTTTCTCTGAAAACAAAAATAAAAAGTAAGGCAATTTTTTTCACTTTTTACACGCATTCAAAATATACAATCCTATTTAGACAGATTGTTTGTAAATAAAAAAGCAGAAAGTATTGAAGTCAATGTGGGTGCACGCGCTGTAGCAGACGGCTGTTCGATACTATACATGAATTGTACGCGCACGGAATAAAATAATAAATAACTCAATTATTTAGAGAAAATTTAAAGGCAGAATTTTTTTGTTGTTCACCTATTAAAGTACTTTATGTAAATATATATTAATAAAAAGGTCAGAATGTGATCTTTAATACAATTGTAAAGAATTTCCTTAATTTTCCGGAAAATTAAAAAATAAAAAAAAAAGAAAAGTGCTATCGAGAAGGGGTCAATCTAAGCTTTTGAATGATGTGCATTGTTAGCCGATACTGCCCTTGAATATATATTAATTAGCGATAATCCCGAGCATTTTTAAAAACTCCGGAAATCTAAAAGAACCGCCCTAAGAAATACATGTTGTTTATAAAAATACACAAAACATATTTATTGAGTCTTTTGGAATGTATTCAACACCTTCCAAAGCCCCATTATTCAAAAGGATTCTGTTAAATTACTTTTTATAAAAAAAATATGAACAGATTGATAGGAAGGTCAAATTATCGAGCAAAAACTAACTTTAACTCAAGTTTTTAATATTCTAAAGAAACAAAGAAAAGGAAACAGTAACAAGATATCATTGCTACAAGTTTCTTCTTTCATGGAAACTTTGAATCATGCAAAAATATGCATTTTTACGTGAGTTATTTAAAAATTAGTCCGTCCATTTGGAAGTGTAGGTAGCTTAAAGACCCTTTTGAGATACGAGTCAGGTGCAAAAAATACTTGGCGCATTTATGGCCGATTATTGCAAAAACTATAAATTTTTTTACAAAAGTCAAGGCTATCATTTTTGCAGTTAATAAACTGCTCTTCATTTTCGTCCAAACACGAATTCCGTAAGTGTCATATTTCCGAAGATATCGACCAAATTAGTTGAAAAAACTGATTTCCAGACTCTTGAGGGCCATTTTCAGGCCCTTGCGGATATTTTTTTAATTATGATATTTTCAGAGGTTATTGTATACATTAACACCTACAAATTAAAAAAAAAATTGTAACGGCCCAACCTGATCTTCAGGTTTGAGGTTCTTCGGACTTCATTTACTGAACTATAAAGACTTGCGGTTATTGTAAAGTGGGTTACTTTTTTGATGAAACGAAAGATGATTCTATTTTATGATTTTAATAGAAATTTTTACGTAGAATCCAGTAGTGTAGTTAGATTTTTTTATTTTAATATTTTTTAAGATATGAACCAACCTAGGGAACTTTATGTACGTTTTTAAATCATAAAATTATGTCAAATAAGAACTTTTTAAAATATTTTATATTTAAAAGTTATTTTATATTTTTCGATCTTAAATCAATGTTTTTAATTTTAAATATAAAAACGCGATGAACACTTGCCATTAGATCAGCGAGGTTAAACAACATCCGATGAGGTTAGTAGTCCGCTGGGTGACCAACGGGTAAAAGCCACGTGCTGTTGTGCGTGGAGCGGATTGCACGAGAAACTATAAGTCCTTTCTGGATGACATAACCAGACGTTAATGCGGGGAATTTCAGAAAGAGTAATTATTTGTATAGCAACCGTAGTGGAACTACTGCCTTGTAAATAATATGTTCTGTATTGTTGTGGCGGATTCATTTTTTTAAAAGCCTTCGTTGGAAACACGCCAAAACAAAATTTTACACCAAAGAACCAGTTCGGTCCTTGCTCCGGGGTATAGAGACTGAACCTGCTCATTCCTATTGACCCATATGTACTAGCAAATCACCTAAAACATGTCATGTATGACAATACATCACAAGTTAGAGAAAGGGTCTCAAAATATCCATATTTTTTATCAAAATTTTTTAAATTTAGCTTTTAATTATAATTTAAATTTTAGTTAAGTTTTTATACCTTATTTTTTTCTTAAAACAGTGGCTTGCTACCGAAACAAACCGCAATTAAAACAACAACATGGAGTGTCTCTTGGAACTTTCACCACTTAACCTTATAGTGATGGGAGAGGCAAGAATGGCTACTTCCGGCTGCAACAAAAACCAACTGGTGTCTACGCTAGTTTGGGACATAACAGACCAGATGATTCCCCAATACCCATTCAATAAAACTTGGAGGTAAAAATTCCAGATCGAAGTGAGTGGCAACAACCTGATCTCCCCAGCACGGTTGGAGACATCATCTGGTATACAGATGGTTTCAAAACCGAGCAGGGAACTGCGTGGGCATGTGCCGGGTGTCCAAATAAGAAAGGACGCCGGCTGTATCTCAGAAAATGTTTATGCATTGGGGAAAAAATATTTTTTGTAAAAGTGGTTAAGAGAAATAGCTGCCAATTATTTTTAAGTTTCTGAAATGGCCGCTAGGGGGCGTAACTGCAATCTTGAATCTAAAAAGTGATGTTTCTGCGAATTTTGCTATATTAACCTAACAAAAAAATACCTGATTTTTAAAGTCGAGGTTAATTTGAACCTTTTTTGTTTGACAATTTTTGCTGTATCTCTAAAAATAAAGTGGTGGGGGGTATTTAAAGATTTCCGTAAAAAACACCCTGTATCTTCGAAACGGCTAAGCCGATTTCAACAAATTTGGGCTAGTTAGAAAAGAGATATTCTCGGGCTATAAATGTTATATTATTTGAAGTTTTGTTAGTTTCACATGTCGCCGCTAGAGGGCTTTTTTCGAAATTCCGATAGAAATGGTTAATTTTCTCAAAAAAATTAAATGCATTGGTATGATTTTTGTTTATAAAAAAGTTGCTAAATATTGCTTAAACAAGCTCGTGAAAACCGTATCTCGATATCTTGTTTCTTACCTAAAATTTAGGCCAAAGAAAATTTTATACGTCAATATCTCAAAAACTATAAAAGCTACGAGAAATTTTATAAAACATAAATTATGTATTTTTACGAAACCTTTAATTTAGGTTATACAATCTTTTCGCTCAAATGCAATACTTTACGAGTTATAATCAATAAATCGAATTTTCAGGATTTTTTTAAGCTACACCCCTGGAATTCGATTTTTGATTATAACTCGTAAAATATTACATTTAAGCGAAAAGATTATATAACATAAATTAAGGGCTCTGTAAAAATACATAATTAATGTTATATAAAATTTCTTGTAGCTTTATAGTTTTGAGATATGAGTATAAATTTTCTTGGCTAAATTTTAGGTTAGACAAGATATCGAGATACGAATTTTCGTGAGCTTATTTAAGCATCATTAAGCTACTTTTTCATAAAAAAAATCATACCAATGCATTTAATTTTTTGGAGAAAATTAACCATTTCTGTCGGAATTTAAAAAAAAACCTCTATCGGCGCATGTCAAACTAACAAAACTTCAAATAATGTAACATTTATATCCCAAGGATAGCTCTTTTAAACTATCCCAAATTTGTTGAAATCGGCTTAGCCGTTTCGAAGATACACAGTGTTTTTTACGAAAACCTTTAAATACCCCTCACCACTTTATTTTTAGAGATGCAGCAAAAATTGTCAAACAAAAAGATTTAAATTATCCTCGACTTTATAAATCAGGTATTTTTTGTTGGTTAATGTAGCAAAATTCACAGAAACATCCTTTCATTCAAGATTGCAGTTACCCTACGGCATTTAACTTGAAAATAATTTCCAGCTTGACCACTTTTACCAAAAATATTTTTCCCCAACGCTGTGCGATAAAGATTTTCTGAGATACAGCCGGCGTCTTTTCTTACTTGGACACCCGGTACAATGAACTAAGGAGTTTACAATTCTCCATTTCACTAGGAACACACAGTTCTGTATTCCAAACGAAAATATATACTTTACTGCACTGTGCAAAAGAAAATAAAAGAAGGGCTTATAAAAACAAGCGGATCTACATAATAACAGACAGCCAGGCGTCACTAGAGGCACTTGTAAACCCCAAGGTAACTTCCAAGCTGACATGGGAATGCCAAAAAGAACTGGAAATCCTGGGAGAACGCGACAGGGTAACTCTCCTGTGGGTGCCAAGACATTCGGAAATAGAAGGCAACTAAAAAGCGAATAAGCTAGCGAGACATAGATCATCCACACCATACTATGAACTAGAAGCTGCTCTTGGAGTGATCAAAACCATAGCACGAGGACAGGGAATGCATCCGAAACAAACACGAAGAATACTGGAGAAGCATCAGTAGAATAAGACATGGAAGACAAGGAAGAACTACTCAGACAAAGTAGGAAAAGACTTCGCATAACAGTAAGGGCAACTAACAGGGCACGAAACCTAAGAGGACACCTACACAGGATAGGCTTATACAATGGGGACCAAGTTGCAGAATGTGCGACGAGGGGGAAGAAACAGCCTACCATATCCTGTGGGAATGTGAAGCGTTGAATCACAAGAGACAGGCATTAATATTTGGTCAACCAAAAATAAGCACACAGAAATATATCAACCAATCAGTCTTGGGGTTATACAGACCTGTAGAAGGATGGAGGATTGGTATAAAAGATATTGGAAGATTAGGCACATAAAGCCCAAGAGGTTACGCTGCCTTCGGTAGTAAATCAAGCGGCTCCTAGGGAAAAAGAAGAAACCGTAGATAAGTATTTGATATTTGTATTTTTTTTTTTTTTGGTTCAGAGGGGTTAATGGGACTGAGCAGGCTCGGTCTCTATACCGCGGGTCCAGGACCATTTATAAAATTTCTTTTTGGCGTATACTTTTTAACTACCGCGTTGTCTAAAAAGTGCCGTGAAATGCCATTTCTCTGTGTTTCAATACTTTGACATCATTGACGAGAAATGGGTTAAACATATAAAAAGTCGGAACGCTTGGTACCAGGACTCAGGTTTCATACACGCCTTCATAGGATGCCATAAAGGTATAAAAAAAGTTAAATTTTGTATTTTTCATCCCACATTTCAAGTTAATAAAAATCTTTACCTACGAACAGGTAATTTTATCTTACATAAACCACGTTTAAAACGCTAGAAAGACCCATAAATACAACAAAGAATAAGGAAGCGCCAATATATATAATTTAGATGATTATAATTACAGTAATTTCTTAGAAATTAATAAACAAATTATAAATAACGTTGACAGTTTTGTGGGATAGTTAAGGTTTTGCCATAAATTTATTTAATTTATTGTTATACATTATCCCAAGAAAGCGGCGATTTTAGTTCACTTTTGTTGTTTATAAAGTGATTTGTGGGGAATTTTTAGGATTATTAGAGAGTACTTGTATATGGGAGAAGCAGCTATAACTGATTTATTTTTATAAAGTTTGGTAGGTATGAATGTTATATTATTGCAGTGTTAAAATAGTATTAATTAATAGATCCTAACACAGTGAGTATTTGTAACTAAAAATATATACACTCCCCAGCACAAAATTCCGCCACCTGACATTTTTGATTAAGTTTGATAATTTATAACTTCTTTATTTCTATTCTGTTTCACAGATTAATTCATCGTTTTACATTCGAACAGGATATGGTAGCTGTTCTTCCTCGTCGCAGATTCTGCAACTTGGGTCCCCATTTCCCCGTGTTTGTTCAGATCCATTCCCTGGTTTGCCCTCGTACTGTGGTTTTGGTTACTCCAAAGGCAGGTTCTGGCCAAAGAATGGTGTGGATGATCCCTGTCTCGCTAGCTCGTCCGTTTTTTCGTTGTCTTCTATTCCCAAATGTCCTGGTACCCACAGGAGAGTTAGCTTGTTATGTTCTCCCAGGACCTCCAGTTCTTTTTAGTAGTTACCTTGGGGTTTACTAGTGCCCTCAGTGACGCCTGGCTGTCTGTTTTTATGCAGATCCGGCTCTTTTTATAAGCCCTTTTGTTATTTTCTTTCGCACGGTGCAGTAAAACATATATTTCCGTTTGAAATACAGAACTAGGTGTTTCTAGTGGAATGGAGAATTGTGAAATATCCCTAATATTTTAGTGTTATAACTTAAAAACTTGTATTTTACAATTTTAAACGCCCCGTGGAAAAATTGAGGTATTGCTTAATTTGTTTTTTGCGTTTATTTTTTAGGCTGCAAATTTTAAAAAAAAAAACTAATAGGTTTTGGAAAAACAAGCACTAAAATTATTAAAAACACTAACAAAATTTAATAGCAGGTATGTCCCCTCTCCCAAAAATGACAGCTCGCGCGACGTTTCGGCAAAGGCCTTCATCAGTATCTATATGTCTTAGAAGGAAATCTGTTCATTAATAATATTAAAAGTCAAAACACTTATACACATAAACATATACAAACATTCTAAAATTTCCAGGACATGCACAGTTAAATATTTTTATTTATATTGATTTATATGATAAAAAAACTGGAACTATTGTTGAATTATCTCAGCACATTTAAAACAATAAATAGTGACCCAACTAACATTTTGCAGAAAAAAAACAACAATCCTATTAAACACTGGGAACACAAAAATTACATATCACCCAACAAGGTAAAAAAATCAAAAAAATCAAAACGCACAAGCTGCAAAAATCTATGTATTACCAAAATTGTATCTGCTAAACTTTTGCCCAGTTTATGTAGCACAAAATTGCGGTCCAAAAATTCTTGGAATAAAATTTAATTTGATTAAGCCATTGTAGAATTAGGTTATAAACGGAAAAGTTTAGTGTTCCTAGTTTTAGCGATTTATGACCCAACGAACATTTTGCAGAAAAAAAAACAACAATCCTATTAAACACTGGGAACACAAAAATTACATATCACCCAACAATGTAAAAAAATGAAAAAAATCAAAACGCACAAGCTGCAAAAATCTACGTATTACCAAAATTGTATCTGCTAAACTTTTGCCCAGTTTATGTAGCACAAAATTGCGGTCCAAAAATTCTTGGAATAAAATTTAATTTGATTAAGCCATTGTAGAATTAGGTTATAAACGGAAAAGTTTACTGTTCCTAGTTTTAGTGATTTATGACGTCCAAAATATAATTGGGGAAAATAAAACGCCGCTTTAACTAACCAGAACTAACCATGACGGACCAGAACTGAGGGCTTTTGAATTTGTCTAAACTATCCCTACGTAGAAGGTATTAACAAAATTTTAATTATTTTCAATATGTTGTTTATCACGTCTGAAGTATAATTCGGGAAAATAAAAAGCCGCTTTAACTTACCAGAACTAACCATGACCGACCAGAGCTAAGGGCTTTTGAATTTGTCTAAATTATCGTAGAAGTTATTAACAAAATTTAATAATTTTAGAAATGTTTTTATTACGGTCCACAATAATTCCATCCTGTTTGGGTCAAACCAGGTAATTATTTTTTACCTAGACATTTTATTACAGGCTAGCCCTTGGGCCGCAATTAAGCTATTATTGTTTTATATGGAACCGCAGCAAGTATGAGTGCAGGCAAATTCGCGGCGCCGCTGCGGGACTGGACGGTAACAGGCCGCAAGTGTGCAGCGGCGCTAACTCTACCTTTCGTGGCAGCATTTCAATTCGTCCTATAAATGCTTAATCGGATTAAGACAGTTATAAATTTATTTATAACCTTTTTTATTAATAGTCAGCTGGTGACTTATAGCTAAAAGTTACTAGTGTGTTATAAATACAACTCACTAGTAATTTGTGGTTGTTAAATGCAAATCTATAAAGTGATAATTATTTTTTTTTTATCTTTGGATAGTTCACGAAGGCTGAGGCCTAAATACTAAGGTACCGTAGGTGTCTTAAGTATGGTAAGAAGGTTTATTTACACGGGACTTAAATAGTTAGAGACGGAGAAGGGAAAACCTCTGCGGGTAGCAGGTTCCATAGTCTGGACACTCAAGGGATGAAGAAACGAAAAAAGCGGGAAGTTCTTGGCCTCTCCAATTAAACTGGAGGATCCATAAAAGTTGCGCTACGTGTTGCTCTGTTAGGAGCTGCCAGAGAACGAATTATACTGGCCAACTCCTCTGAGCAGAAGCCGTAAAAATACATATAGAAGAGCGACAGATCCCCCACAGCTCGTTGGTGGGCAAGAGGAGGAAGCTGTTCTGTGAGCGTGGGACCATTTATAAGATGAACACTAATGAACAGCTCTTCTTTAAATGAAATCGAGAATGCTAAGAGTTGTGGAAGACGCCATTCACTAGAACAATATTCTGACAAGGGTCTGATTTGGGATACCTACAGAGTATACAGATTGGAAGAAGAGAAATACTTTTTGGCTTAAAGAGGAATCCAAGCTTCTTCGAAGCTACTGGGGCTTTGGATGTAATGCGTTTTGTCAGTTGAGGTTATTTTCAAAAGTAACGCCGACAAGATTAAATAACTCTTTGTTCTGCAAAACTTTTGCCGCTCGTATGTAACGGATGAGCATTGGTAGACCTTTTTACGACAGCGAATTTCACTAGGTTTTGTACAAGATTTTAGGCGCTTCAATCCAAGATAAGTTTGAGGTCTTGTAAGAGAGACATCCCATTTATAACATATTAGACATATATGTATTTCTAAAAAATATACATTAAGTTAATTTTAAGCACTGATGCATTAAAATAATTTAAATACGGTAAATTAATTTCTAAGATACAATATCCCTCTAATAAATTCTTATTGTCCACGAAATGATTTGTGGTGATTTTTTAGATTATAAGGTGGGCGTCTATATTCTTTTATTACCGGGTGCTATTGGTCCATTGTTTAACCTTAACAAAAGATAATTTATTGCGTGAGCTGTGAAGTATTTAAGCAGAAAAAATACGTGTGTTGGTAATAAAAATAAAAAAATCATTAGGTAATTATGGGTACGTATAAACTAAGTTACCTGTCAATATCTTGGCAATCATGGTACTATTATTCCCAACGTTATTTAGTAAACATACGTAACTATTTTTTTATATTATTGTGGCAAAGTTTTTAAAAAAATATTTTTTGAGCTTCCAGCCAGATGAATCCAATTGATTTCAAGTTCAAGGTTATACACAGGTACATCCACATTCAATTGATCCTAAAAGAACGTGCATTTACTCAAATTAAGTAATAACGAAAATTAAAATTATTTATATTCCTTAAATTAAAAATATTTCAAATCTTCCCTTGATATGTGACATGTAGTTGCAAACGTTGTATGTCTGTCAGGCACTGCAATTTGGTTAACTAATATATTCTTAGAGATTTATTTCTTTTTACTCTTGAGATCGCACTCGCTTTTTCCTCACGATCTGTCCAAACTATGTTAATAAATTACTGAAACAATTCAACACGACAAAGCTGGACATTAAAAAAGGGGGCTAACAAAAAGTGTCTTTAAAAGTATTTTCTTAAAAATTAACAAGCCAGCATCGAAGCAAGAAACCTGTAGGATCAAACTATCTTAGAAGATCAAAGGTATTTTAGTAATTGTATAAAAAGAAAGACCTCCATTGTTTCAATTACAATAAGTCTTTTTGGTACTTTGCCAAAAACATTACTTGAAACTTTTGTACTAATTCCTTTCCCCATCTAACTTTTTATGATTGGTAAAATTGTTTTTATCTTTAAAGAAAACTATTTGCTAAATAATGTGCTGGAAATTTAAACCTCGGTCCCACTATTATTCTGCCTTTTTCAACAGTTGCTTTTGTTCCTAATAAAATTTTCTTCTTGTGGGCTGGATGGCATACCAACATTTATCTTAAAAAAAATGTGCCTCTAGGCTTGCACCCATCCCAACCCACCCCTCTCCCAGCAAAACTCTCCCTTCTAACTATAGACCTATATCTCTTCTTTCTGTTGTTTGCAAAGTAATGGAAAAATTTAATTATATATAATATATAAAATATCTTAAAGTATCTGGAAAAAGATAAGATCCTTCATGATAGACAGTATAGATTCCGTCACAGTAGATCTACAGCTGATTTTCTTTCCTTTGTCTTACACAACTGGAACAAGTCCCTTGATTTTCTTGGTGAATCCCAGATCGTTGCTCTTGACATATCCAAAGCTTTCGATCAGGTCTGACATGATGGGCTTCTTAACAAACTTCCTTCTTACGGTCTTCCACCTAAGCTTTGCTCTTGGCTTTCCAGTTTCCATTCTAATCGATGTATATCAGTTAGTGTAGATGGTCATTCTTCCAGCTTCTACCAAATTAATGCTGGGGTGCCCCAGGGCTCAGTGCTGGCACCCACGCTGTTTCTTCTACATATTAACGATATTTTCTCTTAGACAATCAATCCAATTCATAGTTTTGCTGACGATAGTACCCTCCACTCTAGTATTCAATTTCTTAGCCACCATGTAATTCTAATTTGGAAAACAAGCCCAGGTCAATGCAGATATCTCTTTCACAAGACCTCAAACTTATCTTGGATTGTGGCGCCAAAAATCTTGTTCAGTTTAATGCCTCGAAAACACAGTCATGTTCGCTGCCGCGAAAAAAGTCTGCCAATTCTTGTCCTTTACATATGAGCGGCCAAGTTCTGCAGAACAAAGAGTCGTTTAATCTTGTCGGCGTTACTTTTGAGAATAACCTCAACTGGCACAAACACATAACATCCATTGCCTCGGCAGCTTCAAAAAAGCTTGGATTCCTCTTCCGCGCCAGAAAATATTTCTCTTCTTCCAATCTGTACACTCTGTATGTATCCCAAATAAGACCATCTTTAGAATATTGTTCTCATGTTTGGGGAATGGCGTCCCCTACAACACTTCGCATTTTGGACTCCATTCAAAAAAGAGCCGTTTGTCCCTTTAATGATCCAACGCTCACAAAAAGGCTTCCTCTTCTTGCCCACCGTCGAGCTGTAGGGGATCTGTCGCTCTTCTATAGGTATTTTCACGGTTTCTGCTTAGAGGAATTGGCCAGTATAATTCCTTCTCTGGCAGCTCCCAACAGAGCAACACGTAGTACAACTTTTATGCATCCTTTTAAAGTACAGTTAGAGGGACCCCAAACTTCTCACTTTCATCGTTCCTTCATCCCTATAGTGTCAAGACTATGGAACCTGCTGCCCGCAGAAGTTTTTCCTTCTCCCCGCAATCTCCCAGTATTTAACTCCCGTGTGAACAAACTCCCTCTCACCACACTTAAGACACCCACGGTACACACACAGTACTTAGGCATCAGCCTTCGTGGAGTGTCCAAAGATAAAAAAAAAAACCTATCCCCAAGAAAAGATCTAAAACTCACCTTTCTAATTATAGAGCCACATTTTTTGTCTCAGTTGTTTTAAAGGTAAACAAAAATTTATTAATTTCTGAATTTTATATTATTTAGAAAACACATAATTATATATAACGGACAGTACCACAAAAAAGATCAGCCAAAAATGGAATGAGACTTTTAAGTTCTGGTTCCCTAGGCAAGCAGGTCTAGCATGATGCGTTCTTAAACAAGCTTTCTTTTTACAGTTTTTCTCATAAAATTTTTTCTTGGCTCCTTAGGTTCCTTTCTGATACAAATATTATATAAGTCATTGTATATGGTCACTCTTCTATCTTTTACCAAGTTAATGCTGGGTCCCCCTGGGCTTAGTACTAAAACCAACTTTACATTTTCTAAAGATTTTCTCTCTTCCACGATTAATTACATTTATAGTTCGGTTGACAATGGTACCTTTCATTCTAATATTCAGCGTTTTAATCCAGGCTCTAAGATATCTTTTTAAAGGATCCTTAATCAATATTAGATTGGGGCGACGAAAATCTTGTTATGATTATTGTCCTTAAACAAAATCAAATTCATCTTGCAGTTCCGCAGTAACCCTACGTGAGTAATTGGGTTTCAAGACATCGTAGAATGTGCTAATGTAATAAAACCCATTTAAAATCTTTCTTTATGTAGGTACTGAAAAAAAGTAGAAATATAAAATATATAACAAATTGTCTTACAGAGAAACAAAACCAATAAAATTTAATTTTCTAGACATTATAAATAAGTAAATTTGTGTATTTTACCTCAAATTTTACCTACCAGCCCAATTTAGTTTAACAAAAAATATTGTACACCCACACATCTTACTATATTTTAGAGTTCTAATTACTTTTGAATACATAACTCGTAAACACCATTGTTGAAATACTACGTATAAAGAAAAAACCCATTAAATTAATGTATCAGGTAATTCCAACACATTTTAAAGAGACTATTTATATACTTTGCTTTTTTCTTTGCATGATATTTTAGTTATTATATCAAGAAAAGTAATTTTAAATATTGAAGTTTTTATTCTCCTCTTTGCACAGTTAAAAATATTGTGACTGCATAATTTTAATCTTAGGAAAGTCCAGGAAGGCTTAAAATCCGCTAGATATGGAGCCAGAAAAAAATGATTTTCGAAAATTTCGGTGTTTGTCGGATATCTTCGAAAATATTTGGAATTTCTTAGGTTCCTAAAGGGCGTATTGTAAATCACATAAAACTGCAACTTTATTCCCATTTAACAGATTTCGTTTCTCTTACTATTTCCAAAATGCCCATATTGGCCCTTTTTATCTTGGACACGCCGTATAACTAATAACATTGGCCCGCAAAATTAACCGGACAAAAAATTTTGTTTAAATTCAATTCTAAATTACTTTTTCAGTATTATATCAATTTTAATAATTTTTTGTCGAGTTTTAGACTATTTTATTGTAATATTTTTTTATACCAAAGCTTCAAAAATATCTAACGGATTTGTTGTTATATAGGGGTTAATTAAAAGTTGGTTTTTACTCTAAACGTTTAAACACCCTTTGAAAATTTACAATAAAATAATAATTCTTTGGTGGTATTTTTAAGCTTCATCTTTTCTGAACAACCTGTTTTTTGATTTATACTGATATCTGGATTCTTAAAGGAAGAACAATAGTTTAAAAGAAATATTGCAATAATGCTTTATTAGCAACGACGAGTCTTATTTTACGAGATATTTACCTAACGGACGTCAAAGAGTGTGGAGAAACCCCGGAGAAAGATACTCCCAATGTTGTATTTCTCCTAGAGTGCAGTTTGGTGGCGGAGGGATGATGGCGTGGGGCGGTATTTTATTGGAAGCCCGTACAGACCTTGTTACACTTCAATACTTAGAAGAACATGTGGAACCTAATGCATTTATAGAAGAACATCTTAAGTTCGACACATAGACAAATAACGAGGCAATATTTAATCGACGTTGACGTTCAGTATTGTATAAGTGTATACCGCCGTTATCCATGTTATTTTTTTGTGTGCTATAAAGCATTATGCATCACTTCTTAAACCAGTGTTTTGCCTTTAAGGATACAGATATCGGTATAAATCAAAGAAGTTGTTCGAAAAGATGTGGCTTGAAAATGTCGGTATAGTTTGTCTCAAACTATACCGTGTTTTTTGCCTTCATTTATGGATTTACCTCCCACAACAATAAAACTGCGGATCAGTAGGTATTAAAGGACAGAACATTGGGGGCGGACTCACGGACTCTAATAATATAAAGATATATAATTTATTGTTTATTTAGGTAGGTATAATCTTAAAATTACATTAAGATATTAAATATATGCAAAGTTTTAATAAATTTATAACGTTCTTATCTGTTTTACTATCAGAGTTATCATTGAGATTAATTACAATAGGATTTATGTTGTTTTGTATAGAAATGTAAGAGTCCTTAATTTTATAATGTGCTGTACTGAATTTTTTCCCGCTCTTAACTGATAGGTTGGTAACTCATTTTTTCAAATATATAACCGGGGTCTAAAGTAGGTGTAACATTTTCTGTTCTGATCTTTGATTTTACTTGGTTCCACAAATGCTCTATGGGAAAAAATACAGTGATACGGAGGAAACGTAAAAAAGTATGACCAGCCTGTTTCAAATTATCACATACATATTGCTTTTAATTCATAAATTTAGGACTTCCAAAAGTTGCGCTTTTTTTAACTGAATTCAAAATAAATATCATTTTCTAACAAATATTCCTGGATTTTTGTTTTTGACCTTGTAAAAGGTGCTTTGTGTCAGACGGGTGTGGGAGCTTGCGTTATCCCTGACAAAAACCTGTTGTTTGGAAAATGTTTTAAAAAATAATTTTGAAACCAATTTTCAAAAAGTTCTATTGTATCATCATGATAATCTAAGCTGAATCCTTAATATTCTTTGCAGACAACAGCAAGCAGTTTGGGACAAATCCGTCTTCTGAACCAGCGTGTATTATGGTCCTTTATTTGAAGGTGCTTTCGTCTGACTGTTTTGACTGGAATCAACCCATCCCTTTTGGGTACTGTGTCGTGTGTATCGAAACATGGTTCATCAAGGTAAATTATGGATGTGTTTCCTTTTTAGTTTTTAACTTAAAGGTAATTAAATCTCCAAATGGGAATCTGTGCGATTCTTTCTACTTGTCTTTTTTATTTTGCGGTATTTAAATCCCATTTTTCAAACAACTCTATGGAGGGGGGCACGGGTAATATTTATGGGTTTTTGTTTCGTCTAGCTTCTTTTCCGTTTTCAAAGGGAGGCAACTTCGCTTTCTAAAGACAATATATTTTCCTTCCTTTGGTCCCGATCACTATGGTCTATGGTGAGATTGAAAATCACTATGTTTTTTTTTTTGTTCAATTCTTCCTAATAATATCCTTTTCGTGATTTGGGGTTTTTTTTAAGGCAAGTTTCTTTTAAAGCTTCTTGTTTAATTGTCCTCTACTGATTAAAGTTTCATAAAATTTTTTTCAACCTGTTTTTCATCTAATGACAAATGAGTTCGGGCAATTATATTCTCGTAAAACAACTGTTTCGAAACGCACAGTAAAAACGGTTATTCAACACTGCCACTAAAAAATTAGCTGAAATATTTATATACCTAATGGGCAATATAAAAATCCCGGCCCACCCCTTCATTATGAAATAATGGGTTTTTCCAATAACAATAGGTAATAAAATCGTTAAAAATTTTTTTTGTCCATAAAAACCCTAGCGGTTTCTTTGAGAAGATATACTTGGGACGGTCCTCGTTTAGATGCGGTCATCAAAAGGGAGGCCTGGAAATTTTATCAACTCATGCAATTGGCACATGGACGAATGGCGAAATGTTCTCTTTATAGACAGTCTTATTTTCGAGATATTTACCCAACGGACGTAAAAGGTGGAAAAACCCCCGGGAAAAAATTCCCCTATGTTGTATTTTCCAGGTGCAGTTTGGTGGCGGAGGGGTGTGGGGTGGGGCGGTATTTTATTGGAAGCCCGTACAGACCTTGTTACACTTCAATACTTAGAAGAACATGTGGTACCTAATCGATTTATAGAAGAACATTTTATGTTCGACCGCACATAGCACAAATAACGAGGCAATATTTAATCGACGTTGACGTTCATGTATTGTATAAGTGTTAATACCGCCGTTATCCATGTTATTTTTTTTTGTTGTTGCTAATAAAGCATTATTGCATCACTTCTTTTAAACCAGTGTTTTGCCTTTAAGGATACAGATATCGGTATAAATCAAAAAACAAGTTGTTCGAAAAGATGTGGCTTGAAAATGTCGGAAAAAATCATTATTTGGTTGTGAATTTTTTCCACAGGGTGTTTAAACGTTTAGAGTAAAAGGCAACTTTTTATTAACTCCTGTATAACAACGACAAAAAAATTATCAAAATTGATGTAATACTGAAAAAGTTATTTAGGATGAAATTTGAACAAAATTTTCTTTGTCCGGTAAATTTTGCGAGCCAGTGTATAAAATGAAATTCAAATCTTGTATATTATTGCTACTCTGTAGAAATGCGTTATTCTACTGTTGTGTGATGTAAGTTTAAATTTTTAAGTTTTTTTTTTAAATACTTTTTTTGTTTTAATATGTTATATACCAGTCTATCAAATATAGTTTGATGGATGAATCCGCCATAACAATATATAACATGTCTGCAACATTTATTACTAATCGAACCCACTTAATAATTTATTAGCTTTTCAATAAAGTAGACTAAATAAATAATGTTTCATATGTAACATAAATAAACACACCCATAAAGTTAGTTAAGAACGTCCTTGCTGCGTGAGAAAAACATTGGAAGGTACTTATTGCAAAATTATCGATGAAATTGGTTAACAAGTGATCTAAAAAAGAACAATATTGATTGTTCTATCATTAATAATTCCCAATAACAATAAAATATTTTATGTTTAGTTATGTATTTAGGGGTTTTGGGAAGTAATTAAATAAAAATTAACTGTAGGTATGTTTTTTTTTAAACAATGGTTTCACCAACATTGCGGCTTCTTCGGATACATATTACAAAACTAGTTGATAAGAAAATAATGGCATGGAATTCCGAACACCCAGTAAAAATATTATTATGTTTTTAACAACTTTTTGTTTAGAAGTTTATTATTACAAAAACAACACATTATAAATTTTTCAACCTTATCGCTTTCGTATTTTTTTTTATCCGGATTTTTATTCCAACATGTGATAGCTGATAAATGAAATATTAAAGATTAGTATGATCAGGATTGTCAATGAGTCTGTTGGTAAACGTTGTTTGCAAGTGTTAGTAATGCCCAGAGTGAAAAGAAATGTAAATTGTCACCAAATTAAGGGGTTTGACCGGGGACGAATAGTTGGAGTAAGGGAGGCTGGACATTCATACCTGGTTATTGGTGCTAGGCTGCAAAAAGAAGTTTAGATACTGTGGTAAGATGTTGTCAGGCATGGCTTTAAGAGGCCGAACACAAAAAGCCAGGGGCACAGGATGAGTTCGGTGAACAACAACTCTTCAAGGCCGCCGCTAGCTTTACGAGATCGTTTATCCACAACCAGGACAATTGCAAACCAGTGGTCTACAGAACATGAAAGGCGAATTGGAATGCTAACAGTGGAGTAGAGAAAGCATGGGACCAGGAATGGAACACAGTGGTTTTTATCGACGAATCCCGATTTTGTTTAGTCATGCACGATGGTCGGCCACGAGTAAGAAGGCGACGTGGAGGACGCCGTGATCCAAAATTTTTGAGAGGCATGTTCACCTTAGTGTTGGGATTATGGTGTGGAGTACCATTGCTTACGGCTCTAGGACTCCTTAAGTGTTCATTAGAGACCGCTCAACGCCACATTGAAGAAATCGTGGGGCCAGATTTAATTTTATATCTTAGGACTCTTCAAAATCCAATTTTCCAACAAAATTATGCCCTACTACATGTGACAAGAGTAATGTTTGACTACTTTGAACATGCCGAAATTAATTTTCCGCCATGGTCACTACTTTCTCCTGATTTGTCTCCCATTGAACACGTAAGGGACATGATCGGGAGAAGACTAAACAATTTACAACAGCCACCTCAAACTCTGGGTGCGCTTCGACACGAGGTTGAAATAGCCTGGAATGAGATACCCCAGGAGGAAATTGATCACCTAATTAGAAGTGTGCTTAAAGGGATTAATAGAATAATAAACTTAGTGTATCTTTAAGAAATTGAATAGAAATTTTAATCATCTGCTTATTACGGACATCCTGATATTTATGTAAAATATTACTGAAATAAAATCAATTTTACTGGTTGTTCGTGTCCAGCAATGGCACGACTAAGATTCGCAATCCTCGGCAATGACACCTTGTTGCCGGGGTAGGTGAAAGACCTCTCTTCCAACAGGATCATCAGATTTATTAGGAGTCTGGACCTGGTGGGAGAAATATAAAAAGGTGTGAGCCACAATAGACCGATCGGTCGCGGTGGAAGGGTGTTATACCTACTCACTTTAAACCTACCTACCTACCTACTGGGTGTTCGGGTTTCTGTCACTTAGTATGTACTACTATTTAAACTGTAGGCATGTTTAATTATTGTGACGAATTTATTTATAACAAAATATTTTTTAGGTTACTCGAGGGACATTCAACAAGGGACAGCTTCCATCTAGGTCCAGGGTATAGATACGTGCACTAACAAAGTGCGCATACTCCTGATGTGTTTTATTTTTTTGTTTTTTATATATATTTGACATTTGGCAAATGGTCTGAAAGTTTTAACAATGTAAAAGATATTACAATTGCAAGATATTTAACAAATAAAATTCGTTGTATTTTCGCTAGCTATAGTAGGATTTTTTTGTTATTTGATATCTATTACTGTTATATATTTTATACATGGTACAAATGTAAAATTTATTACCCACAATAACCGATCTTGCTTTTTAATTTTAGATTGCTTTAGATCAACTTAATATGTTTGTAAAAAAAATGTTTCGAAAATAATTATATAAAAAATACATATGACACATCTTCACATGAGAAACCTATTTCTAAATTGTTGTTACTGTCATCATCTGAATTTAGATTTTCATTTTTCTTGTTCTATAAATCTTGATTTTTAATTATGCAGTAGATGCTATTTAATTATTTTTTTAATAAACGAAAATATATAAATTTTGTTTTTTTTTATTACGCAATCACTTAATTAATTTAAATTAGTATTAAAAATAATTAAACAGGAACTGTCAGTAATCGGTAGCCTGTCTATGATTTTTAAATCATCTATTAAAAGGGTTGGGCATCCTTAGTCTATTCTGTGAAATCTGCTGCCTGCAGCTGTTTTTCTTTTCCCTCCAAACCTTAACATCTTCAAGTATCCTGTAAATACAGGGTAATCTCCTATAATGTCGCACCCCTGAAACTTTTTTATATGAAGCGTCTGAAAAAAATTATAAATATGGTTATGTAGGTACTAAAAAATATATATTTTCTCTATCCATAAAAAAAATAAAATGATCAGAATACAGGGAAAAATAAAAAGTGTATATTTTTTTAATGGATCACACTATGTATAAATAATTTTTTTGATTTCTCGTAAAATTCTAAGCATAATTCATATAACATACCATATACCTAAATTCTGAAATATTCGCTTTTGAAACCTTATTAATAAAAGATCATAATAATTAAGTATTTTATAAAACAACTGTCAGATCAAGAAATGAAGAAATGTAACAATAACAATAACAAAAGCAATAAGTAATTAAATATAAAAATGCTTTACCGGGCCTCCATTTTCTTCAACATATCGTATAAGTATTCCGACCCCAAAGAAACCCATCCATGGGTGTCAAATCGGAGCTATACGCAGGCCAATTAATTGGCGCAGTCCTTTCGATCCATTCAGGAAATCTCTCGTTTTGATGATTAACCCCATCACGAATATTGTGAGGGATGCCCTATCCTGTTGAAAAATGATATTTTGTAACATATTCCAAGGTAGATCTTCTAAATATTCTTCAAACTTATTTTCCAAGAAATCTAAAATTTGGCCCATTTAAAAAGCATTAAAAAAATTCGGACCAATAACTCGATCGCCCAGGCTACTCCAACACACATTTTCGGATTGTCGTCCTTGGAACTTACATACCCCATAAGAATGAGAATTCTCTCTTGCCCATTGTCTGGTATTTTTTTCGGTTAAATAGGCCACTCGTAGGAAAGGAGACTCGTCGGTCCAAAAAACTACTTTTAAAAAATTGCTGTTTATATTATTTCTATCTAGAATCAGTTGGCAAAATGTGACCCGCTCACATTTTTGCATCCGATCCCATTTTTTAAGCGTTCTTTGAACTTTTCCATATAAAATTTCTTCTGTTTCTTGTAATTTCTTTAAAATGTTTCGTATGGATTTGTTTGGATTTTCTTCTATGGCAAGCAAAATATTTAATTCTGCATTGTCATCTTCGTTTACAGTTTTTTTTCTCCTTTGTAAATCTGACGTTTCTTAAAACTTTCTATATATAGATGTGAACATTTTTCGACTTGGGACATGCGTACCAGGATTATCTTCTGTCATATTTCTAATGGCAGTGCGACAATTAAAATTATTTTTAATGTAATAACTTAAAATAATTTGTTTTTCCTACGACCACTTAGGAAAATGAACATATTCGCACTCTCTACTGCTTTTCATTTTCCTCTCTAGAGAGTAAAACATTTTCCCCTCTAGAGAGGAAAATAACTGACAACCAATTATGTCTTAAATATAAGCTATAAATCGTTTCCAAACAGAATTATATCTAGTACGCCATGAGTTACGTAACAAAAACAAAATGTAGTCCTAGCGCGTCAGTCGAGTGACAATTTAATTCTGATCGTTTGTTGTTGGTATTTAACGTGATTTGATATAAAATATTCGGCTAAAATGAAGACTGATAGTGAAAAATACATCACCAGAAATTATACAAGCCGCCCAAAAAACATCACTAAATTTACTGCCTAAAACTTCACGGGATTGTTATATACGCGCTTATAACCAGTTTATGGAATGGCGAAAAGCAAATAAAATAAAAAGTTCATTTTCTGAAAATGTATGGCTGGCATACATAAACAAATTCTCCGATAAAGTATCAACATCCACCCTTTGGACGCAATACTCGATGTTAAAAAGTACAATAGAAGCACACCACAACATCGATATCATCCAATATACCAAGCTGAGGGCCTTCTTAAAAAGAAAATCGGAAGGTTATGTCCCTAAAAAAGCAAAGATTTTAACTGCAGAAGAGATTCATCACCTCGTCAATACAGCACCAGACCAGCGAATATCTATTCGAAAAGGTAAAAAATGTTGGATTATAAAAAAACTGCAATATAAAAATCTTTTTCACTTCTCATCTGATGGTTTTTGGATGGATGGATGGATTGGATGGATTAAAATTCTCCAAAAATGCGTTTTTATTATATTACTAAGTGGTTATTTTTTTTGTTTCAGGTGGCAATTTTGGGCATTTCTGGAGCTTGTCGTAAACAAGAACTTATACAGCTTACAATAGATGACGTTGAAGATACAGGGTCAGTTGCAGTTTTCAAATTAAAAAATACGAAAAATAAAAGCAGTAGAAGTTTTCACATCAACGGACTATTTTACCAAATTTATATAAAATGTGTGAAACTGCGACCCCAAACAACACAAAAACATTTATTTCTAAATTTCAAAAATGGCAAGTGTACGCAGCAAGTAATTGCAATTAATAAAATTGGAAAAGTTCCACAAACCGTAGCCAAATTTTTGAAACTAAAAAACCCTGAACTATATACCGGACACAGTTTACGCCGCTCCTCTGCTACTGTACTAGTTGATGCGGGGGGTGATCTTAACACCCTCAAACGCCATGGGGGCTGGAAATCATCCTCAGTACCAGAGGGATAAATAGATGACTCTGCAAAAAAGAGAACAATAATTGCAAGTAAAATACAGGGAGCTATAAATTCGTACAGTTCCAGTGAGAACATGTCACCGAAACTACAGTGTTCTACACTAAATGAACCTAATCAAAATTCAGATGAGATTTTTATTCCTGATCTCGAGCCAAATCCGAATGTTTTGGTAGCAAATTCAAATGGAACTGAAAAAGAAAGGTTTAATTCTATTATTTTTCCAGTCAACTCTCAAGTGTCGAATCAGGAGACTACAGATAACAATTTTCATCATACACCAGTTCACTTTGTAAACTGTTCAAATAACACTTTTACCTTTAACTTTTATAAGTATCCTGAGAAGAAATAATTTGTTTAAATTGTATTTTAATGTTCAAAATAAAAATTAGTATTTAACTAGTTAGATTTAGGCATAGTTATCAATTTTCATATAATTCTCTAATCTCAAAATACAAATATTTTCTATATAATGTGATTTATTAGAAAATTAATGTAATTCCGTATATTATCATAAATACAATTTTTAATAATTAAAAAAGTTGCAGTTTAAATCTGTTTTTTTGTTTATTAATTTAAATTTCATTACTTTCCAATGCATTACCTAAAAATACAAATTTTTTATTTACTTTACTGTAAGTACTTAGTCTGAATTTTCGTTTACGTTTTAGCGTACTCATAAAAATCTCTGTATTTAAAATAATACAAGCTATTGAAAAATGCAAAAAATATTACTTGGATTTTAGAGGATTTGTAATTTGAACGTTTATTTGCAGAATAAAATTCTTTTTCCTCTTTAAAGATGAAAATACCTTCCTCTCTAGAGAAGAAAATGTATTCCACGAGTAAATAGATTGCAACATAAAAAAAAATAAAATTGGGGTCAATATTTTGTGGTCGTAGGAAAAATAGTGTACACAACAAGTGTGAAAAGTGAAAGATTTCACACGAGTGTGAAAGTTTTCGCGCGAGGCGACAGCCGAGTGCGAAAATCACACGAGTGAGGGAAATTCACTTTCTAACGAGTAATATACTATTTCTCCGTCTGAGTACGGCATTTTTACTTACTTAACCACACAACTTCAACAATATTCACATAATGTCACTACAGTTATTTATTTTTAACAAACATTTTGCTTTTCTAGGGCTTCTTAATTTGTAACAGTTGTCTAAAAAAATATTAGATGATAATGTTTCAAATGCGAATGTTTCATAAACGGTTAAATTAAGGTATATAAGGTGATCCATTGAAAAAAATAAATAAAATTTTTGCTTTTCCCTGTATATTGATCATTTTTCAATTTTTTTATGGGTAGAAAAAAAGTTTTTTCAGTACTCACATAACCATACTTTTCAATTTTGGACTATCTCAAGATGAAAATAAAAATATTGATACTAGAATAAATAAACTGCTCAACAAAAAGATCGTACCATTTAATTATTAGACCCATTTTCAAATTGTTGTAACTTTTTTAAAAATTAACTTTTTTGAATATCTAAATCAATGTTTGAAACCGCGTTTCTTCTACTTTAAGTTGTACTGCATTTGGTTTTAGTAAGATGAATATTATCATGATGTACAGGATGATCAATAGAGTGCTGCAAAAAACCAAAAAATTTGAGTGTGTCCAATTTCAGTGGTATTTTTTTTGGTCGTTATAATATGGGTTGGTATTAAGGTCGTATCAATATCTCTAGTTGTTTATGCCAGTTTTTGAATTGAGGATCTCTGGCTTGCGATACAATTCTAAACGTCAAATTTTGGTAATCAATTCTTTAAAAAGCTATAACTGGAAAATGGATTGACGGATTTCAACCGAGTGTTTTATACATGGAAAGCTCATTTCATGTAGATTTTTTATGTCCTAAGCACTTTTTAATAGGTTATAATTTTATGAGTATACGGGGCCAACAAATATCAAAAACGTAGCTGATTTAGAAATACTAAATAAAGGGTAAATTCCAAAGGGACCATATGTGTGTGTTTTGTTTTAAAAATGGCCAAGTTGAAGTTTGTGTCAATATCTCGAAATGATTTCTACCGTTAATCGATTTATGCTGTTTAAGTGCCTGTAAACTGATTCAGCAAAAATACGTCGTTATTATGGCATTAGGTCTGAATGGTAGGCATTCCAACAACGTCTTAAAGTTTTAAACATTTTTAAACATAAATTAGGGTATTTGGTGTTGTACACTATGATATACGGAGTGATCAACAAAGTGCTAACAATTTTATTCTAGAACATGTTGCGCAAACAAGGCCGTTCTGTACCTAATGTTGCGGTAATTATGGATGTTATAATAAATTTGAAAGCACTTTGTTGATCACTCCGTATATCATGGTGTACAACATTAAATACCCTAATTTTGTTTAAAAATGTTTAAAATTTTTAGATCTTGTTGGAATTCCTACTATTCAGACCTAATGCCATAATAACGACGCATTTTTGCTGAATAAGATTACAGGCACTTAAAAAGCATACATCGATTAACGGTAGACATTGTTTTAAGATATTGCCACAAACTTTAACTTGGCCATTTTTAAAACAAAACACACACAAACATATGGTCCCTTTGGCGTTCAATAATCACCCTATATTTAGGATTTCTTAATCACTACGATTTTGGTATTTGTTGGCCCCGTATACTCATAAAATTATTACCTATCAAAAAGTGTTTAGGACATAAAAAATCTACATGAAATGAGCTTTCCAAATATGGAAAAATCGTTGAAATCCGTCAATCCATTTTCCAGTTATAGCTTTTTAAAGAATTGATTACCAAAATTTGACGTTTAGAAGTGTATCGCAAGCCAGAGGTCCTCATTTCAAAAACTGGCATAAACGTATGGAGATATTGATATGACCCTGGGAAAAACCCATATTATTACGACCAAAAAAAATTAGCACTGAAATGGGACACACTCGAATTTTTTGTTTTTTGCAGCACTCTATTGATCACCCTGTACATCATGCTAATATTCATCTTACTAAAACTAAATGCAAAACAGCTTAAAGTAGAAGAAACGTGGTTTTAAACTTCGTTTTAGATTTTTAAAAAAGTTACAGCAGTTTGAAAATGGGTCTAAAAATTAAATGGTACGATCTTTTTGTTGAGCAGTTTAATAAAGGTTTTATATATAAAGGAATATGTTATAAATAATATAAATGAGAAATTAAAAACAAACTAACCAAAACTATCCAAGATAAGATAATAGTGCCGACCTGGTCTTTATAAAAACAATGAGAGCCGATAAACTCCTTTAAAGTCCATGTTAAAGTTCCATTTTCTCGTTTATATAATTTCAGGTCGTATAATTATACACGTTCCCGTATACTCAATTTATTTAAACAATATAATAACAATCTTAGAGCTCAATTATTCAATTAGCGTGCTGTATAATTTTAAAACATGACAACTAAAACATCGTGGTTACGATTTTTGAGTTGAAGGTTGAAGGGTTATGGGTCTTAAGTCAATTGCGCCTATAAAGAGCAAACTGGCATCTATCTCAAAAGTTAAAATTAATGGATTTTTTGATTCAGATGGTACATGCTAAGAAATTTGAAAGTAAAATATTACATTGTTGGGTATTTATCAGAAAAATTAAGAAAAGTTAAAATTTGCTGAGTTGTCAAAAGATACCATAGAAAATTAAAAAAAAAATGTTTACTGATAGCTAATGTTGTCAATGGAAATATTTTCAGTGAGGATATTGAAATTATTTTTTTTTTGAAAGTAAAATATTACATTATTGTATTTATCAGAAAAATTAAAAAATTAAAATTTGCTAGTTGTAAAAGATACCATAAAAATTAAAAAAAATGTTTACTGATAGCTAATGTTATAATGAAATATTTTCAGTGAGGATATTGAAATTATTATATATATTATATATATATATATATTATATATATATATATATATTAATATATATATATATATATATATATATATATATATATTATTTACGTGCAATACATAGCCGAAATACTTATTTTTTATTTAATAACAAAATGGCAGATATTGAAAAAAAACAGAAAAATTAGGGTTTTTTTACAGTTTTTAGCCCAAAAAAATAGTTTAAATCAAAAATTTAATTTCTCGGCTTGATGCGAGAAAGCGAATGCTGTGAAGAATATGTGGTGTAAATTTCATAAAGATAGGTTTAGTGGTTTTAGCGAAATCGGGGATGCCAACCAGAAAAACGTAGTTCTGAGATAAATGCGTTTAAAGTTTTATAACAAAAAAAATACCTAAAATCGATTGGCGATGCCGGCACCACACAAAATCCCTTCAGCCTTTTTAAAAATTTAATTTCTACCAATCGAGTCTTTGTTTTACTACTTCTGTCTTCTTGGGAACATTAAGATCTATAAAGATTAGCTGATTGCACAAGTTGGTTGTCACGCAATTGCTATTTTTATATTAATTTATCGTATTAAAAAAATAGCAATTACGTAAACAACAATAAAGACATTGACAACTTAAGCCAAATATACTACAATTTATTAAATAGCATTAAATAGTCACATTAGGACAAAAAAAATAACCTCTTAGTTTTTAAAACAATAAAAATTGTCCCTACAAATAAAAAATTATCTGGACTATATAGTATAGACATTTATAGATTTGTTTTTTTTTTGCTACAACAATTATCGATAATGAAAACAATATTATGTTTTTGCAGGGTACGTATCTTTTGATTAAAAAAGAAAAACAATTATAATGCATGTGTTACTGAGTAAATTGGTAATATTTATTTGTTATGTTAGTATTATAAAAAAAGAATAATTAAGTCCGCATAGTATTTACATATTACAAGTTCTATATCTCCGTGTTATTTAAGTTGTCATCTTAATAATACTATTTTTTGTAGAGCATATTTTTAAGATTTAAAAAATTATTTGTTATAAATAAAAAACCTTATCTTTACTAAAAGGTTTAATTTATTATGGGACCCATTATCGAAGGTCAGTTTTATATCTGAAAATATGTAAATGTATAACACTTATAAATAAATGGAAAAATAAAACCAAACTTACAAGTCAGGGGAGCGAGGTGGCCATTGAATTGGTCCACCTCTTCCAACCCAATTTTCCTCAAAGATGTTATTTAGATGAGTTCTAACAGCTTTACTAAAATGAGGAGGAGCTCCATCGTGCATAAAAGTTATTTGATTACGTACATATAGAGGAACTTCTTCCAGCAGTATGGGCAATTCTTGTTAAAGAAACTCTAAGTAAGATTCGCCGTTTAATCTTATGGGTAAAAAGAAGGGCCCAATTAAATTGTCACCAACAATACCTATGCACACATTTAAAGAAAATTTTTGCTGGTGACTCCTGACTTCCACTAACCTGGACGACATTGTACGTAAGCATGAGGATTTTCTTCACTCCATGCATGAGTGTTATGGAAATTAACAATACCATCTCGCCGAAATCCAGCTTCGTCCGTAAAAAGTATGGTTTTATTAAAATTTCTGTTATTATTAACCTTTTCGTAATATCATTGGCAAAACTGCAAACGGGGCAGAAAATCTCTTGGTAGTAATATCTTCACACGTTGAACATGATACGGATACTAAAGTTGTTCTGAGAGAACCTGCCACACAGTGCTGTTGGAATAATTATCCCCCAATCGAGCTGCTATAGTCCTGGTACTTATACCAGGATTTTGTTTCACGGCACGTAAAACTGCCTCCTAAAACTCAGGCGTTCTTACGGACCTCGGCCGGCCTCTATCATTGGTGGGAATGGCAAAACTTCCTAAATAACATTATTGTCAAAATCATTACAAAAAAAAGATAAGAAAATTTACCTCTTTCCCGTAATCTACGGTCTACGCTCTCAAAGGTTTTACTATCTGTAAGTCGCCGTTGGGAAAACGCTTCTGCATACAGGCGCCTTGCTGCATAACTGTTACTGTAAGCAGGTGCATACATTACAGGCATGTCTGTCGTTTTCTCAAAAGCGTAATTTTTCATCACAAAAACCGTGATGAAAAGTCTTTAGAGAAATTTCGCCAAGAAAATTAGGTAGATTAGATTAGATTAGATTAGATTAGATTATTTGAGCGGAGATGGCGAAAAATGACCTCCACCACTGCAACCTTACCAGATTTATTGTGGTTTCTCCTATCGTTCTTTAGAGTACCTTGTCCAAGCCCGTCTTCTTAACTAGACTCCAGAGTCTCGACACTGGCCACTCCATATAACTTGCCGGTTTTGGCTTCTCCTCCCCAAGCCTAGTAAACCTAAGCCTGCACATAGTGCTTCGCTATGGCACCACACATGTAAGGCTGTTTCTTCAGCCTCCTGGCAGAACCTACACAGGCTATCCTCCACCAGGTTTATTCTTTCCAGGTGCTTGTTGAGTTTACAATGTCCTGTTAGTTGACCTACCGTTATCCTTACGACCTAACGGCTGTGGCTCAGTAGGTCCGATGTAAACTTGGCCGAGCGGGTCTTAATGAACTGCTTTGCCTGTCGTTGTCCCGGTGTTTGTACCCACCAGCTTTGAAACTCTCTGTCTACCCAACTCTTAATAGATGCTTTGAAGAGACCTGCGGAGATACCGCAGAATGGCTCCGGGTCTATCATTTCCGCGGCTGATCCTCTTTTGGCTAGGTCGTCGGCCTCTTCGTTGCCTGGATGGCCCTCGTGGCGTACCCAGGCTACCGTAAGTTTGTTTGCCAAGCCGACTTTTTCCAGGGCCTGTATACAGTCCCCGACTAGTTTGGAATTAACTTTTGGGGAACTGATGGCCTTCAGGGCCGCTTGGCTATCTGAGTAAATGACGATATTTTTTCCTTTACTCCCTTTTTCTTTAATCCTCACGGCGCAATGCACTATTGCTGCGATTTCCGCTTGGAAAACCGTGGCGTGCTGACCGAGACTTAAGATTACCTTTTCTCTAGGCTTATCTCCATAGATGCCAGCTCCTACACCCTTGTTGGTCTTGGAGCCATCTGTATACCAGATATGATCGGCTTTGATTGGATTGAAGAAAATTAGGTAAATAATTATTTTCTAGAAGAACTGACGCTTGTCAGTGTCAAACCTCCATGCAGAAATTATTTTTTGGTTTCCAAGGCAACTGTGATTTTTTTAGCAAAAATTAATAAACCAATTTTGTCCAGTGGCATGCAATGAAACCGTTTTTATTTTTTTTTCTCGAAAACGAAGTGAGATACGACAAAAATACAAGGGGTATAGAAGTTGTATTTTTAGACGCTTAATCAAACAACAAATATTAAAGTGCAAAAAAGGCAGTGGCTTACATTTTTTTGCTAATTTTATTCGCTAAGATGCCCCCGGGACGCCACTGGACCTTATAATTTTAATCTATTTAGGGATAAGTTAGCCTCTTAATACAACAAATAATATTGCCAAATTTCAAAAAAAAAACGAGTAAATATTTTTTTAAATATTATTACAAAATTAATATTTTTTAAAAAAGTTATCACCCTGTATCTTAAAAACTATGCATTTCCGGACCCATGTTTATAAAAACGTTTTCTCATAATATTAAACAAGGAATCGCCCATTACAATATCTCTGTTTATTTTTCGAACACCCTATAATATATCTATAATAGTTTTTGTGCAAAAAATCGGGAATATTGACTGTTTTTAACGTCGGAACAAGAATGACCCCTTAAATGCGAAATGGTGATTCCATCAAATTACTTTTATTGTTGGTTAAGTAATACCTTGAAACGCCACTGGGTATGGGTATTCTTATTAAGTACAGATAATCCCAAGAATGTCTTTCGTGTTACAACAAAAGCGGTATTAAAAATTAAAAGCTAATTAATCTAAATTAACATGGTATGTCAACCAACGGGTATAATTACCCTTTGACCACCGGCATGTGCTGGCCTGAACCATATTTCATTCTGAAAGAATTTTGCGCTATTTTATGTATATGTCGTGGTTTATGCATGATTAAGCAATGTGTTAGGTGATATATTTTCTTTTTCATGGAATTTTAATGTAATTTTTGTGAGTTATTACATAATTTGTGTTATGTATGCTTGTGTAAAATTAAAATAACCTAGTGAATGAGGCGCACATTTATGGTAGAGTATCAATCTTGTGAACTTGTCATTGGAGATGTCAAAGTTTAAGTTTTGTTTTAACGTACCTTACTTGTAAACACGTTAGCTCTTTTATATTTAGTAATTTGTGCAGCTTTTCAGGAAAAAAATTTCACGTTTGATATAGATATAAGGCAATATAAAGGAACCAACAAAGTGAGTTCGAGGATTTTCAGACGAACTATAAAGGGATGCATGAAAGTGACACTTTGTGTACATATATTTAGGGTTGCTAAAATAGAAATTATATTGGCTAATTTCTCGAAACAGAAGTCGTAAAAATAAAACAGCGACAAATCCCCTACAACTCGATGATGGGCAAGAAAAGAAATCTTTTTTTACGATTGGATTCATTTATAGGGCTAACGGCTTTTCTTTGGATAGAATCTAGAATGCTTAGATGTATGAAAGACGCCATTCATAGACATAAGAACAGTAATACAAGAAGGGGCTAATTTGGGACATGGGAACAGTATTCCAGGTAGGGTCTCTTTTGAAATACGTACAGAGCCTACAGGTTATATGGGAAGATATATATAAAATATTTGTTTAATGTGGTGCGCTTTTTTGCAAGGTGCTCTTAGGTACAAATTTTTTGTGTCTAAGTGACACTAAAATACCGTGGAAGAGAATGAGGTTTTTACCTTTATTTTATTATTTATTATCATTAGTGCTATTCGTCAAGTAGGAGTTTCAGCAATTGTAGCGTATGGTACGTTTCACAATAATTCGTTGATTTCTTGACAGCAATAAAATTTAAATTACAACCCTCAGTGGTAAATCCAACCATAAATAGGTTGCCTGACAAATATCCATTGTGTAGGCACCGCACCTTTTAAAAGGGTACAGGTCCGTATTACCTATTAATATTAATAGTTTAGGTAAGCTATTCTGGATGCTCAATAACACGCACGAAAATACCTTGACAAACTCCAAATGACTGATAAACTAAGAGGAAAAGACTCTGCTTTATATTCAACACCTGCAATTTGCCTATAACCTACATAATATACCAAAAAGTAGGTACAATAATAAATAAAAAAATTATGTCCAGGCCTATATGCGGATACCCAAAGTATATTGAGTTTTACGGCTAACAGTAGCAGGTAAAACGAAAAATCAACGAATTGTTGTTGAACGTACCATACATAATATGTAAACAGGACCTTGACAAAGTATCACATTATTTAATTAAAAATTAAAAGTAAAACTGTAAATAATCTTATATTTTCACCTTCGAAAATGTAATGTAAAAGTTGCATTGCCCCTCCCTGAAAATAAAATTATCGACGAGCTGTGGGGATCTGTCACTCTTCTATGGGTATTTTCACGGCTTATGCTCAGAGGAGTTGGTCAGTATAATTCCTCCTCTAGCAGCTTCCAAGAGAGCAACACATAGTGAAACTTTATGCATCATTTTACAGTTCAACTGGAGAGGCCCCGAAATTCCCGCTTTCTACGTTCCTTTATCCCTCCAGTGTCCAGAATATGGAAACTCCTCCCAGTCTCCAAATATTTAAGTCCCGTGTAAACAAACTCCCTCTCACTACACTTAAGACACCCACGGTACGTGAGTACTTAGGCCTCAGCTTTCGTGGACTGTTCAAAAATAAAAAAATCTACACCACTGAAGTTTTGGTTACTTTTGGCATAAAACATTTTTGAAGTTGATATAGTAACACAAGTCAACATTTGTTGTGCTAAAATGCTAGAAGCATTTAAGTTTCTTATGTGGTTATTATCAAATGCCTGTTAAAAAAGTAACAGAAACAAAACCATACAATATAAACGAAAACACAAAAAATGTCATTTATTTGATCCTTGTAAATGTAAGAAATTGTATATAGGTGAAACCACACCATTAGTCAAACGCATAAAATAACATAGAACATAAATTAGAAACACAGAAGTCCACAAATTAAAAATTTCGCATTTGATAATAACCACATAATAAACTGTAATGCTTCTAGCATTTTAGCAAAGGAAACTTGGTCAAAAAAACGCAAAATAAAGGAAGTGCATTTATTTTATTAAATAAAGATAAATGTGTAGCATCAATAGCTTTTTTGTCTTTTTGAATATTATAAATATACCAGTCAAATAACCTGATGTCATTTATGACAAAACGTCATAAAAAGTAAAAAGCTATCAGAATTTCATAAGTTTTTAAATTAAAAATTTCTTAAAATTTAGTTTTATTTTTATTTTTAATTTTATCTTGAAAACGGTGGCCTACTTGCCACCGAAACGTCGATTAATGTTATTGATTTTTGTTTTTTGGGAGGTTTTTCTTCTTTTTTGTTGCAGGCGATCTGCAAGTTCGTAGGAGTCCATAGGGTTGAGCAGGCTTAGTTTGTTATACTCCGGGACCTGGACCGAAGAGGTCCTGTTTTCCAAAAAGTAGTAAGGCGAGTATCCCAAAGTAAACATACTAAAAGAAAATTTTTTCAAGAAAAAAATTTATATGGTGATTAAAATAATATTTTTCAATTTAATTTCGATTTAAAGTTATAAATAATACAAAACAGAATTGTAAAATTATTGTTCATTTCATCAAATATGCTGATTACACTAAGGCACACAGTCATCGTAAAACCATATACCTCAGTTTGCGTCTTGAGATGTTCTGGTAACCCATTTCTCAGGCTTTCTTACATTCGGTGGGTGTAGCTAGATAGGATTTTATTTAGGATGGTATGTTGTCGAACGGTGCATACCGCGCGCGTATGTTACCCAATGTCTGCCTGTTGCTCATCGTGATAAAGTCAGATGAATTTGGAACATTGTTTTGCAATGATGTTTTACATATTTACAGGGTGTAACGAGTAGAAAACAACAATGTTTAAGGTTTGTTTTTTGTTGGTGTGAGTTACTCTTTGCAATCTGCATCAAACCCCTATAAACTTGCAGATCGCCTGCAACAAAAAAGAAGAAAATCCCCCCAAAAAAAATCGAAAACACTAATGTACGTTTCTGTAGCAAGTCGGCTACCGTTGTCAAAATAAAATAAAAAAAAAAGTTTATAAAATTAGAAAATTCTGAGAGCTTTTTAAAATTTATGACGTTTTGTCATAAATGACATATTGGGTTTTTGACTGGTATATTTATAATTTTTAAAAAGATAAAAAAGGTGTGGTGGTGTGTTAATTAAATTTAAGTTTACCTAAACATACTTCAGCATTAAGCCTAGCTAACCATGTATTATTTAAATTAACAGATATTGCACTGCACTTTTATTTTTATTTAATAATATAAATGCACTTTCTTTTATTTAAGGTTTTTCTTGAGTATGTTTCCTTTGCTAAAATACAAAAATATTCCAGATTATTATGTGGTTGTTATCAATTGCGTGTTGACAGTTTTTTTTTATTTCTGTGTGATTAATGAATGTTCTACGTTCTTTAATGCGTTTGGCTAATGGTCAGGAAGTATCACCTGCATAGCGCCGCTGCACACTTGCGGCTTGTTACCGTCCAGCCCCACAGCGGCTCCGCTGCGGCGCCGCGTATTTGCCTGCACACAAACTTGCGTTTTTGCTGCGGTTCCATATAGAACAATGGTTTGAAACAACCGCGACGGGCCCGCACGGCGTCGCACAGCGCCGGAACGGGACCGGACATAAGTGTGCATCACTTAATCTACCTGTTAGTACTTTAGGAATTAATTCCGGCGCCGCAGCGGTGCCGGACGGTTAAAAACCACAAGTGTGCAGCGGGGCTAAAATTTATTACGTTTACAAGGGATCTTATAATTAATATTTTTGTTTTTTTCGTTTATATTGTATGGTTTTGTTATTGTTACTTGAGATCTAATAGTGTTTTGTGTTTTAAATATAGTACGAATATTAAATTTGTTACCTATTTGTTGAATTTTATATGATAACCCAGGAGTATATGGTAAAAATAGATTTGTAATAGATCTATTTTGATTTTGTCCTATTTTTTTTCTTAATTTTGGTTATTTAAATTTTAGAAAATCAAAAGGATAATTATCTTGAAGTAAACTTTTTTTTAAAAACTCTTTTTTATTTTCTTTGATTTAATCAGAACAAATTATTTTAATTCTATCAAAAAGACCTTTTACAACTCCTTTTTTACCATTATTGAGTGATTAGAGTTAAAATTTAAGTATCTTTTTGTATGTGTAGGTTTTCTGTAAATTTTATTTTACAGAAAACTAACATGCTGTTGACACTCAGCGTTCTAGTAAAACCAACATAATAAACATATAAAAATCTTGGTATACTAAAACCGACTCACAGTCGACAATACATACACCAAAATTCTAATTACTCCAACGGAACTAAGCAAGCGGGCCACACGCATTATATAAAATCCCTTGTAACGGTAATGCTAAGGTCACTTACAGCTTCTTTTGCTGCCCAGTTTTAAAGCTGCAGCTGTAAAAGTTATATATCGTGTTCACACAAACGAAGAAACTAACACGCAGTATGCAGTATTTCCGGCTACAGCTGTCTTTGAAAACTGCAGATATTATTTGCGATGACTTTCCGACACACATGATTTTTATTTAGCATTTTATTGGTAGGTTTGTATATACAGTATGTCCACGGAAAAGGTGTTGAAGAGGAAAAACTTTTTTATTTTTGATTTTATCGAAAAAAGCTACTCTTGATATAAAATTTTGCTACTTCTTAAAGTAAGATTGGAATAGAAACATTTAGCATATTTTATACACGGTGTTCAGAAAATTGAAAAAACTTAAAATGGTACAAGAGTAAAGTGCATTTATTTGAGAAGATATGGAAATAAGTTACTAGGAAAAGTTGTTCAAAAGTAAAAGATAGTTCCTAATACCAATTTTCGAAAAAATCGGCCTACTTTTATTATTTTGTTATGAAAATTATTTTAATATCAATTAACTAATTCCAAATTAACAACTCATTTTTGTACTAGTAGGCGTTGATAGTGACAAGCTTTATTGACACTTCGCTTTTATAATTCATTAGCCGTAGTATCGTCATCTTTAAATGCTTACTTAACAGCAAAAAATTTGATAAAATCGATAATAAAAATTTAAATTGAAATTAAAATAACTTAAATTACAAATAAATAAAAGTAGACCGATTTTTTTTAAAAATTGGTATTAGAGACTCCCCTTTAATTTTGAACAACTTTTCCTTGTAACTTATTTTCTCAAATAAATGCACTTTACTCTTGTACCATTTTAAGTTTTTTCAATTTTCTGAACACCGCATATAAAATATGTTAAATGTTTCTATTTGAAATCTTACTCTAAGAAGTAGCAAAATTTTTTATCAAGAGTAGCTTCTTTCGATAAAATCAAAAATAAAAAAGTTTTTCCTCTTTAACACCTTTTCCGTGGACATACTGTATATATTGTAGGAACTATAAAAAATCAATTTGGGATATTATAAAAAATATAGGGGTCAAAATCAGGAGAAGATAGCCGATATTTATTAACTCTACGAAAAAAACGCCTACGACGTTCCATAAAATTGAGGATTTATGTGAAAGATTGGGCAAAAATAGGAAACTTGGTGAAGTAACAAACAATTTACAGGGGGGTTCAACGAAGAATAAAAATGTAGTTTTCAAAAACTTTTTACGAATATCAGCGGTGGATTTCGAATATTTATTAAAAAGAGTGACACCTTTAATTAAAACCACGGAATACGCTAGTGCAGCAATAACTTCATCTAAAGGACTAATAATATCTTTGGGATATTTGTCAACAGGTCGGTAGGTAGGTAGGTTTAAAGAGAGTGGGTATAACATCCTTCCACCGCGACCGATCAGTCTATTGTGGCTCACACCCTTTTATATTTCTCTCACCAGGTCCAGAGTCCTAATAAATCTGACGATCCTGTTGGGAGAGAGATCTTTATCCTTCCAAGGTGTCATTGCCAACACAGTATGTGTTCTGCCGATTCATCCACCTCCATGCACTTGCGGCACTCGGCGTCTTCCGCTAGGCCGAACTTGTGCATGTGGTATTTTAATCTGCAGTGTCCTGTGTACAGTCCCACTAGAGTTTTAAGCTGTACCCTTGATTGCTCCAGTAGTTTGACAGTACATTGTTGGTTCGGTGGGCTTATGAAGGCCTTCGAGTGTCTGAGACCCGGAAGTCCATGCTAGTACCGAAGATTTTTTCTTTGTGTCCAAGCTGATATGCTTGGCCATTCCATAAGATATACCGATGACCGGTTCCGGCCCTGTGAATTTTGTTTCCGCCCCCCTTTTGGCTAGGAGGTCTGAGGATTCAGTCCCCTTTAGGCCGGTATGTCCAGGTATCCACGGTAGTGTAACCTTATTGTTTTGACCTAGTTTGGTCAGCGCATTATTGCAATTCCAGACGGTTTTCGAATTGCACCGGCTGGATTCAAGAGCCTTAAGACCTGCTTGACTATCGGAGAATATTTTAACTGTCTTACGTGTGCAGTGCCGATCAACCAGTGATCTAGCACACATCTCAATAGCAAATACCTCCGCTTGAAATATGGTTGCGAGAGTGCCCAAGCTAAAGGAAAACTCTGCCCTCGGCCTCTGTCCGTATATTCCAGCTCCAACACCGTCCTTGGTTTTGGAACCATCGGTGTACCAACAGATGTCAGCCCGGAGCAGGTCGGTCGTTTTTCGAGTCCAGTCCTCCCTTTGTAGGTAGACTACACTGTAGGGCCGGTTGTAATTGGTTGCTGTAGGCATTTTTTCTGAGGGCCTTCCCACTCTGTCACAGGTCAGGATATTCCTGAGGAGACTGGTGCTCTCCATATGACACGACACGACATGACGGTTTGTTACTGACCGCTTGATAAAATCTGTAGATTGTCCACCTTGCCTCTCTCTCCAAGTAAATATGCAGAGGAGGCAGTCCTAGGAGGGCTTCCAAAGCCGCCGTTGGTGTCGAACGCAGCGCGCCCGTGGTCATTAGGCAGGCCTGTCTCTGTAGGCTAGATAGCTTTGCTTGGGTCAGCCTCTGCTGCCCCTTGCGCCACCATGCCACAGAGCCATACGTGATCATTGGTCTTATGACTGTCACGTATAGCCAGTACATCTGTTTTGGTTGCATGCCCCAGGATTTGCCACAGATCCTGCGGCATGTCCAGAAAGATAGGGTCGCCTTACGGGTGACTTTTTCTAGATGCGATTTTCAGCTAAGAGTGCTATCTAGGATCAACCCCAGATATTTTGCTTCTTTCGTAAATGGTATTGTTTCACCTTGCAGATTTGGTGGTCTCAAGTTAACCAGGTTTCTTTTTCGGGTGAAGGGGACAATAACAATTTTTTGAGGGTTTATTGTCATTTTTTTCTTTGAAGTAATTACTGTTATTACTGTTACAATTAAAAATGGTTATGGATTGCGCAAACTGAATTGGCGACTCTAGGATTTTTTTTTATATATAAAAATGAAACATTAAACTCACATCAAATAGATACCACATTAAATTGGCCTTAAGGTTAATACTTTGGTTAAAAAAATATTTTGTTATTTGCAAAAAAGTTAAATTATTTGCAGCGCTTTAGAGAAAAATCAAGGTTTAAAAGCAAATCCTAATTTTCCTATGCAAATATTTTAGATGCTTTTAATTTTAAGAAAAATGCAATTACTTTTCCGGCATTTGAGATTTAACAATAAGACTTGATCAAATCCTTAAAAAAAATCCAAATATAGTATTCATTTTTGAAACTTGAAATTTTTCTCTGGGGTGCTGCAAAAAATTAAACTTTTATTTGCAAATCCTAAAATATATATTTTTTTACCAAAGTGTTTCCCTTGAGGCAATTAGCATTTGGTACATATTTGGAGTGGATCTTATGTCTCACTTTTTGATAAAACATTTTAAAAATAATAGAGCAGAATTGACAAAATATTAAGAAACGCTTAAAATTAAAAAAAATAAATGACATATAGATGGCCTGTGTCTTCCCCCCGAAAAGCAAAAAAGTATAGCGAACGCAATCGCTGCAAAAACGAAACAAATTTTTTAGACCTTAAAAAATTTTGTTTAAAGTTGCTACTTTGGCTACGTGCAGTCCAAAAATACTGCATGCAACAAACTGGCACTACGTACATGCTGCGCTGTTTCTAATGATGAACTGCAGCAAAAATGGCTGTATTTGATATTAGCTTAAATAAGCTCTGCAAGAAAAAAATACTAATATAATTAGAGATTTTAAGCAGAGAAGTAACAGTAAAAGACTGTTTCAATGAACGATGAAACATCAGATCAAGACAAAAAATTTTAACTTAAACCAGGCCTGACAAGACCAAAATTTATGAAAACCCGTATACTAAGGGAACTTCATTCTGCACAGAATCGGAAACAAGCGTGATACTAAAACGGCATTTAAATCCCAAACCACCTAATAGTTACTGAGACGGAATCAGATACCAATATTTAAAAATATATTTACCAAATTTCCTGTGATTATGGTGAAGTAAACATTGGGGAAACAAAAAGGTCACTCGAAATTAGAGTTAAAGAAGACAAAAAACATCAGCAACGACGTAAAACTATGAGATCGGGGGTTACCGAATAAGCATGGTCAAAATAACACCGCATACAATAGTCGGAAGCAGACGGTAGTCATAAAGAAAACCACTGAAAAAAAAAGAAAATTTAAAGAAGCTGTAAAAATTCTAAACATCCATAATGTACTTAGCAAACCCAGTATTGATACTTCAAAAATCTGGCAGCCGTTGTTGAACGTGAAAAATCGGTCAAGCTTCAAAAAAATGTATAATATATAAGTCCTAGCTTTAAGGGCAGTTTTTGATTATTATCACTTGAAAGGTTGGAGATACATACTAAAGAAACATTTAGGGTTATTTAAACCTATAAAAACTCTTTGAAAAAGGAAACGGAACACTCTATAATGTCTCAGGATTATTTCATTTTCTTGTATACTGCTAAAATAATGGTAATAAATTGAAATCCCGTTTTATATTCAACACTTCTTATCATTTTTACTATTAACTTTTGAACTAAAGAAAATGTTTCCAAATCGCCATATATTGATCCTATCTATAATACTCTCAATTACTAGTAAAAAATCTATAAATATAACACTAAAAGAACAGTAAAATTAAGCATTCTTTTTAATGATGCTAACAAAAATAATACCTACTCCTGGACTACTTTAAACCAAATGAAAAGTATTTAAAGGAAATAATAATTTAACAAAAATGGTGTAAGTGGAAATATTTTAATTTTAAAGCAATTAAGCTCTGTATTTATCAGCGTCAAATTAAAAATTAGAACATCTCTAAATTATAGTTTTTAACTAAATTAAGTGCTGGAGAGCAATAAAATTAATAGCTCAACAATCTAAACGAATAAAAAAATGATTCAGTTTTAAAATCGCCTTCTTTAATGGAATTACCTGCATCATATAGTAAATAAAGGAGTTTTCGAAATTCCCGGTAAGGATACAAAGTGGTACTTTAAAAGTACTAAGGTTCCTATAGTTCGGTTTTGTGTCGCACTTTTTGTCATGACGATTTTAACGTTAGAATATTTTTACAAACTCAAAATCACTATTTTTGTTGAAGTACATTAAATTTCTCAATATCTGACCAGCATACTTTACAAACTTTTGTATCTGTACTAGTATTGCCCAAAATCGGTCTTGGCCTTGCAGTCTTGGTCTTGTTCTTGCATTTTCGCCTAATTAGATCAAGTTCAAGACTGACGTTGGAGAAGTACCAACCAAGAGCCGCCAACTCAAAGGACATTTAAGAATGGCGAAGATACATGAAACGGAATATCCGATTTTTTCCAACATGGCAAATGATTTTCATTCAAAATCTACAACCTTAGAAAATACTGAGCTAGATCATCATTAGTAATTAGAAAACATGGAAACAGGTAAAGCGGTGAGTCAGCCGAATGGTTACTTTGTACTAATTCTTGGTCAAAAGATATAATAAAATGTAACCAGGCTTTAAAGCTATACAGCAGTTTTTTGGAAAAAAAAAAAACTTCTTGTTCATAAAAAAAATAATTTTATATGACAGTAAAATAAATAAAAACTGATAAATTGGTGAAATTCAAAAAATCATATACTGTGTAACATAGAAATTGTACCAGAACTTTTTCAAAATCAACAAAAAATATGACCAGTGTTTATTATCAGTTTTTTTTGGGATTTGCTTAGATTCCTATTACTTTTTTGGCATTTAAAATACCTTTTAGCAATGCCTCCTGTGCAAAGTCGTGCCGTGTATCGTTATTATATAAATGAATTTGAAAGAGGTGGAATAGTCGGTCTACGAGAGGGTGAGATGTCATTTCAGGAAATTGGAAGAATCGTTACCCGGCACGCTACAACAGTGATGCGATATTTGCAAGTCTGGTGGTCAATACATCGTCGCAGTACACGTCGTAGGGGCACTGGGACTTTAAAAAGAACCATAGATAGTGAAGAGAGGCTCTAAAGAGTTAGTGTCCTTAGAGACCGTTTCAGCACAACAAACGCAATTGGACATGAGTGGAGGGTAGCTACGGGTTTACAGATATCCTTAAAATCCATTTATCGAAGTACTAGAACGTATGGGCTAAAATTATACCGTACTCAGCTTGTATTGCCATTGACCAATAGGCACAGACAGCTACATCTGGTATGGTGTCAAGAACGGGCTCAATGAAATAAGGAATGGAATCGGGTCGTATTTAGTGACAAGTCACGATATTGTTTGTGGACTCATATGGTCGTAGGAGAGTTCGTCGAAGACGTGGAGAGAAACGACAACTTCACTTTTGCGTAGCGCGCTTGACTGCACTTGCTTGTGGCGTTATTGTATGCGGTGCTATAGCAATTGGAAGCAGATCACTTCTAGTTTTTTTAGACAGAAACATGAACGAAGAGTCTTACGTTAATAACGTGCTACAACCTATTGCGTTGCCATACCTTCAACAACTACAAAACCCAACTTTTCAGCAGGATAATGCTAGACCACACCCAGCTGCAGTTACAAGAGACTGCCTTCGACAAGCTAATGTTACTTTTCTTCCATAGCCTGCAAGGTCACCTGACCTATCGCCTATTGAACATGTGTGGGACATGATGAGTGGGAGGCTAAGTCGGTTGCAACATGTTATGCTGTATGTACAACGTTTACGTTATGAAGTAAGATTGTCCTGGGAGACCCTACCACAGACAGATATTGATCATCTGATTCGCAGCGTTCCACAAAGAGTTACAGAATGTCAAAACTTACGTGGTGGCGCAACTTAATACTGATTTTTTTAGAGTTTGGTTAATTTTCTTGTTGACAGTGCCATCAATTGTTATTCCTATTTTTTTCAATTATTTCTCAAAGTATTAATTAAATATACTTACATTTACTGGGTGTTGCAATTTCTATGTCACACAGTATATATTCGTCAAATTTTAATAAAAATACTTGTAGCCGAAGGGTCCCGATTAATAAAAATTATTGATAATGTCATATCTTAACTTTAAAATATACCGTCTGAATATTTCTTTTATACAAAAAAAATCGACTAAAAATACTTATCTACGGGTCCAAAAATGTTAAAAAAAAACAAACTTTTTTTTGATTTATTGAATTTACTTCAAGTTATAAACTTACACTGTTTGTTATTTGTCTTAGGTTTCCATGGTAGTTTATTTTCTTATTACTTTAAATTTTTCCGCTGTTATCATGAAAAGTATAGTATCAATGCAAAAACTAGCTGAAAAGTGTGAGAACCAATTTCGACAAAAGTATGCTTACAAATTATCAAAGTTGTTTTACCTGTTCAATTAATTTTATTATGTGTGTTCACAAGTATATCTAATCTATTAAGTCTATTATAACAAATTACTAACTTTTACTTTTCATGAGATTCAGTCACGATTAAATCAACCAACCGTCGAAATTAGTCTAGATAAAGTTTGTTCGTTTAGGATAAATGATAGGTATCCGATCTAGGTCTTTAAAAAATGTTTTGGCATAACTTCTAATAATAATACAGCATTTTTAATGCATTTTTTGTTACTAAATTTAAGTCTGCTTGAGGGACCGCTTTATAAAACATTGCAAACATATTTGACGCTGCATTCTTACTACTTATCCCTATAGGATATTTCTAACTATTCCTGAAAAGTCAATAATAAAATAGTTAGTAATTGTCTAGAAAGTTGCCTCCACTTCAATTTTGACCAAATTTGGTATACAGGGTTTTTTTTTGGGTGATGATGCAAGTTAAAAATTAAACTTACCTAATTCAGACTATTTCTTCTTCTTTTTACACAGAATTGTGCACACAAAATTTTATAAACACCTTTTAAACACCTGTTTATAGGTATATGTATTTTATACCTTTTTACCATTTTATTGCAACCTTTACTTTCTAACGTCGCAACCATGTATATACAAGCAAGGGAATTATTTAGCAAACATGGCCCCGTTTAAAAGTGAACATGGATTCTAAAGACCAGGATCACCATCTCTGTGTAACAAAAATGGTCCTCAAATTGCAATAAATTATGATGGCGCTGGTGTTCCCAGGAACCGTTCTAAACCAATAACCTTGTTGTTTTAAAATTCACTTTATATATTGCGATCAAGGTCATTGGTTCTCATTGGTTCACTTCGCTACACCTGGCAACACCAGCGCTACCCATTTAATGCTATTCTGCGGCCACTTTTTGAGCAAAACAGCCATAAGAGATTCTTTACTTCCCTAAACTCCATAAAAGTAAAGCTTCGCAATTTAATGAAGAAAAGGTGTAAACTGAACATAAAAAAGGTTTTAAAAAGGTGTTTATAAAATTTAATGTACCAATTTACTGTAAAAATTTTCAATTGTGTTTAAAAAAAAGGGGGAATATAGTGATTATAAGGTGAGTTTGATTTTTAAATTTGATGATGAATATCTCAAAAACGAAACGTTGTCGATTTTTTTTTAGATTCATAATCAGCTCCCCAAAAAACCGCCGTATATCAAGTGGTGGCAACTTTCTAGACAATTACCAAATAGTTGTTTATGTAACAAATGCAGAAACTTAATATTTTCCGCACGCGACGGCAGTTGCACGGATGACGCGATGCGGAGTCCGGGCAATCTGTCAAGCAAAAAACACTTTCCGCAAGTGTTGGGTATAAGATTTTTTTTAACAACGTAACGTAAGGAAATTTTATTTTGTGCGACATATTCACATTTACCTAAAACTATTTTCAAAATACTGATTGACATACCTAATAAATTTACTTGCTTTACCTATAAGATTACCTTTTTAAATTAAATTATGTCTTTTTTTTAACGGTTGGAAATAGGTAAACTGCAAAAATGAATTTAAAAAAATAGTGTATCATTAAGAAAAAATAAATTTAATGTTAAATTAACTATTTGGTACACCCTGTATATTTTGTTTTTAGTGTTTTTTATAAAAAAATAGGTATTAAACCTGATCCATATTTTAGCTGCTCACTGTATACCTTTTAGCCACAGATGTTGACTTCCACCCACTGGGTCTATTGATGGTGACTATTGGGTAGTATCTCTGCCTAACTTTAAATAACCTATTGTCCACAAATAATAGTGCGTGCGAAAAAGTAATACGTGCGAGAGAGTGTTACTTTCTGCACGACACATGAGTAAAGTAATCACTTTCTGCACGCTGGTGATAAAAATTGTTTACTTATTTTCTTTATCTAAAGCAACAAAATTTATCAGATTTGTCATTGCTTGAAAATTGAATTTAATTTATTGCAACCTAGATTATAGTTACTTTTGCCATTTATATCATTATATCTAGTATATAGGAAAGTCACATATAACATTTTTGGGCCACTAAAAGTTGACTATTCATTTATTTAACTTATTTTAAGGACAACAGCCGCAAATTTTCATTTTGCAAAACTGTCATGAAGAAATTTTTTTTCTGTTAGTATGCTTTTAAAAAATGGAAAAATGCATCGATTTCAAAATTTGTAAGAAAACACGATACTTACAAAATATGTATTATCGTTACAAAAAATTTGCAACAAATCTTTCTTAATTTTTTGTTTTACATGAAGGAGAAAACATCCTTAAGTTATTTGGTGTATTTCACATCATTGATCTTGGTCAAGCTTTTAAGCTTATACTAAATCTATACTTATAAGCTTATAACAAACTCTCCATGTTCTTTATTTTAAAGAGTTTATTTTTTCCACGATTAATTTTGTTTATAGTTTTTATAGTTTTGATGACGATACTTAAGAAGTAAATATACCCAAGAAAAATAATTATTCATTTTCCCTAAATGCTACTTAAGAAGTGCTTTTTTAATATTTATTTTTTCAAGCTGATCCTTAAGCCTGATATCTTCCTTAAGAAACCTTCTGTTATTGTTTGAATAAAACATCAAATATTGTTTAGTAAAATGCCTCAAAAATATAATTATGTTTGCTACCAAAAAATGAAAAATTAGAGTTATATTGTCAAAGTTATAAAATTATTATAAACAAAGAAAATTATTTAAACATTTTTTTTTTAATATACAGTGAAGACGAAAGTCCGAAACAATTTTGTTAATTAACAATTGTCTAACTTGTTGAAAAATTAGCTTTAAGTTAAATTTCTAACGGAAATTTTTTGAAGTGTTCTGAATACACCGTATTTTTTTAAAATGTTTTAATAATTAATATTTATTACCTTAAAAAAAATTAGTGTGACAAACTCTGTTTTAACGCCAAAAGATCAACTAAAAATATCGCGCGGAGGCCCATTTTCAGCGCTAAATTAAAATTATAAATAATGGAGATACAACTCCGTAATTTGGGACTTTTTTATTGGAAATTTTCTCCTCTTCAAGGATCTTATTACAATTTCCGCCATCTCTTATACTTTTTGGGTTATCATTAAAAATCGAAATGGCTGTTTTTTATTTTGTTTTTTGTTAATACCAATTGCAAATTTTATGGGCAGAAAAAATCCTCAAAACGCCTTTCTCAGATTTGCATTCCGCGTCAAATGAAATATCGCTCAGATTTTTCGAAGTCTTTTAACTATTTTTTGCAGAAAACACACTTTTTGACTAGACTAAAGGCACTAAATAACATCCATTGACTTATTAACAAAAATAAAAGGCCCAAAAGAAATTACCAGAAGAGTCCTGTGCTCCGTGATCAATCAAATTGTGTTATTTGGAGCATCTATATGGAGAAAGCAACAGAAAAAATTAAGCTATGTTAGTAAAGGTCCAACGAAAAATAGCTATAAGAGTTGTAAGCTCTTATAAGACGACATCATCACTATTTTGGCTCACAAGAACCCCCCCATATATCTTTAAATAAGACAAAAACACAAGTGGAGGTGGAAGGTAAGGAAGCTAGGCTCAGAACTAAGGAGATTTCACTGACTAGTTGGCAAGCGGAATAGGACAATTAAGACAACAAGGCCGAATGGACCAAAAGGCTTTGCAAAACATAAGGATCAAGATAAAGCCTGGGAGATGGATTTCTTTTTTACTCAGCTACTCACCGACCATGGTTGCTTACCGGCTTATTGCAAACGATTTAATCTTAATGCAACAGAAAATTGTATGTACTGCGGTAACATAGATACGGAGAAGCATACAATCATTGAATGTCATAGATGAAGCACATAAAGAGAGAACATAGAAAACAAACTATGACGTTAACAACCAGAGACCTAAGAAAAATGCTGGAGTCTATAGAGCACTGGATAAGAATCCAAAGAATGACCAAGGAAATACTTCCCCTAAAGAAAAATGACATGGAAAGGTAGGGGCAGATGATAAACCAAAAATGCATAGACCTACCCAAATCTCAGATCAAATAGCATGTCCAGCCAATACTAGGACCACCTTTTAGAAGTAATGCCCCCAGCAATTCCGAGAAGGATACTCACCTGGTCGCAGAACGTGTTTTTTAATCGGTAAAAATCTGACAGTACCTTATGACACGGACCTCAGGGTGCATTCTAGAAGATTTTCCATCTCTCAAAAAAAAAACGGTGATAGTCAAAATAGGATTTTAGAACAAATAGTGTCCTATCGGCAAAAAAAACACTTTTAATATTGTGAAAGCATTAAACATTACCAAAAAAAATCGTAAATTTATATTTAATAATTATCTACACTACTGTAGAAATGCTTATAAATAATTAATTTTCCACAGATTGCATAGTTGTTTAAAGAAACTAAAGCATAAACATTTTCTAAAGAATTACTTTAAGAAGAAGAATTGTTAAATACTTAAGTTGTCTATTCTGACAAATTTAAAATATCGTTTCCATTCCTTCAGTCTTGGATGCTCTGATTTACCGTACGGCTTCTCTTTAAAAAACTAAAAGTTTTTATGGTTTCCATCAATCTTTCTTGACAAAATAATGACTGTAACAATTGCCAGTCAGGCAGAAATCAATCTATTAATTCAGCGGATTCCTGTGTTGATTTTGCTAAAGTACGGCGATTTGTTTTACAAGGAATGAAAACTATTTATGGAGTTGACAGTGGAATAATTAAAGCTTGTAAAAAATTAGAATATTTTATTGAATTTTATTTGTTTATGATCAATGTCCGTTAAGTATATTTTATATATTATGTTAATCAATATGTTTTATAAAAATTTAATTAATTAGTTATAAAAATTTATTAATTTTACTTTTGTGATATTAGTTTGAAATTTTACTTCTAAACCTGTTTTATTGGTAGCATCAGTATTATTTCGACAATGGACAATAAAATGCCCGAGACACCTTTAAAAACTTTAATTTTAGTATTAATGCACCCAAGAAATTTTTACTAAAGAATGTAAAACGAATACAGTAACTATATATAGGGTGGGCCTATGAAAACTAAACAAGGCTGATTTCTCATATCTATGGCTAGTAGGAAAAAATCGCTCGGACCCGTCGATTTTTATTTCAAGGGGGACACATTTTGCGCTTATTTTAACCCTGCCACTTTAACCTCCAGGCGGGGTAAGATTAACATACCTCATTTTAAAGATTATCGAATCCTCTTTTTAACGCTTCCTAGTTTTTTGAATTTGGTTGCAGTAGTTTGCGAAAAACTAATTTTAAATTTAATAACAAGTCAACATTGAAAAAATAATTGTTTTATCATTTTTAAATTTTTTAATGCCCATTTTTTTTCTGGAAAATGTCATTTTTTCTAAGCACAACTTTCAGTTTTTGGTAAGGGTAACCCTACGAAGGGGGGAACAACGAGAACATTTACATTCAAAACTTTCCTTCTATTTTACTTACTTACTTGTTAATTTTACATGTGTTCAAAATGTTGGCCACCTGCTTCCCCCATGCACCCCAAAGGGTTTTTTAAAAAAACGGTTTTGGACGTTCTGAAGCATTCATCAATTTCGTTGACCTAAATCATTTAGAGATTTTGGTTGTTTTTTATAAATTTTACTTTTAAAAGTTACCCCCAAAAAAAATCAAGGGGGGTTAAATCTGGTGAACTTGAACCACTCCATTCACTGGTCCCCCTTCTTTTGATTGCCAGGAAAGTTTCTTTTTAAATACTGACGAACAAAAAAAACATAGTGGGGAGGGGGCCCCATCTTGTTTAAATGTCAACTTTCCCCATTGTAACGGTCATTATGTGCAACAATTTTTTTTCAATGGGGGGTCGACAGTGTCCCCCCCAAAAAATTCAAGTACTTTTTTTCCCTTAGATTTTCTGGTAAAAAAAAACCAACAACACCGCCAAAAAATTTCAGCCCGGGGGTTTAATTTTCAGGATGTTGAGTGTAAAACCTGGAATAAGGGGGGGGTTTTTTGTCGAAAATCCCAAAAACAGTCCCGTTCACAAAAACGAACACTCATCTGGCAAATGTTGAAAACAAGTTGGGGGTTTTTATAATCCGTTCACAAATTATCTCGCAAAATTCTACACGTCTATCAAAGTTATCCTCATTTAATTCTTGCACAAGATGGATTTTATAGGGGGGGGGTTTTGGGATTTTAAAAATCTTCGAATGCTCGTACGGCATATCCCCGAAACTGTAGGTAATTACCTGGTCCAACAGGATCGATATTGACGTGGCCCAAAAAAACAGCGTTTCCCCCTATTCGATTAGTAGCGATTCGTTTTCGATTTGCCAAGATTTCTCCAAAATTGGTGTTAGTTCAATAACGTATTTCCGGTTGATATGCTTATCTGGATTTAGTTCATTAAATAACTGTGCTGTACTATTAGCACACCTACCGTTTTCATAATAAAGTTCAATTATCGGGGACTCTTTCTTTAAGTTTTTTGGGGGAAGAAAAAAGTTTAAGGGGCCGAAATAAAAAGACAAAAAAAAGTGAGATACTAAATTTACGTAAATTAAATGTAAATAAGTTTTAAAAAAAGGAAAAAAATCTGCATTATTTATAATTTTTTTTAGAAGCATCCCCAAATTTCCCTAGCAAAAATAACTGCTAACCTTGGACTGATAAAATTCTAAACAAGGAAAAATGACAATACTTCTATAATTTCAGAGCGTAAAAAAAAAATATCCGCATTTTTTGAGTGATACAAAGTGGGATTTTCTTCCCTTACTTTTTTTAATTTGATGGGGGGGGGTTTAAAAAAAAAAACTAAATAAAAATGGGGTTTTAAATTGAAAAAGCGTTACTTTGATTATTGGCCGATTATATTTATAAAACTACTTTCTTGAAAACTACCATCAAAATTAAAAAAAAAGGGAAACGGTAAAGAAAAGGTTATGATCTTTAAAATGGGGTGTCAGTCGACCCCCTTTCCCATTTAAGAATTTGGGGGAAAAAATCATTCCCCTGGGTGGGTGACAGGGTTCAAAATAAGCGCTAAATGTTCCTCCCCCAAAATAAAAATTGACAGGAACCCCTTTTTCCTCCAATCTTAAATATATATATATATATATATATATATATATATATATATATATATATATATATATATATATTTTTATATTATTATTATAAAATATATTATTATATTATATTATATATATATATATTATAAAATAAAAATTTTTATATATTATTATATATATATATATTATATATATTTTATATATATATATATATATATATATATATATATATATATATATATATAACCTGTTAACGACTTTTAAAAATCTTCTTGATAGATCTTATTTAATAGTTTTTGGAAAAATTTGGGCAAAAAATCCAAAAAAAAAATTTTAATTATTACTATATCTACAGCTCTAAGCTGTAAAAGGAGTAACCAAAAGCTTAGGGTGTCCATTAAAAAAAAAACTGTTTTTTAATTTTAAACTGGGGGGGCAATATTTGAATTTTTTTAAAATTTTATAAGGCGAATTGAATACAATTTTTTTATTCAATTTAAAAAAAAATATTCCCCAAAAGTTTAAATTTTTTGAATAGTTTGAACTATTTAAATAAATCAAACTATTTGAATTATTCAAATAGTTTGATTTATTTATTTTTATATATTGAATAATTAAAATACCCGGATTGAAAACTTTCTTTCTGATTATTCAGAAATAGAAATTGATTTTGGCGGTAATTTTGAAAAGTTTGTGATAATTTAAAATTCACAGTGTATTTGAATGCAACTTTTAAAATTTAAAACCCACAATAAAAAAAGTTGTTGGGGTTTTTTTTATAACATACAAATATATTATATTAGTTTTGCCTTTTTTTCTTTGATTATTAACCTTTAAAAATTTAAAATTCCCTAAAAAAGGGGAGTTTTAAAAAAAAATTTTTATTTTTTAATTAAAAAAGATTTTTTGAACTATTCAAATAACTCGAATAATTCAATTATTCGAAAATTCAATCATTTTTATATAGTTTTTTTTGAACTATTCAATACCCCCGAACTATTCGAATAGTTCAAACTTTTCAATGGCCCAATATTCGTTCCCCGAAATTAAAACCCTTATGACTCACGGAAAAAAGGTAAAAATTGCGCCCCCCAAGTGTATACGGCACAAATATTCAGAAATTGGTAACGGATATGTAAAAATTACTTGATAAGTTTGCAAATGCAGATAGAGAATAAAGAATAAAGTAGTATTTTCTTATTATATTATTTAACAAAGCTTTAAAAATAAGAAGTATGATCTTGTCAGAATGTTTGCGTTTTTTGTAAGGAAAAATATAAAACTTTATAAAATAAGCCACAAAAACCATAAAATAACCATGTAACCCTTTACCAACATTTATCAACTTTTAGTTGTATTTTCATATTTACAGATAAGATTAAAATTTAGTTTTAAATTATTTATACTTATTTTTAAATGGGACGATTTTAAACAACCTAATTTAACTCAATAAATCCCATTGTTATTAACATAGAGAATACAATGAACTTTCATAGGTTGTTGATAAAATGGATAAAACTTGCAAAATACTCATTTTTGATATTTGTTTGTGCGGCAACCAAATTGCAAAAAAGACTCAAAATAAAAATTTTGAAAATGTATACAATAAGATACTTAGAAAGTAAGGCAAAATTTCCTTACCCAGTTTGAAAGTTAGCAAAATCAACCTTTAGGATTACTTCCTAAAAATATGGTGTGCTAATTTCGACCATCCTGTATATACATATAATTTAATTTATTTTTTTTTCAAGGTATTAGCAAAAGAAATTTAAATTAATGAGACAAATGAACGTAGGAACAAACCATCAGCCTCTATCTTTAATTTGGCCTGTTTCATCCGGTCTAGCGTGGGCCTAATGACACTTCTTGAAATGCGCATAAACTATTGTTATACGGTATTGTTATGTATTGTAATATACCACAAATTATTAGGGTAATATTGCAGTGAAGTAAAGTCTTCTTACTTTTACGATAAGTAAACGTACAGCTTCTTTATAGAGCGAAAGAATTAGAATGATTTAACAATGAAGTTGTCATGTAATCTCAAGATCACGATATGTAACTCTGATAAGATAAGAACATCACAACTAGTAAACTAAGTTACTTTGTGAAAACTTATTATTTATTTTTTTATAGTTTATTTTGATTTCTGGGAGTATCAAATTAAAAGAAAAAATTTGGTTTTTCCCCCAAAAAAAAGATATTTATATATTATTTTTAAAAAAATTTTATTTTTTTTGAGATTATTATAAGCGCCCCCTATAATAGTAAAAAAATATGAAAAAAAAAAAGGTTTAATTCTTTATACAATTAATTTTTTAAGTACTATAATAAAATAATATTTTTTATGAAATTATAAAAAAATAGAAAAAAACTTACTTAAAAACATTAACGCGTTATGATATATTTTATTTCCCTTTTATCGACGGAGGTTAAAAAAATTTTTGATTATTTAAAAAAAAAACTAAAAAATTGTTTTTATTAACTGACATTGACTTCTGACATGACTTTCAAAAAAAATTTCCCAAAAAAAAAATAAACTAAAAAAAACCTATCTATATGGTAAAGTTTTATTTTTTTTTATCATTTTTTTAATTTAAAGGGGACCTACACGTGTCCTTTTCCCCGTAACTTTTTTTTAAAAAAATCATGTCAAAGTCAATGTCAGTAAACAAAACCAATTTTTTTTGTTTCTTATTTTTTAAGTAATATAATCAAATAATTTTAACCCCCCCGTCAATAACCAAAAATTTTTAAATAACATATGATCTTATGGGTTAATTTTTTCAAGTAAGTTTATTTTCCATTTTTATATAATTTCATAAAAATAATTATTTTATTATAGTACTTAAAACAAATCAATTTTAAAAAAATTCCCTTTTTTTTGTCTTTTCATGTTTTTTTTTTTTATTTTTAAAAAAGGGTTTTTCCATAAAAAAAAAATAAAAATAATAAAAAAAAAAAAAATTAAAAAAAAATATTTTTTTTAAAAATATATAAAAATCTTTATTCTGGAAAAAAGAAATTTTTTTTTTTAAGTTGATATTCCCAGAAATAAAAATAAACTAAAAAACCTATCTATATGGCTAAAAGTTTTTTTACTTTTTATACATATTTTTATATATTAAGGTACCACACGTGTACCTCTCCAGTAACTTTTTTTTTTTAGAAAGTCATGTCGAAGTCAATGTCAGTTAATAAAACACAATTTTTTTTAGTTTATCTGTTTTAAGTAATATAATCAAATAATTTATGTCTACCCCCCGCCCGGGAAAACCCAAAAAATTTTGAAATAACATATATATATATATATATATATATATATATATATATATATATATATATATATATATATATATATATATATATATATATATATATATTTTTTATAACGTTGCCAATTTTTTCCCAAGTAAGTATATTTTCTTTTTTTATATAATTTCATAAAAATTATTATTTATTATAGTACTTAAAACAATTCAATTTTAAAAAAAATTTTAAAACCTTTTTTATGTCTTTTCATATTTTTTTTACTATTATGGCGGGCAAACGGGCTCTCCATAATAATCTCTAAAAAAGAAAAATTTTTTAAAAAAATAATATATAAATATCTTTATTCTGGAGAAAACCCAAAAAAATTTTTTTCTTTTAACTTATTATTTAGTTTATTCTGTACCTTACTATGCTACATTACGTTGTCAGTTTGAGTCCGGGAAATGATACATTACATTACTTGGCCGGTAAAGTAACTTTACCGGCCTAAATCTGAAATTTAGTATTTTTACTAACACAGAGTTAATTCTTAAAAAATTTTTTTATTATCCAAATTACAATAAAATTCTTTTAACTTTAAATTTTCAAAGTTCCTGTCTTACCCACTTTTTTTTTTTAATTCTGTATCCTTTTTTTCCCCTATTAAAAAGGGGACACTTGAGTTATCCATGACAGTAACACTGTTTTTTGGGAAATTTTTTTTAAAAAAAAATTTTAAAAAACCCCATTTTAAAAAAAGTTCTGCCCTTGTATTCTTATGATAATCCAAGAAAAATCCTTAATATTCTTAGCAGACAACAGCAAGTAGTTTGGGAAAAAACCGTCTTCAAAAATTGGCGTTTTATGGTAAGGGGGTTTGCCTTTCTTTGAAAGTGCTTTCGTCTGACATTTTTGGGGAATCCCCATACTTTCGATCTGTGTCGTTTTATCGAACCACGTTTTATCAAGGTAAATTATGGATCTGTTTTCTAACCTATATCTTTTAATTTCTTGAAGGTAATTAAACCCCCAAGTGCGTAATTTTTTGGGATTCCATTACTACTTGTCTTTTGTCTATTTTGCGGTATTTAAATTCCATTTTACAAAACAAATCTATGGGGGGGGGCCGGCTAATATTTATATTGGTTTCGTCTTCGTCTAGCTTCTTTTTCAGTTTATCCAAGGTAGGTAAAACCCCCCTTTTTTAAAAAAAACAATATTTTTTCCCCTTTTTATTGGTCCCGATCACCCAAATGTCTATACGGTAAGATTGAAAATCACTCTTTTTTTTCCTTTTTTTCAATTCTTCTCTAATAACAATATCCCTTATCGATGATATTGGGGTTTTTGTAAGTAGACGGGTTTCATACACTTTTTTCCCCTTTTTTTGCTTTTTGACAAATAAATTTCGACGCGACACAGTTATATTCTCGTAAAACCTTTTTCGAAACGCACAGTAAAAACGGTTATTCAACACCCTCTAAAACTTTAGCCAAAATATTTTTTGCTCTAAGGGTTTTAATACTCAAAAATACCTATTTTTATAACAAATGGGTTTACCCAATAACAATAGGTAATATAATCGTTTAAAGGGTTTTTAATTGGGGATCCGACAAAAGCCATAATGATATCGGGAGACAGACTATACCGTACCCGGTTTTTGGGGTTTCGTATTCGTATTCGGGGGAAAAAAAATGGCAGAAAATTCCAGTCTGACAGCCAGGGCACACCACTTATTTTTTTTGCGCCTGTGTTATGTATCATTATGTTAATCGAATTATCTAAAAAAAATCGTATTTAAAAAAAAAACATTCTTCAGAAAATAATGGTTGTAAAAACCTTTTCCAAACAAAATTTTCTAATTAAAAAATTTTTTTGAAAAATAAAATTAAAAAAAAGGGAAACTGGAAAAGGGGTCCTTTGAAATTTCAATAGTAATTGATATTAAAATGAAGAATAGTGGCCCTTTTTTTTCCCGGGGGTTTTTTGATGAAAGCGAAGGAATGGTAAAGTTAAAAAAAGAAAGGAAAAAGGGGCCCCTATTGTGTACGCTTTTTTTTTTCTTTCCTAGTAAAATTTTTAAAATTTTGGATATTTTTCAATATATAATTTTCAATTTTTTTTTTAGTAATTTTGGTGTTCCCCTTTCCCCAAAAAAACATTCATTTCCCACTCAAAAACTCAAAAATTTGGAAGGTGGCCCCGACCTTTAATTTCGTCTGCTTCCAAATAATCTCCCTAATTCTCAATTTTTGGGAAAATTAAAATCAACCCCAACAAAACCCCCGGGGATTCTTTTCATCGCGGGCCCCAAAGCCCCGGGAAAACAACGTCATCCAAAAAACCCGCCCTTTTCCCGGGGCCCACCTTTTTCCAAATACCTCTGAGTCATTCTTGATTCTCGTCTCACGTTCAAGCCGCACATCGAAAAATGCTTACAGATGGGTCGCATGGCCCATTCCCAAACTACTACCACTCCTACACGGGGAAAAGCCCGCTAACTATCAAAAATAAACTTCTTCTGGTAAATCAACCTTTTGTCCAAGTATGTTTTGCCTCCGTAGCCTGGGGCTCGCGGCAAAAAAATAAACTAAACTCACCTCTTTTCTAAACCGCATGTACAGAAATGCGGTCAAAATCCCCCCTTTGTACGCAACATGCCAAAATTTAAGAGAATTCGAACTCACCCCGTTCTTTTATCAAAAAAAGCCAAAAACTCTACCTCATGGGTAAAAACCCTCCAAACCCCCTGATCCGAGGACCATCGGGGATGATCCAGCTCTCCAAAGGCCCCACAAAAGACCAAAATTCAAAATTTTGGACTAAGTACTTTTAGGATGGTACCCGGTACCTCAGGAAGGCCCCGGGACCACCCCCCCCTGGCCCCCAAGCCTGGTTTTAAAAAATCCGATTTCTGGATTGTCCCAAACCCCACTGGGGCGGGGGCCCAGCTTCTCAGTCACTTCTCCCCACTCCGCAAAACCAGTTCCGGGCAAAACCAAAACTTCCAAAACCCCAAACAACCGTGATACCCAAACATGGAAAACACGTGGGAAAGGATTTGCTCACCCAAAAAAGAGCGAGGGGTGGTTGGCAACCCCCTGGGGGAGTTCGGGGGGGCCCGAAAAGCCCTCCCCGGGATCCTTCCAGGTGGGACCCTTACTACTACTCTGCTGAAAAGATTGGGCATCTTTTTTACAACGCAAATATTACTGTTTGGGGATGTTATATTTCTTGAAGTTAATGCACATGGTAGATGACTTTCCAGAAAACTTTATCAAACAAAAAAAGTGGTATCCTTTTCTTGAAAATAAAATTGGAGTATGTCTTTCAGAAATATTGCCCAGTTTAATGCTTCAAAAGCACACAATCATGTTCGGTGGTACAAAAGGTTCTGTTATCTGATTCTTTCCTTCGGGCCAAGCTCTACAAAATCATAAGTAATTTGGGGTTTTTTATTAATTAACGATTAAAGTATGGACAACTAAACATAAACAAAGAAAAGCCCACTATCCCCGGAATGAATAGGCAATTAATGATTTTAAACCCCTAAACGCTCTTGCTAGGCCCTTTAAAAAACCTTGATCATGAATCACACTTATTAATTTCCTGTTTGTTTAATGGCTATTAATTTTACTAAATTAACGTTATAAATTACTAACTAAGCTATTTGAGTACTTATTAAAAATTATTTCAGCTTTATCAACTGACAAAAACTGGGGAGGTTATCGTTATCCGGGGAAAAAGCTTAAAAAACTATCTAATTTTTAGTGTTATGATATACACGAATTAATATCATAAAAGGGGAAAACCCGGGAAATTTAAAAGTTCTCAGACTAGACAGTTGTTCGTATTGAGATGAACTGATCATTTGTCAACGCCAATATTCTTTTATTTTGAGCTATTTTTAGGTTGGGGTTTTGGGTTTTAGGTTGAATAATACTTGTACAATATGGTCTAGAATAATTTTTTAAAATTTTTTAAAATTAAAATGGTTTTTGTATTGTATTAAACTGTTTACTTTATTGGTATCGCCAAATGATTCGCCTTTAATAACTTATTTTAAAAATCTACTAAACAATATAATATGTCCATATTGAGAAATTTAAGCAGTGTTTTTTTTTTCAAACTACTATCTAGTTGATTTATTAAAAGTTATAATATTTAAAGATTTGATAAACCACTGTTTAGCAAGAAAGCTTTTTACATCGTCAAATATTTTTTAAAATGTTTACTTGGTCTGGGTGTATTTTAAGGTTTAGCACTTGCGTAACTGATGGCTGATGTCACGTATCAAACGAAATATGTCAATTGCCTCCTGTTATAAACCACGTGACATAAAAGTGGGATTCAAAGCGTAGAAAGAACGTAAGACCATACTTTTCAACAATTAAGGGCCACACAGACTATCGTTCTTTTTAACCTTCTTAATCGCCGATAAAGACTGCTCAGTCGGACGATTAAAACTTTTATTTCCACACACCTAATTTAATTTTAAACCGTCTTAATCCCGGGAAAACATTTAATTTTTAAATTTTTAAAACCTCTTTCCCGGGAAAACTCAGTCTTAACCCAAAAAACCATAAATGTTTTGTTACAAGAATGACCATTAAAAACATTCTGCACCATATACTTTGTTTTTAAATAAAGACGGACGAATCGACGATTAAGATTTCAATCGTGGCCAGAAATTTTTACCGACGGTGTTATGTTCGGTTTTTGTCCACAAACTGGCAATGTAAATCGACGCTTTTGATGGCCACGATTAAAACTGCTTAAACAGAACGAGGTCTGTGGGGCCTTTAAAGTTCCGAATAAAGGGGAAAATCGCATCTTGACTCTGATGATGATCGGAATCAAAGGATCAGGAAATGTTAAATTATAGGCTGTTGCATGCCTATCAATA
>JAHBCN010000633.1:0-43788 GCA_019359885.1 Listronotus oregonensis
CATGTTGTTCGGTATTATATAATTTTTTAAGTCCGAACAACTCATCGAACCATAGACTCAAGAAGCTTAAGGATAGGGAGGGAAAAAAACCACGATAGTTAACTACCATCGTCCTATCCCAGACTTGTATAAAGGAATCAAATTTGAATTTTCCCCATGATAAGGGAAACAGCCAGTGTCAAAAGATTTGGAAGAGGAGTTTTGGAAGGAAACTGCAGCAATTTTTCGGTATGGAGTATGCCCGGGCCTGCTTTTTAGAAACATTAAGAGACATTATTTTATCTCAATTCCATTACAGTAAAATGGAACAAAAAAAAAATCAATGGGAACCTTTGATGTGGTCAAGCTCTGGAACTGAATAGCAAGACTGAAAATGGGGCAAAGGCATTGGCAATATCTTTGGGGATCACTAAGTGTCAAATTATTAAACCGCATAACATTTGGAAGTCCAGATGACCCTTCAAGTTTTTGACGAAGTCCAGAAATGCTTGATGTTCCCGGGGAATCAGTAGTTCGGTATTTGTAATAAACTTCAAGTAACAAATGTCTGTTCGAAATTTGACCTCGCCTCTAATGTCTGAGGGGTCATAATCGTTCTGAAGACCCGATTGTTTAATTTTTTGAAAATTTTTTTTTTTTGGCGATAAGTTTACGGAGGTCACGATCAAACCAAGAGGGATATTTCTTACCTTTAATAGTTTTTTTGGCACACAGATATCTATTCCTTCAAAGAGAACCTAGTAAAAATTTTCAGTTGCCAAATCGAATCGGAAATTGATGTGAGAAAACCCCAATCGGCATGGTTAAAAAAGTCATTTAAATCTACAAGTTTGCATTATCAAACTGGTAGGATATGTTTTTTTTTTAATTCCAAGACATTGTAAATATTGAAGAAATTCAAGGGCAGGATGGTAAGGGTCAATGTTGATTAAAGAGTCAGAGCACCCAAAACCGAGGCCCCCTTTTTCCAACAGGTATCCTACTTTTTTTTTTTTTTACTTTTTACCACTTTCAAAACCTTTAGCCCTGGTCCATAAACTATAAGTATATTTTTTTACCAAATATTAATTCTCCAAAGAAAAAAATTCATAATTAAAACTAATTACTGTTACCAAGAACTTTGGAAAAGTGTTCCTTTACATAGCAGCGGGAACGTTTTCCCCTTTTGAGAAGCCAGCTCAAAAGGGAGGGCAATAAAATGTCTACTGTACGAAAATGATACATACCCTAAGTTCTACATCGGAATCAGACTTGTCATTTCTTTTGCTATCATCGTCAGATTCATCACCACTCGAAGATCCATCGCCGTAGGCTCCCAGACCTAACAGTTTTCATTAACACTGTTTTAACAATATATTTAAAAAGGTAGAACAGTTTTAAATTTTAGCCTCAATAACTATATTTCACAGATTTCTCATCCTAATGTAAAGAACTCAATAACAGAATTTTGTACAACTTGTGGATATTACTTTTGTATAAGGAAAAGAGCTTAATAAACCACCCTATAATATAGAGTATGTTTGAACAAATAAACACTCTTAGATACATTTTAAACATACAGCCTTTTGCTGTATCTAGAGCTATTTTGTATGTTTCATAACGAGAATTTTTAGTGAAATTTATGGCAAAAAGCATCTCCAAAATGTTCATAAAGAATTTTATAAAAATTTGATTTTTGTACATTAAGTTGTGCTCTATACTCATAATAATATAAAACCAATCTTAAAATTTTTAAAAAATTATACTGAAAATATTATACAATTAAAAAACACAATAGAAATCAACCTTATGGAGATATTTTAAGATTTCTGGAGTACTGTTAACTGCTATCAATGTCAATATAAAGGTGATGATATTGAAGAGAATGATTTTCGACACCAAATATGTCTAAAACAAGCTTAAATTTTTATTAACAAACTGCTTCGCATAAGTCTTGGTCTGTGATATCACAATTTACAAAATTGCTTTAAAAAAATCTAGTAGATCTAGGATTATAATTTTTAGAATTGTTTTAAATAATTATAGGTGGGGCATTACAACTTACAAGCTGCATTAAATTAATCTCAATCTAAAAAATTAAATCGCCCAATTGACCTCTCCAATATCATATCTTTAGTTCTAATTTTGTTTCTAATATTAACTCATTTAAACAAACAAGGCATTATACATATAAAAACAAAAAAAACACCAAAAGTACTTACCGAGTTTGGAACAAATGCTGGCACCACTGGGTGCTGAAGCTAGCTGATCTGAGGCTGAAGTTTATAACATTCAATTAATAAGATCTTTTTGAAATTGCAGTCCAAATACCCGCTATAACATTCTCATATACAGTGAAAAATTGGGAATTATTTACTGCATAGCAAAAATAAATATTTGAAATGGACCTTTTAACATTTTTTTTTAAGGCAACACTATCAATTTTTACATCAATTTTAATACTCGTTTTAACACTATCCCCAGAACTGTAACATATGGGGCGCTTGAGAACATTTCTTTAAAATTTAAGGCCCTAAGCTAAACATTTGTTACTAAAAAAACAAATTTTTGTCCTATGTTAGAACATACTTATTTATACCAGGCCCACTTCAAAAATTTTTCGAATATACTATGCAAAATAAAAAACTCTTCGAGTCATCTTTCTTACCAATACTTTTCTTTGTTTTCTTACAAGTTTTACAAATAATTTTGCCACAATTCGAATAACACAACAAAATAATACACTGATATGAATTAAATAAATCATTTTGATGCCAATAGGTAGACAAAGAATTACAATACCTCTCCTTTTCTTTATATACCGTTGCCGCTCATCTTTGCAGATTTGTTCAATGTGCTGGTTGGTCACTTTTAATAATATTTCTGTCATGGTTTTGCGCACCTTCATTATCTGCAAAAAAAATCAATGAATGAACAAAAAAATGATGATAAAAACAATATTATAATAAATAATAACACCTACCAGTTCCTCTTGAGTCAAAGGTACTGGAGGTGGTGGAGATAGTCTTCTTCTTGTTGGTTTTTCATTTTCAGAATCTTCATTATCACTATCCTGAAAATTTAGGTAAATTTAAGAATCAACTAGAATAACAAAGGCATGTTTTGTTCTTACAAATCTACTTTTTCTAATCATATCTTTTTCCTTAATTGTATTTTTTAGTATTTCCAAGGTTTCTTCCTCCCCTAGTTTAATTTTTTCCGACTGCGTCTCTCTAGCTTGGTTCTCCTTCTCTTTCTCTAATTGTTTTTGTTTATCTCTTTCCATCTTTTCCAAACCTAGACATTAGAGAAAAAAAATTATATAGTCTTATGATTCTTATATCATTAATTTTGAAAAATAAAGTGTACTTTACCCTCTCTTATCCAAGCAGGCAGCTGCTTTCTTTTATTAGCATCCAATGTTGGTGGAGCTGCGACCGGAACTACCGCTGGAACCTCCGGAACCGGTATTAGAGGAGCACCCACAGTTGCTGGTGTTATAATAGTCACTTTGGTAGGCACATTTACTTTGCTGTATCTCTTGTTGTGTGGTTTTATTTCAGTCTGAGTAATTTTCCCTACTGCCATTCCTGTCCAAAATGCTGGAGAATTATAATTGTTAGATGCTGGTGGTCCAGAATTGTAACCTTAAAAAAAATACATACAATTTTAATATTTTATTTTTATACAACAATTCTGTAATGTAAATAATAGAATAATGCCTATTTTACCTCCATAGGGTACAGCATTATCATTCCCACCTTCTGGAGGTCCAGTATACACACTATTAGGTGTAGGCAACAATGGAGTCTTAATTGGAGCTATCCCAGGTGGTGGAGGAACAGCACTAGGCGGGTTCCAGCTGTTGTTCCAGCTCCAATTCTGACCCCCAGAAGAATTCCAATTGTTCCAAGCTTCAGCTCCTGGTGGAGGAGGGGCAACAATATCTGGAGCTGGTGGGTTCCAAGCAATAGAATCGTCTTTGTCATTTTCTACTTCCATTTCAGCTTCTCCACCCTCTTCCTGATCATACTTAAATGGTTTCATGTCTCTGGAATCCTGCATTAATTGGACCTTAAACAATAGGTTAAACATAATTAAGTGAAAGAAGGGACAAATATTTGCCCAGAAGTTAAGTGTTTCTATGTTAGTAAATAATTAAAAGTAAAGTACCTGCTGCTCCCCAGGTATAGGAGGGGGCCCTGCTTCTTTCATGATGATCCATTGCTGAGCTAGGGCAGCCCAATCCACTTGGTCATTTGCAGTGTTTTGGTAGGCGGCGGGATTCATCGCCCATTGCGTGTACTTTTGCGATTCTGTAGAATCACTACCCGAATGCATTGTATTTGGGAGAATACACTTTCTTATGCTAACGATATCATTAGAGTTACCAAAAAATTAGATGATTTTAACATTGAAAAAATCTCACCGGGCGTCAGAAAAAAGACAAATGTTTTGACAGAGGACAGTAGATTTTTTACATAAGGTTAAGTTAGGCGCAAGTAAATTATCTCCGTGTGCAACCACAGAATAGAAAACGGTTAATTCAGGCCTATCGAAACGTGTCCCTAATGATAAAAGCCGAAAAAAGTTAACAAAAAAGACGAGATTGAAGATTGTCAATTGTCACTGTCACTGTCATTTCTGACGTTTGTTTTGAGGAGTTTTACGAAAGTAAATAAACTCGAAAAATTCGATTTATTTTATAAGTATGGAAGTATTTAACAAATACTTATCACAAGTTAGCAGTTCTGTAAGCCAGACAGTTTCTCAGCTATCAGGAGTGCTGCCCGGCAATCCTGTAACAAGAGAATACGATTCTTCCGCACATATTGCATCTGCAGGCCCTGGTAAGGCACTAAAATTATCATTTTTATAATCGTTTTCAAAGATTACCCTGCAATTGTATTTGAAATACTTTTTTTTCATATTTTAAGGATTATTATGGAAAATCTACAAAGGTACAAAGCGATCAACAAAACAAGAAGCTTCTATTTTTGTCTTCGAAAAACGACAGCTAGAAAAATGGAATAAAAACGATAGAGAACTGGTACTGGAAACTCTAAGACATGGAGTGCAACAGCTGACCAAAATTAGACACCCTCGAGTGCTGACAGTTCAGCACCCATTAGAAGAAAGTCGAGAAAGTATAGCATTTGCAACAGAACCTGTATTTGCTAGTTTGTCAAATATATTAGGAGAAACTACAAACATGCCTCAACCAGCTAATATGTCTGATTATAAACTATTTGATATAGAGATAAAATATGGTTTATTACAAATTTCTGAAGGTCTAGCTTTTCTTCATAATGATGTCAAGCTTTTACATAAAAATATAGGACCTGAGAGTATAGTAATTAACTCCTCTGGTGCCTGGAAGATTTTTGGTTTGGACTTTTGTGTTCATAATGTAAATCCACCTAATCAGGCAGCAAATTATCCTTTTCAAGATTATTCTCCTACTCTACCCAATGTTTGCCAGCCAAATTTGAACTATTTAGCTCCAGAGTGTATTTTGAGTCAGACTCATTCTACAGCAAGTGATATGTTCTCTTTAGGTAAGCCCATTAAGATGTTTTAAAAGGAAAATAACTAATAAATCCTATAAATTATTTTCCTGGAATTTATACAGTAGTTGTCATTAAGTTAAAACATTAGAATCATTTCAGTCAGAAGTTCAAAGCAGAATAAGGTTTCTTTTTAATTTATATTTTTATTTGTAGGTATGTTGGTTTACACACTTCATTCTCCAGGAAACAATGTATTTTTCCTGTAAAAGATATGCAGCAATTCAAAAGCAGAGCACAGCAGCTAAAAAATTTGAGTTCCGGCAAATTACAAGCTATTCCTGAAGATCTAAGAGAATTTGTTAAGTTATTATTAAATGTAACCCCTGAAATTCCGGCCAGATGCTCATCAGTTTATAAAAGTAAGTTACAAAATGCTCAAAAACTATTTCTGCCTCGTGTTTCTTTATTGTTGCTATCATTAGTGGTACATATTTAATTTTTAGATTCCGTACTTTGATGATGTTGGTGTAAAAACCTTAACTTACCTCGACTCACTCCTGCAATGGGACAATCTACAAAAATCTCAATTCTACAAAGGTTTACCGGAAGCTTTGTCAAAATTACCCCATAGAGTAAAGCTTCAAAGAGTGTTGGCATGCCTGGTGAGGGATCTGGGGCAACCCACTATGGTGCCCTTTATTTTGCCCAGTGTTTTAGATATTGCACAAGACTGTAGCAAGGAGGAATACAAAACTTATATTTTGCCACATTTGAAGCCATTGATGAAACTTATGGAACCTATTCAGGTATGGTTAGTTTTTACTGTCAATTTCAATATTTTTCTAGATAAAAAAACTTATTTTGGGTAATTATTTGGTCCACACTATTTTTGGCTATAAAAAATTCATATTGTCGTTTTTTTTTTAAAGGTACATAAAAAAACTTAAAATTATATATATATATATATATATATATATATATATATATATATATATATATATATATATATATATATATATATATATATATATATATATATATATATATATTTATTTTAATTTACGGAAAATAATGATTTTTTTATTGGGATATATTTTTGTATTTTTTAATGTGGACTTTCCCAAATGATTGGCATTTTCAAGTGTCAACTTTCAGAAGATTGAAAACGTTGAAATTGAAAAACTAATATTATATTTATAAATATATATTATATATATAATATATAAAATATATATTAAATATTAATATCTTGTTGTCTTTGGGGAAAATACTGAAAAAATATCCGGTGAAAAGGGAATTTATTTAAAATAATTCACTTCAGATCATTTAATGATTTCTTTTAATGGGCCCAGGTTTTGGGCACGGATTGGTTCTCGCGGACCCGGTTAAATATTCGTGAATTCCTTTTGAATTTGCCATACAAATGTATTTTTAAGAAAAAAAGGATTTATTAAAGCCTAAAAAAAAAAAACAGAGCCCCATTTTTCATGGAGTTGGAAAAATGGTAAAAAACCATTATAATTCCCTTAACCAAGCTGATTCTTATGAAGAAAAAATTCTTTCCCTCTTCCTTAAGCAAGGATAATTCCTTTTTAAAGGGTGAATAGGTTTCCCAACTACAGGATCTTTTGCTGCCAATTTTGAAGATTTTTGGAAATTCGGCCCTCTCGAATGTGTGATTTCTTCGAGGGAAAAGGAGCTGCCTCGGTTAGAGTTTTTGTGGGGGACCCCGACATCTTCCGAAATTTCTGGATTGGTGTCTATTTTCCAGGGCTTTGAACCGGGATTTGTGTTAGGCTTTTTATTGAGCAAGGCTTTGATTGTTTTTCACAGAAATCGTAAAAGTTAAAACCTAAATTTAATGAAAAACCCATTCCCTTTTGGGAAAAGCTATCTGCCCGGGTCGAATTTCAGACTGCGGGTGGCGGGTGAGACCCCCTCAAAGAGGGCAATAATTGGGGAGTGCCTCAGCTCTGTTCTGGGGCCTTTTTGTTTCTTATTTATAAAATGTTTCACGTTACCCACGTTCACTTAGTTTGCGGATGAACAACTTTTTCCTTGGGCCCGAGGGGATTATATGGGGGCCCTGGAGGTTTTCGTGACTCTTTTACCAATCCGGTTTACATTAACAAACTTTACTTAATGCCACAAAGACAATCCATTTTTTTTGCTACATCCAATACATTTAATGAGGCAAACGTCAAGTTTTGGGGTTACCTGATTAGGTGGTATGCACAACCCATTTTTGCTGAAACTTGGGCCCCATGCGTTTCTGTGGTGGTTTCGGTTTGGACTCAGGTGTTTTTAACAGGCCTATTTTTATTTTTATCCAAGGTTACGATTTTTTATGGGGGATAGCTGGGCTGCGGGGGTTTTTCCATGCGAAACTGTTGGGTTTTTGGTTGCCTAAGGGGGATTTATGCTTTTTTAAACCCTTAAGGCAACTTTTTCCTCATTTTCAACTGGAAAATCTTTTATTAAACATCTCTCAAAAATACCCAGAATGAAGAAATGCACTCCACAATACCGCAATTTAATTTGGTGCCGGCCCTTTTGGGGTCAAAGATGTAGGGTAGTCCGGGGTACCTGGCCCCAAATTTTATAATAAACTTTCCCCTTTTCATAAAAATTGCCAACAGGGATACAAGGGAAAAAAAAAAGATTTTTATCATCAGGGCCTTTAGATTAAAAGAATTTTTGGAACTTTTTAACATTTTTTGTTCCTAAATGTAGTTTCTTTTTATTCTTTTTTTAATTGTTTTAAAGGTTTTTTTTTTTCTTTTAAACCCCTTTTTTTTAAATTTTTGTTTTATATTTTTTTTTAATCTTTCTTTTTAAAATACTTTTGGGGAAATACAAATTTATATAACCCTAAATTATTTTATTTTATTAATTATTTTAAATATTATATATATATAATATTATATATTTTATTATATATTTAATATTATAATTTATATTTATATATAATATAATATTAATTATATATTATACGTTTGTTTTTTGGGTTTAAAAATCAAAAATTTGGTTTTTCAACAAAATTTTTGTAAAAAAAATTTTCTAAAAGTTCAAAATTTAAAATTTCTTTTTGGGTTTTAAAAGTAAAAATTAAATTTTATGTTTTTTTAAACCCAAAATTTTTATTTTACATTTTTTTTTATATTTTTTTTTTAAAAACTAAACAGGGTCCCAAAGGTATGGCTAAAAAATTTATTTAAATTGAAATAAAAACCCAAAAACTTTTTTTTCATTCCCCTTAGAGAATTTGAAAATAAAATTGAAAAACTTTTTTTTTAAACTTTGAAGTTTAGGGTCTAATTTTTTTTTATTAACTAATAACTGTTTTTGCATTAATTATAAAATGCCCCCAAAAAGATAAAATATACCTTTTTTCCATAGAAAACTCAGGGAATCTACCAGTAAGGTCAAAATGTTAAATATGGCAACACTGCAAAATTTTGAAGTTTTTACAAATGTGATATTCCACTGGTATTTTTAATGGTTTCAGGGAATGTTTAAAGCAGTTAATGCAAGACAGTTATTAGCTAGAATTAATTAAAAAAAAAATCCAGATCGTACAAGCCGTTCAAAAGTTATTAATAAAAAATCGATTTTCAATTGTTACCTTTAAGAGCTAATAGCTCGGTAAAGAAGGGGTATAGAGCAAAAATTTATATGAAGTTGTTACCTTATTTTGATCCAATCTACATGATCCCAAACTTTGGACCATACCTTTTGGTAACCTTGTATAAAAATAAACATTTAAAAAAAATTGAATATTAACATTTTAACGGTTTTTACAAGTTACAAAAATTTGAAAATATTACATTTTTTAAGAGGATATTTTTAAACAATAAAGAATTGAAAAACTGACATTTTTGATTTATTTATTTATTTTATTTTCTTCTTTTTCACAGCGCATTTACAATTAGAAATAGATCGAACATAAAAAAATAAAAATTCAAACATATATGTGCTATAAAATTTTTAATGTGATCTAACACTTTTTTTATTTTTGGAAACATAACTTTGAGGTTTATTGGTTTCGAGAAAATAAAAGTTTTGTTAAAAACCATAAAAATTCATCATTTTTTTCGATTTTTAAAGGCCAAAAGGTCACCTAAATTTTAATTTTTCAGAATTAATCTATTTTTTATCATAAATGCTCCGTAAAAACAAACAAAATTAAAAAAACATTAGAAATCTCAATTTTTCTATTTTTCTTTAGCCAAAAATAGAGTAAACCCCACATTCAAACAATTACCTTATCATGTTTTATCTTTTAATCCCAGATTCTCAAAGATTCTATAATGAAAACTTATAATTTTTTAAATTCTTTTAATCCCAGATTCTCCTAATAATGCTGCAAAGGATGGAATTGCTTCCTCAAACTAACACCGGCTGAAGACATCCAGCAACATGTTCTCCCCATGTTATACCGAGGATTAGATTCAGAATCCCCCCAAATTCATGAATTATGTCTCTCAGTGCTGCCAACATTTGCAGGTCTACTCGACCATGCCAACGTAAAGAACAGTTTGTTACCTAGAATTAAGAAATTATGCCTGAGTACTTCGACACTAAGTGTAAGAGTAAACTGTTTATTATGTGTAGGAAAACTCTTGGAACATCTAGATAAATGGCTGGTTTTGGATGAGGTACTACCCTTCTTACCTCAAATTCCTTCTAGGGAACCTGCGGTACTAATGGGCATTTTAGGCATTTATAAAATAGCTATGAACCATAAAAAGTTGGGGATCAGCAAGGAAATCATGGCAACAAGAGTATTACCATTCCTAATACCTTTGTGTATTGAAAACGGATTAACTCTAGCCCAATTCGGAGCTATAACTACTTTGGTCAAAGATATGTTTCAGCTGGTGGAAAGTGAACACCGAACTAAGCTAGAGCAGCTGAATTCAGTCAAAGACGAGCAGAAGATCTTAACTTCAACTATGCCTGTAGTGTCTGCTAGTTCTAAATCCGTTGAGCTAGGTGACGCATTTACCGGTCTAGGCTTAGAGGCATTTTCTTCTAGTTCTAGTTCTAAAAATAGTTCTCTAGGTAGCACCACGACGTCTCCGATGAGTTTGGAGCAAAAACAGGCATTAGCCAAGCAACAAGAGGGCATGAAAGTATTTGGAAGCCAACCGATAATAGAGCCCCAGAAAATTTCAATGCCCCCGAAAATAGAGCCTAAAAATTTAACTTCTAGTTTAATGGATGACTTCACAGGGGGTTCCCAAATGAGCTCTGTCAGTCCGATTAAAAACGGCGACGTTAACCAAGGTTTAAACAATAATCTTAGACAATTGACTGGCGGTGGAGGTCGGCAAAGTGGCTTTGGAAACTTTAATCAATATTCTAACATGTCTAGCTTCAACCAGAGCCCTAGTTTGCCCTCAAAACACTCCAAACTTCAGCCCGTTGACTCAAAATACTGCATTTAACTACAACCTAAACCAAAATATGTCTTCAAATTTTATTCCTAACCAAAATTTTAGTCCTTGGGCAACCAATCAACCTTTATCTCCCCAAAATAACTTGAATAAATCTCAAAATAGCTCTCAAACATCTCAGAACTGGTCAGCGCTAGATAATTTACTGTCACCCAATGGAAATAGTGGGGCAAAGACACCAATGAACCAAATGGCAAGTAGTCGGGTTCCTTTAATACCGCAAAGTACGTCTAGTGCGGGAAATAGTAACAAATTGAATAAAAATGATCTTTTGGATTTTTTAAATTAGGTAGGTTTTGTGAATAATGGTGCAGAAATAAAAGAAGAATAGTAATTTTTATTATATTTATCATGAATATTGTAGGAGTTATTATATATTTATTTGTAGTTTACAAAATTTTATTAATAAAACACAGTACAGGGTGTCCAAATTCGAGCATCATCATTCTGATCTCGGACACTTAAAAAGATACAAGGTCAATTAAATAGAGGCAAAGTTGCCGCTCTACCGCTAGAAGGCCGCTATCTTCATGGATTCACTTATAAGCGGGCGGACGAATTATTCCATTACTCGGGCAATAATGTACATTTTTTAATCATTCAAAGTTTATCGGAATGGGAAAACCTCTACATATCATTGCATATGAGTTTAGGTCCATTCTGATTTTCCTAGAATATTAAAAAAAGCGGTCAAAGTTTTTTTTCACAATATTTTGGGACTATCTCATTACTTTATTGACATTTTTTGAAAAAATTGTTTGTTTAATAACATTTTTTTTATAATGAGACCTTAGCAAGTGTTCAATGATCCCAGAAAATTTCCTTCACCATCTTTCTTGCGTTTTAATAAAAAAATGTTTTGCCCATCTGCATTTTTTAGCCTACTACCACATCTATCCAGTGTGGAATGTTATGGATTTTTCGACGGCCGTTTTTGCGAAAAATATTGGTGTTGTGAAAAAAATGGTAGGACCATTTTTGTAGATTTTGAAGTGATCTTCATTTTTTATCTGAACAAAAATTCTCTTATTCCCATATTTTGGCAGATATTCGCGGGAAACTCATTTTTGGGACTTGGGGGCCATTTTCAGCGGATTCCCACGTCGGAATCGTGATAAACTTTTTCTCGCTCGAAAGCATTCGCGAAGATCTTTGGGTACTTTCAGGTCTTTAGTTATTGGACTAAGCTTATAAGGTCCCAAAACCAATAATGTATCGCACTTATATTATTAGCAATTTCCATAAGAAATCATGTGTTAAAAAGAAACAGAAAATAGATTTTTGATAATACGTAGGTCGGATGATAAGTCCCGGGCCTGACCCAGAGATGGCGCCACTAGGGTCAATTTAACACCGGTATTATATAGTACTATTCTAGACTAGCTATAGTGCACAGTCATTGGATGCATGGTTAGTTTGGGTCCGAGCAGCAGCAGTTATAAGCAGCGTACTGCAGGTATAATTGAAAAATGGAAGATTTAGAAAAACGTGCGGTGATCAAATACTTAATTCCATTTAAAGGGTTTTAAGCCAAAGGAGATTAAAGAAAGGAAGCTGCCCCATCATATTCCATGATTAAAAGATGGGTTTCTGAATTTAAAATGGGACGCACGAGCACTCATGACGAGCCTCGCTCCGGTCGCCCTGTGGAAGTGACTACACCAGAAATGATTGAGAAAATTCACAAAATAGTGCTTGGTGACCGCAGATTGAAGTTGCACGAGATAGCAGAAGCTGTACAAATATCTAAGGAACGTGTTTGCAACATTTTAAATAATATTTTGTGCTTCCACAAGGTCTGTGCCAGGTGGGTGCCGCGTTTGCTGACAGCTGACCAAAAGATGAATCGCAAAACGATTTCTAAGGACAATTTGACTCTGTTTCATAAGAATCCTACTGAATTTTTGAGACGATTTATTACTATGGACGAAACTTGGATCCATCACTACACTCCAGAGTCAAAATTACAGTCAAAACAGTGGATTGGACCTGGTGAAAGTGCTCCAAAGAAAGCAAAGTCTGTTTTGTCAGCAAACAAGGTTATGGCTAGTGTTTTTTGGGATGCTAAAGGAATAATTTTCATAGATTATCTAGAAAAGGGTCGGAGCATCACTGGTGAGTACTACGCATCATTATTGCAACGTTTGAGTGATGAAATTAAAAAAAAAGACCACACTTGGCACGAAAAAAAGTCTTGTTTCATCACGACAATGCTCCAGTGCATTCATGCGTCGTCGCGATGGCCAAAATCCATGAATTGAAGTTTGAAATGCTTCCTCATCCACCCTACTCGCCAGATCTAGCACCCAGTGACTATCACCTATTTCCTAACCTCAAAAAACACCTTGGTGGTCAAAGATTTCACAGAAATGATGAGGTTATTGAGGCCGTAAATAGCTATTTTGAGGAGCTCGACGAATCTTACTATTCTAATGGTATAAAAAAATTGGAACACCGTTATGATAAATGTATTACCCTTTTGGGAGATTATGTTGAGAAATAAATGAAAAATTTAAAAAAAAACGTTGTTTTCATTGTCAGGCCCGGGACTTATCATCCGACCCACGTATCTTACCAGGAAATCATTAAAATGTTTTTTTTTTAATTTCAATTCATTATTTGTTCTGGTACATCAGAAGCTTTTAAAACTAATTTAAAAAAATTCACAGCCGTATTTTAAAAAAATAAAAGAAATATGGGTTGCTTAAAAACTAACCGTCAAATTGAAAATCTGACAAGACAGAAAAAATTGCTATAAGAATGTGAAATTTATTATTTGGTCCAAATTTAATCAAATAAAACTATTTACTTGGATTCCTAAAAATAATTTAATTATTTATGTTTTCATCAACCAAAATTTGAAAAGGATTAAAATGAAAATGGTTTGAGGTCTGGCACTTATTTATTAACCACTTTTTATATTACTTTTTAAGCTTTCTTTACGCAATGTGTTAATGCGTAAAAAAAGGTTTTTGTTCTGTCTGACATATGATTTCTTATAGAATTGCCATTAATATAAATTTTTCGAATAAGTGCGATAAATGTCTCAAAAACAAACTACATTGCTTTTTCACTTACAATGGCAAACCGTCCACATTACGAAAATTTATACATTGACAGCCTTAATACTCATTTAGCCCATGTTGATTGCACAAAATACTTAGGAGTTGTAATTGACAAACACTTAAAATGGGATCACCATGTCCTTGGATTAACAAATAATATTAGAAAATTAATATATAAATTTTACACAATTAGAGAAATTTTAAATACTCAGCTTTTAATCATGGTATACAAGGGGATTGTGGAATCATTGCTCAGATATGGTGTGGTTGTATGGGGTGGTCTCTACCACAACACTTTATCCAGTTTAAACATAGCCCAAAATTATATACTAAAAATAATTTTCAGGAAAAGCAGACGCTTTTCTACGGCTTTGCTCTACTCAAAAGATGTTTTTGATGTGCGTTCACTGTACTGTTTGTCCACCTGTGTATATGTTCACAGATCCCTCAAATGTAAAAAATTTATAAGCCATCCATACCAAACTAGAATTAATAATAATGAACACCTAGAAACGCCAATTGCCTCAACAACAATGAAATTAAGGTCAACTTTTTATCTAGCACCCAAAATGTATAACTTGTTACCGCCTTACATAAGACACTTAAAGATTCTGAAACAATTTTGTGTAGCATGCAGAGAGTACATTTTTGAAAATTTAGAAACATTTAAGAACATTTTCATTAGTGTGTAGGTATTTAATAGTATATTCATCTGATTTTTTATTTTGTTATCTTTTGTTTAATTGTTAGTTTTGCGAACGATCTTTACGTTCTATCTTGTTTAGAAAAGTTTATTATTTTTCTTTACATATATGTTTTGTGCATTATACTATAAAACTGTTGAGGTCTGGCACATTATTTATTACCTAGGTCATTATTACCTCTTGAACCTATCTTTACATTTTTTGTATTTTTTGATTGATTGTAACAAACAATATGTAATATAATATTATTATTATTATTATCATTGGTTTTGGGACCTTAAAATTTAAAAAAACAAAGTTGATGATGGTCGCTCAAAGACGAAACGTCGGTGTGTAAATCTAATGACACTGTCTTGTAGAACAGAAGAAGTAGCAATGAATAAATGAAATTTATTTTGTTATATCTGTTCAAATAGAATCATAAAAAAATAAAAATAAAATCGCGAATATTCGTTTTTTTCCAAAAGTCTTCGGAAGTATTCGAAAAACTTTTAAATTGCAATTTGATCAGCTTCAAATTGCGCAACTTTGCCTCCATTAACCGAACTCGTATCTCATCAGGTTTTAGAGATCCCAATGATGAGGCTCGAATTTAGGACACCCTGTATATTTTGTCAAAAATTAAACTCAACAAAGTCCATTGATAAAAGACATTTAGGGTGGTTTATTTTACGTGCATGACATTGATTCATTGCATGACTAATAACTTATGCTAGAACTTCTCAAAGAATTTTTTTTCACTACTCTATTAATTTTCCTAAAATGTATTTATTTCACGAATTTATTCACATTTTTTTAGTCAATCTTTCTATCTTATCACTGAGAGGCCTTATTAACAGAAGTTTTATTAAAACCTCATTATGCTTTATATTTTTTAAAATTTTTCTTATGGTGAAAAGGTCCTCTATGCAAAATTGTAGTTCTATTAGGGAAAAACTGTAGAGGCTGTGGTTATATATTTAAAATAATAGATCATTAATTTTTTATTATTTGGGATAATATCTAAGTTACCTAATGGTTTTTAAATGTTGTAAATATTTATAAATAAATTTTATCAATATTTTTATTGGCCATAATTTTTTGCAAACTTACCTTCTTTTATTTCTGTATGATTTAAATAAACTAGTCATTATAGTAACTAAAAAACTTTTTTTTTGCTTTTTTAAGCTTAGGTGTTTAGTTTTTATATTTTATTTATTTGATTTTTTGCTCGGTATAGGGAGCAAAAGTTTGTAAATGTTAAGATAACCTAGAATTTATAACCGTTTTAAAAGGGATAGCACATATATGTACCAAAAAACCTTTCTGTTGAATTCTGGAAAATTTGATCCATTTTTTTTATTGTTCCATTTTTATTAAAAAAAATTAAATTACACTTTGGTATTGCCACTATTTTTAAATTTAACGTTTCGAATTTCCAGGGTCTCATCAGAAACATTGCTTTTTATTTTTCTCGCTAAACAGGTATTGTACTTGTAAAAGTATCACCTTAAATCTCAACACATATCGTTTTTTATAGATCTTTGTGCTCCAACCTTTAAAATGAATAATAATCAGATTTTATTTTAAGTGCATTGTTAATTTAAAATTGATAAAAATGTTTGATTTTTAAGTTTATTTTTCAATATTAAATTTTAAATCTAACTTTTTAAATATTAACTATATAGCATCTAATGGGAAGAAGTACGCAAAAATACGTAAATGATCACGAATTTCACCTGGCGCGATCAGTAGTAAGTAAAAAAGTACGATAACAAGGGATTTGGTCGGGCTGAAAAACCACTTCTCGTCATATCGGCAAAGTTAAGCAACACTGGCCGTGATGAATAGTCTGATAGCTGATCATAAGCGAAGACCTCATACTGTTGTATGTGGTTCGGATTTCAAGTGAAATTGTATATCCCGTCTGGATGACATTACACAAACGTTAATGGGATGTAGTGGTCTAAAAGGTGCCGGGAAATGCAATGTCTGTAAGTTTGGACAACATTGACAGAACTGGGAAAAAATTATTGAAAAAAATCCTTAAAATGCAGGAAAATTTACTAATTTAAAAGGGTTTAATTGAGAAAATTTAAAACAAAATCGTAATGCTTTAATCTTTTTTGGATAAAAATAGATAGCATTGTTTACATAGAGAACTGATTAAGTATTTTGGTTAAAGTTAATCTCAAAGTCCTTAATTTTTAGTAACATTAAGTGTTTGTGAATTTCTATCAATTTTTTATAAAATAGTAATGTAAATAATTTGACTCATCAAGTATACCTTTTACAAAAATACTTATTGAGTTTCTTCCTAATTTTATTGCTTAAACTATCGCGAGAAGCAGACAAAAAAATTAACTTGTGTCACAAAATATTTTTAAAAAATAATTTTAATTTTAGCTATTTTAACTGTGCACCAGATTGTTATAGTTCCTAGTACGTAAAATGCAATAAAAACATTCCATTTTAAATTTATACAAAACGTAATAAAAATGAATTTATGTTGATTTGTGTTTTTTATTGTAAATTAACCTTTGTATCCCACGTTATTAAATAAAACGTTAAATATGCAAATTGACAAGGGAATAATCATATCTTTTTTCGAACTGATAAAATTTAGTTAATATGTAATAATATGTCTTCAATGCTTATCTCTATTTTAGATTAAAACTTTTAAATGCAACTATGTACAGGTTGTCCGGGAAGATGTGGGAAATCTCTCGGATACGAAAAAACCCCTTAAAAAGAATTCATATTAACTTTTTTTGTATAGTCCTCTTTTTCGTAGATTTTGGCTCCCAAACAGCTCCAATGGTATCCAATCAATCAATCATTTATTAGTCTATAAAGATCATATACATGACGTTAGACAGGTCAAAATTAATATACCATAATAGTAAAATAAAATAAAATAAAATAACCTTAACATAGATTAAAATGTAATAAAGACAGGACAAATATTAAAAGAAACTAGACAAAGCGCACAAACAATACAATCAATATAACAAAACCAACAAGTTAAAACTTTTACTAAGACTTCATTTCCAAAAACTCCGAAAAACTGTAAAATACGTTCATAAATAAAAATTCTTTCAGTCTTTTTCTAAATATGGTTAGGGTCCTCGATTCTTTAATGTAATCCGGCATTCTATTGTAGATTTTAATGCAAGAATAATGGGGTGATTTTTCAAAGGTGGTCGTTCTGTGTTTTGGGATTTCTAGTGATGACGCATTCCTGGTTTTGTAGTTATGATTGTGCAGGTTCTTTTTAAATGCCTTCTTATTCTTATGAACATAAAGTGCACATTTCAAGATGTAAATAGATATTACTGTGAGAATTTTGTGTTTTTTAAATGTTTCCCTGCATGATTCCAATGGTTTCAGCCCGAATATGAGTCTGACTATTCGTTTCTGCGATACAAAGACTCTATTGATGGTTGTAGCTTGGCTCCAGAGCATAATATTGTAGGAGAGGAAGTGGTATGCAAGGGCATAGTATCCAATTATCAGTGTATTAATAGGAACTGCATGTTTAAGTTTTAGCAAAGCATAGCATGCTCTGCTAAGTCCAGCACAAATGTGGTCTATTTGGGGTTCCCAGCTGTTTCTTGAGTCCAAATACGTCCCCAAAAATTTCACTGATGCAGCACTGTCATTGATGTTAGCTCTTGGAGTACTATTGTAAAAATGAACCGTCATTGTTTTTTCCTCATTCAAAATCAGTCCGTTAGATGAGCACCACTGATTCATACTTTGACTTACTAAGGAAATTTTTTCATAAAGTTCATCTCCATTTCTGGCCGATATTCCAACAGTTGTATCGTCGGCGAACTTGATGGTTGTTCCTGGCAGTTTTAGGTCATTCACGAATAGTATAAATATTAATGGTGCAAGTATCGAGCCCTGAGGTGCGCCTAGGTTGATCTCATATTGGTCTGATTGGAAATTATTGAGCTGTACCAGGGTTTTTCTTTCTTTAAGAAAAGACATTATAAAGAGGAGTGCGTTTCCCCTTATTCCCAAACTATAAAGCTTCTCCTGAACAAAACTAGGATTAAGAGTGTCGAAGGCTCGTGACAAGTCAAAAAACAGGCAGGCAACGGCTTTGCCGTGCTCCAGCTCTTGGTGTATGAACTGAACCAACTCAATACCCGCTGTCTCGGTTGATCTGTCAGGTGTGAAACCATGTTGACTGTTGCAAAGGAGTTTGTATTTAGGAAATTCACCAGTCTATTATATAGAAACCTTTCAAAAACTTTCGAAAAGATACATTGGATTGTTATGGGTCTATAGTTCTCGATGTTTTTTTGGTCACCTTTCTTAAATACTGGAACCACTTTTCCTATCTTTAGAGCTGCCGGAAAAATCCCTGTTTTAATTGCTGAGTTAGTCAATATAGTTAAGGGTTTGACTATTTCATAAGTTACAGCCTTGAGCACCTTTGCTGGAATGCCGTCAGTACCCATTGACTTTTTGTTTTTTATCTGAGACATAATACTCAGGATCTCCACATCGGTGGCAACTTTTTTAGACATAATTACTGAACCACCAGGTATATTCCAATTTTATTTTAACAAGATGTAATACCAAGTAAGACTCCTCAAATTTTTTATCAAAGGACGCGTTGTAAATTACCAACAGCTGCAGGGACGGACTAACTGTGACACTCATTACCCCCTTTTTTTTCGCCCGGTATTGATAAGAACTTTGGACAACGCTTTTTACAAACCTTTAACTATTGATTACAAATTAAGTACTCTTCATTCATGTCGCTAATTCTTAGGGTTTTTAAAAACCGTCGCTTTATTTACACTGTGAGTCCCCTAAGTTTTTCTCCCACCGCTGTGTTCGCACGTCGTTGTCGTGGTTGGGCCCAGTAGGATCTTTTGGAACATGCGCTGGAGTTGCTGGTTACCGGCAACTCTTTTGGCTAGCGTATGGAACCAAGGAAGTTTAAAGGTGTATGGAAGCCCAATGCTATGGCCCATTCGATCAAAAAATGTCCAGCCCAGTATGAAAATAACTGTCAGAGTTGGCCCCGCCGATTCTGCGCAATAACAAAATTCCACGAAATAATTTAATTTGTTGCCTACTTACACACTGATAAATCAGTGTGAAGTTAGCCAACACATTATAATTTTATGAGAGCCGGAGTACCGTTTTTTTGGATTGATCAAAACCTTATTTTAGTGATTGGTGATTAAATTGTGACTATAATTTTGTGTTTATTGTTTGTTACTTATAATATCGTAACAAAATGACTAGAGGTTGTATGGTTTTGTCTTGCAACAAGGGTAACATACCCGTCTTTTTAACTTTAGGTAAGTATTTTATCTTTAAATTAGGTGCTTTTTATAAGACGTAACGTTAGATAACCGAATAAATAATAATATATCAATTATGAATAATAGAAAATGAAAATTTCATAGGAAATATTAGTGAGAAAAGTAAGGCAATCTTAACTATCTTTTAGATGATTTCCCAATTTTTTATTCGGATTATTAAAAAGAAAAAGTTTAATGTAGGTATTTTTATTTGTTTAATAATTTTCCTCTTTTAAAGGATCAAAATTATTGATAACTGGGAGACCAGGCAAATTTAAATATATACAGGTCCCTCTAATTGAATGAAAGGAAGTACAATTTTGGTACGGTTTTTCATTACAAATCTGAAAAAAAAAATTGGCAATTTCGTTTTCGAGTATTCATCAAAAACTGAAAATCAAACTAACGTTATTTACACTATTCCTCCTTCTTTTTGCACAAAAAATTTTGATTTTTCAATTTAAATTGGCACACAATATTTCACAAACACCTTTTAAAAACTTTTTTTTATGTTTATTTTAACCTTTTTTACACTTTTACTTTTTAACAAATATGGTTGCTGCCTTTGAACTTAAAAGTTAATTTAATGGAAAAAACAGAAAATAAATAAAAAAAATTTTAAAAGGTGTTTATAAAATAAAAACTGTGTAAAAATCAAAATTTTAAAAAAAGAAGGGAGAATATAGAAAATCGGGTTGTTTTAATTTTCAACTTTGATGAAAGTTCGGAAACGAAACTTAAAAATATTTTCAGATTTGTAATCACGCCCCAAAAATGAACCAAATTTGATCAAAATCGGGAGGAGGCCCTTTCGAGACAATACCATTTGTTTAAAAATAAATTAGATTTTTATTGGTTTCTTAATCTTGCATTATCAACTTTTTAAGCTCGACAACGACCCTAATATTTAACGGATACGGGGGGTTGATTACAAATCTGAAAAAAAATTCGGCAATGTTTTTTTTCGAGATATTCATCAAAAATTAAAATCAAACAACCTTATTTACACTATTCCTCCTTCTTTTAAAAATTCTTCATTTTTAATAAATTGGCACACAATATTTCACAAACACCTTTTAAAAACTTTTTTTATGTTTATTTTACCCTTTTTTACACTTTTACTTTTTAAGCAAATATGGTGGCCTTTGAACTTAAAAGTTCGCAATTTAATGGAAAAAACATGTAAAATAAATAAAAATACAAGGTTTTAAAATTTTTTAAAAATATCGTGTGCCCTTTGTAAAAATAAAATTTGTACAAAAAAAGGGAAAAATAGTGAAAATCGGGTTAGTTTAATTTTCAACTTTGATGATGAAGATTGGCGGTTAAAAGATATTTTTAATTTTAATCACCCCCAAAAACCCTTATACCAAATTTGATCAAAATCGGAGGAGGCAACTTTCGAGACAATACCATTTGTTTAAAAATAAATTAGATTTTTATTGGTTTTTAATCTTGCATTATCAACTATTTAAGCTCGACATACTTAACACATAGTATTTAATGATACTGTTACAATGGATACTCAGGTACCAAATTCTAAACATTTTTAACCACTGTTATTCTGTCTCATAAATATTTGTTATTAGGAAAAGTATATTAAAAGCAGTTATAAAAATTTTCACTTTTTAATAAAATAGAATCTTGGATTGTTAAACTCATTTACACTATCTTTTTCTTTTTATCACAAAATTTGATAAGTACATAATACTATCATAAATGTTTAAATTAATTTTAAAAATGTTTTTTATTTATTTTAAAAGATTTTTGGTAAAAAATACAAAACTTTCAAAATTCGACCATTTCAATGAAGGCATAAAGTGGCTCCACCTATTCTTTCCATATTATATAGATAATATAAAATTCTATAGTAGTATCCTTTAATAACCAACAATTTTGTGCAAAAAATTAAAAAAACACAGTGAATGTTGAAATTTGACGATGTCAATTTTAAATGTAAAAAGAATTATGAAATCCCTGACCTACTATTCATTGCGCAAATTCCGAGGGAACCCCTATTCCCGCTGCCCTGCACGCCTGGACCATTTTGTTCCACAGTATTGGGGGTTCCTTACCCTAAACATCCTTGTATGGAACGGGATCCGAAGCTAAAACAAACACAAGGCTTAAATCAAGGTGTTAGCATACCGTGCTGATGAGTGAATGACATCCTGTGCCTTAAATAGGTGTCTCTGAGATACAGGGCGACCTCTCAGAGTATTTAGCCTTACTGCGGTAATGCGGGGCTCTGCTGTGGTGGACTATTACTTTATTTATTTTATTTTTTATCGTAAATAATAATTTAAGTTATTTATTAACAAAAAGAATATTTATTTTTAATAAAAAAAGGTAATAAAATTTATAGAGACCAGTTAAAAACCATTGGACATCAAGAGCAATTTTTATTTCATGGTCTCTATCCTCCTCAGATATGTAAGATCGCTTTCATTTTAATAAATTACTCCTGTGCATATTTTACAAAAAAAATAAGCATTTATTACCCATTTTCAGTACTCCCAGTTTGCTTGACAGCATTTTTAACATTTGTTTTTGTTTTCTGCACAATACTGGACAAAAATCTCAATCTTCCAAATCCATGTTCTACTAAAAAAAAATCTTTATGACTCAAAAAAAATGTCATTTACCTGCTAGTATTAAAAATATGTTGGAGGCACATGTTGACCATCTTTGCAAAAAATTGTCAAGAGCACTGTTTTTAATAAGGGGACTTTCTCGCTGCGTGTCTTTGGATGTCATACTCTGTGCTTACCATGCAATGTTTGCATGGTAAGCACAGAATGATCCAAAACAAAGATTCCATCTCTGATTGGGTGGGGACATTCATCCCATGCTGCAAGAGTTTTTTCATTGCAGAGAAGATGCATTCGCATAATTGCTAATATTGGCTATCGGGAGGATTGTAGACAACATTTTATCAAATTAGGGGTTCTTACTTTCCCATGTTTATATATCTTCCAGTGCCTTATGTTTCTTAAACAGAACATTCACTTGTACCAAAGCAACCAACAGGTCAACAGTTATAATACACGTAACAATCAGGGTTTAATCCATAACTTTCACAGACGTGGGAGATCCAGGGGTGGCACCAATTAATTCTGTATAGCATTACTTTAGTGCACTTCCGTTGCACATTGGAGTTTTAAATGACAAAGCTTTTAAAAGCTACGATAAAAAATTATCTCTAAAAATGCTTTTTTCGTTAAAGAATACTTGGGCACTCTACTTCATTTTTTTTGATTGCTGACTATTTTGCTTAAAGAGAATACTCAGGACTCTCATGCTGAAAGCTTTTTATAAAATAATTGTCTTTTTTGTTTTATTGATTTCATGTAATCCTTCTAAAAAATCATGTAGATCTGTGTTATTATTTTTTCGATAGTAATTCATTATCTGTCTATTATTTTCATTATTATTACTCCCTTCTCTAAAAATAAGAACAACAAAGCCATTATAATGTTAATAGCACTTTGTAATTTCTTCATATTTAGACATCCGAAAACTATAATCAATCATAAAATTGCTCTTATAGTCATAAAGGTATAAATTTAGAAAAATTAAAACACAAAACAAATTATCTTGTATAAGTGTATATTTTAATAATATTCAATAAATATATGTACAAGGAAACAAACATTATTTTCCCAATCTTTGCTCACATTCACTATAAACATACAACTGTTCTAAAAACCTTCTATAACTTAACCTATGATGTGATTTTATTCCTAAAAACTCGGTGACCCTAATTTGCCACGGAGGATAACTGAAAAAAATTAATTCGGGGCCACAGTACAGCCCCAAATCAGGGTCAGGAAACTCGAAATTTTTGTGTAAAGAATTGTCTATACTTTCTATTGACAAATCAATACTTTTAGACGAATTACAAAGGCTTTGTGTTAGTTTAACAAGGCCCCCTTTGCCATCATCATCGGTTAAAATTTTGAGGTGAATTTTCCTGCCTACAAAACCGTTTTTGTAAGTGGATCCAGGTGTGTTGTGCCATATTATGTGATCATTGGGTAGTAGTTTTTTGTTGACTTCTTTTTCTAATCTATCTTGGTGTTTTTTTAAAGTGCCTAAAAATAAAATTTAAAAAATTACATTGTGGCCTTAAATGCACTTAATAGATATATTGTCACTCCAGAATAATAGTAGGACAACCTCAAATGTTTAATTTTTGTTTTTTTTAACAAACTGATAAGGTTTTCTGCGTTCTTTCTGATAATATAGCCGGAAAAAATAAAATTATATTTGTAACCTTCCTATAGAGTTAGTATTGGTATATTAACTTTGATATAGGTTCAAAATAATACAGAGATTTGGTTTTGTTATTTACACCAAAACTTTAGGAAATCATTTTAAGTTGCTCGGACTTTATATTCTGTTAAAAAAGTTAATGAAATGATGCTTTTAAAGAAGTAAAATTTAAAAAAAAACTAAATAAATATCCACAGCTCCAGCAGGCTTATAATGAAAAACCAAAAATAAGTAACCTACAAGAAAAAGGAAACTTTACTTTATTAACCTACATACCAGATGAACATTATTGGTCGATAATATCTAGAAAATCATAATTTTAAGCAATAAAAAGTTTGTTTTTAAAATTAAGGAATTACAAAAGTTTATTTATACCTATTTTTTAGAACTACAGGAAATTCGTATTCCGGATAATGTTTATTAATTTTTTTTTTAGTAAAGATTGTTTTTTTTTTTGATAAAGCCTATTAAAATAATTTTTAAGTTCCCTTTACGGCTTTGGTAAAATACTAAAGCAACTTAAGTACACAAAAAAAGGTTTAATGGTAACCATAAGGTTGTGGATAGTTCAAGGCTTTCTTAGATTGATGGTAAAGAGAGACATTATCTTTTAGGGAAGAAATTCTTACTGCCTCTTTTGCAAAAGCTGAAGAAATACCCATAAAAAGTAGACAGCTTCACTACAGCTCGTTGGTGGGCAAGAGGGCAAGTGTCTCATCTAGTAAGAATAGGGTCTTTATTAGAGCAAAAGGCTATTCTTTGTATCATATCAAGAATGCTAAAAATTGTGGAAGAAGCCACTCCACAGAGAAATGGGAACGAAATTTCAAACAGGCTATATATTTGCAATATATACAGAGATAAGAAGGGAAAATACTATCAGGCCTGAAAGAAAAAGTCCTCCATAAAAAATAAGGTATTTCAACATTTTGTTTTGAGATATTCATCATCAAATTTAAAAAATCAATTTATTTACACTATTCCTCCTTTTTTTCACAGAATTCTTGTTTTTTACTAAATTAAAATTTTTATAAACACCTTTTAAAACCTGTTTTAATATTTATTTTACACCTTTTTACCATTGCCACAACCATGTATTCACTAGGGAATTATTCAGCAAACATGGCAGCCCCATTTGAAAGTTTGTAAAAGGTGTTTATAAAATATTATTAAATTGTGTTAAAATCTAAATTTTGAAAAATTGTAATAAGGTTGTTTTTTTGAACTTTGATGATGAATATCTCATAAACGAAATGTTGCCAAAAAAAATGTGATCAGCATCCCAAAAAACCCCCATATACCAAATTTGGTCAAAATCGGAGTGGCAATTACCCTTTTTACTAACAGATATGGGTATTGCATCATCCTGCCAAAAATCTGTAAGATCAATAGTGATGTAAATGAAAAAAAACGCTCTTTTTTTCAAAAATCGTGGTTTTCTTTAGAAAAAAAACATGAGGTTTGGGTTTTTTTTTCAGAATAACTTTTTTCAAAAACCCTAATTAATCTATATTTCAAATTATAGTTTTAATTAAAAAGTCTGATTAAATCAATCATAATAATAATTCTTAATTTAAATAAACATATATTCTAACAAATTAAACACATTTGTTAATAGAACATTAAAATTAACACAAAAATATTCTTAAAAATTAAACGCTTTTTTTTAACAAAACTGTTAAAGCAGCGCAAAAAAATGCTTAGAATTCTTTCATCATCATCTCCACGTATGATAAAATCTTCAGGACCTTCAGATGTATCAGTGTCATGTAAACTGTAATCAGATGAAGGTGTTGAAAGGAAAATGAGTCTTCCTCATTGTCAAAATCACAATTTACTACCTCCATTGTTTCACATAATGCAGGTGAATGAGTGGACTGCTGGTAACTTCTTGAAAAGCTACTAGTATTTGGACCCGAGCTTGGACCTGGTAAGTTGGGTGTAGGTGTGCCGGAATCTTTTATATTTGGAATTTCAGATGCTGAAACAACACTAGAAGTGGCATTTACTTGATTGCCCAGTTGGGGTTTTTTAATTTTAAATTATGTCTGATGTAAACTATTTTTTGCAGCTCTTTCATTCTTTAATCTGTTACGTTTGGAAGTATGCGTATCTCCGTAAGTACTAAAGCTTCTTTCACAAGAAGCTGAAGTGGCCGGCAATTGAAAAAATTTAAAGGCTAGTTTTGACAGCTCAGTACTATTACACAATCCTTTCCACCAAGCAGTAGGAGATATATCAGATGCAGCCACCCACAAAAACGGCTTGCTAAAAAACTCAGTTTTCTGAAAATTCATAAGGTCGTTTAAAATAATTTTTTCATCGACATCCGGACATCTTTTAGCTGTTTAAAAAATCTGTTCAATAGCATCAGTCTAAAAATAAAAAGTTTGATAAAAAGCAGAAAAAATATACCTATTTACCAATTTTACCTGTTCGGGGGGGAGAAAAGGTCTGATCCTTTGATGGATGGGTCTACCCAAATTACAGATTCTATGGACATCACTTACAGCAAAGATTTTTCTATCATTAATAATCTCTTTTGCTTTTACTTCCTCCTGTTTCCCGCAGAGGGCACAGTGGTAAAACTTTTTGAAAATGTTCTTCTAGTTGCTTGAATACGAATTACTAGGGATATCGTGATTTGTCTGCTTCAAAAAATTTAATTGCTGTTGCAATGGGTTTTAATAATAATAAAAAGCCATCCACTTTGTCCCAAAATTTTGTCATCCAGAGCATTTTTTTCAGTGTGGGGTGTTTTTTAAACAGCTCTTGTAAACTTTCTTCTATAGCAAGAGACATAATCGCTTGCCTATTTGTCTGTATGCTTTCAAAACAATATACAACAGATCCCCATCTTGTTACGACAGGTAATTTCAATGAAAGAGCATCTTTGTTTTTGTTTTTCTTTAAAATGCGAGCAGAAGATGTGACTGTCTTATTGTTTTGATTAGAGATACAACTTGTGTAAGGGGAGTCTGTAAAGTCGGCAGCTTCTTTAAATCACTGAAAATAAGATCTAAAGAGTGAGCAAAACAACCATAGGTAAAGAGATTTAAATTTCCTTTTTCTGTTTCTGCCTTTAAAATAGCCCAAGCAGCTTTTATGTTGGCCGCATTGTCTGTTACAACTCCAAAGACTTTTTTGGGGGCCCCAAATTTTATTGATAACCTCCTGTATTTCTTTAGCTATATATTCAGCCTTATGTGATTCTCTTCCAGTAGCTAGAATTTTATATAATATGGGAGTAGGGGTAGTAACAACAAAGTTAATGATAGATTCATTGCGGATGTTGCTCCAACCATCACACATTAGGCCGACTGAATCGGCTGAGCAATTTGTTCTTCAACATAGGCATGAACATTTTTATATTCCTGGTCAAGTAATGGAACAGATATCTGATAAGAAAGGGAATTTGAATGCTGGTCTAAAAGTTAAAACATTGCTGCCAATAAGTGTTTTCAACTATTGACATAGGAGTGCCACTAGCATAGATGGCTCTAGACAGCAGCTCATTAGCTTTTAATTCATCTGCTGTACTTATTTTATCGACAAAGGATAAAATTGGTTTCTTCTGATTCTGTCTGTCATTTTTTAATGTTGACGGAGCTTTAGAACAAAAAAAAAACGCCTAATCAAAAATTTTTTTTAATTAAAAATGGACTTTTTCTGGTAAACCCCCAAAAAGACATTATATGATTTTTTTTTATTATTATAAGCACTGAACCGTTTTGAAAAAAATAAAAATAGATAAAAAATTACAAACAAGCTAGTTTAGAAATTTTAGAATCCCCAATATTCTCTCAAATATGGTTAATTTCGCTGAACATTAGATTCATAATTTGTTATTTATGCAGATGAATAAAAATTTTTAAAAAAGTTAATATTTGGCAAAACTAAATCAAATTCACACTATAAACTAGTTCAATGAAATGGGCGTAGAAAATTTTTTGTTGGGAGAGGGTGGTCATATTTACCCTGCCGAAAATGTTTGAAAAAAAAATAGGTCTTTTGTTTAAATTTCTACAATATTTTAGGATTTATGTCTCTTGGGAGGGTAATAACCCTCTTTACTCCCCCTTATCTACGCCGTGTCATTTCGTAGGCCCCGAGTTGATATAAAGTAGATAAAAAAATAATCTCACCTTGAACCAGGTGTTTTGATAGGTACTTCATTCCCCCTTATTACTCAAATGTTTACTCTTCACTGACTCTGGACATTGACACTGTCGGATATGAAACGTCATTCGTCCATTTTTAAACCATTTCCTTTAAACAAAAAGTAAAATAACGCGTGGCAATTTTCCTTTTTTGGGGTAATTTCTTTAAATAAGCTTGTAACTGCGGTTTTTTCCGCCCTGCTCCATCTCGCCGCGGCATGTTTTGGTTTAACTCTGGCCTGCAGAATAAAAAAAAAAAAAAACCGTGCAACAATCTACCATCTAAATCCAACACGGCCTGGCCAGTTTTTTGTATGTTTAACAATTTTATTAAATACTAAACTGAAAAGACAAACTTTTTATAACTTTTTCCTTTAATCTTTCCCAAATCCAAACCACTAAGCTTTAAACTCTTATGTATGGTTTTTTTCAAAATATTCCTGATTTTAAAGCTTAAGTGAAAAAACCCTAAAATATTTTGAATTTTGCGTTTTTTTGCATAAAAAAAGGCACACTAATGCTGGGTTTAAAAAAAAATAAGCACAAAATTAATAATTAAAAACCCAACCCTAAGAAAGATAACATTTTTTTTAACTTATGAATTTCTTAGTATAGTTTGTTAATTTCGTCCTTAATTATCCCACATAACAATTGTTCTAGAAAAAGCGAGCAATACTATTTCACCCCATATACTGAACTACTTTGTGCTAACAGCAAAGACGTTTTTTATTTGACGACGCGACGCCGCGCCGTCAGGCGTCTTTTTACTTAGTGCCTGAGTCTTTTTTGCTACTATATCATAATAAACGATAATAATCCTAATACAATACTCTGCTGTAACAAGTACTTACCCTGTTTTGGATAAAAGAACCGCCGTCAACTAATTAAACTAAACCTTAAAAAATCTTGTGTAAACATGCACCCCCCTTAACTCCAACACAAATAAACAAAACAGAGAAGACGACCTTCAACATACCGCGCTTTTTGCCCTCCCCGGCGCTTTGGCATCGCGATGGCTTTGGCCTGTGATTGGCCGATCGTTTAAGGGCTCCGTTTCTTAATTTTATCGCTTGCTGTGAAAAAACGTAAATGGTTTCAAGAAAAAAAACAGGTTTTTTTTCACGTTTTTTTCAAGTGATAAAAAAACGGTTTTATCACTAGATCTATATAGATTTCATATACCTAAAATGTTATCACCAATTAAATCAATAAAATAGGAGCAATTTTAAAACCTTATGACTGAAAATAAACAATTTTAATAAGACGTTATTAGGATTTATTCTACTGAACAATTTTAGTCACCACAAGAACACTAAAGCATTTAAAACAACAAAATAATTTAAAAGAAAAACTATTTTTAAAATTATTCCTTTAAATATGCACATAAAAACACTTATATTTTCGGCATACATAGATTATTTAAATATTAAAAAATGCTTGTGATATTTACAACAATTCTTTCATTTCCGAAGCAGTTATTTCGAACTATTCCTAATGGCATGTTTTTAATTATGTTCTAACTTTTCTTGTATTTTTTCGATAAAACACAAATTTATTTCTATTTGTTTTACCTTTAAAATCATAAAAACTGAGGAAGACTATCCCATTAGCAAGACTCCAAACAACAAAATTAGCCAAATCACTGAACGAAGGCTCTTCCTTTCCAAGGAGCACCGTCAAATGCTTAGGTATTTTATTTTTCTTTTCAATTTCTTTTTTTAAATAATTAGTCCTATGAATAGACAAAAACTCGTGACAAAAATCAACAAATTTAACGCCGATTCCTTCGAGCGCACGGTATATCCACTCAAAAACTGTAAATAAACCGTGCACAAGGACGTATAACGCCCGGTATAACAGACCACTAGACATTCCGTTTGGAAAACGTGTACTTTTCACATAGTTTCATTTATTTATCTCGAAAACTTATCGAAAAACATCGTGGCACAACACCGTGGAGCTTTTTATCTCGCCCTCTTGATTTGTCTAGGGATTTTTAGGTGCTTAGTTGTCAAATCGATTATATGTTGGCGACATTGTCATCAGAAGTTAGCGGCATATTTTGCGCACTTGCTGCCTGGGCTATCATAACCAAATTGTCTTAAAGTAACCATATACTCCTAACGCCTATTTTAAAAAAAAAGAACCAAATGCCATTCGAGCACATACCTGCTTGAGGCAGCTTAGCTGTTCGGCAGTTCGAACAAGCGACCAGTCAGCAGTCAGTACCTTGGAACTAGAGACAAAGGTTATACTGGAAATTTTGTTTCTTTCTCGCACGCTTGTTCTCCGCGTGCTAATATTAGCACGCAGGGCAAGAAAGAAAGGATATAATTTTATGGTAATTGTCTCGAAAGTTGCCTCCTTTCTAATTTTGACCAAATTTGGTATACGGGGGTTTTTTGGGGCGCTGATTACGAATCTGAAAAAATATTTCGTTTCGTTTTCGAGATATTCATCATCAAAGTTAAAATCAAACCAACCTCATTTTCACTATATTCCCCCTTCTTTTTGTAAACAATTCTTGATTTTTACACTAAAGGTATTTGTGAAATATTGTGTGCCAATTTAGTGTAAAATTCAAGAATTCTGTGCAAAAAGAAAGAGGAACAGTGTAAATAAAGTTGGTTTGATTTTCAACTTTGATGATGAATATCTCGAAAACGAAACGTTGCCGGAAAATATGTTTTTCAAAAAACCCCTGTATGCCGAATTTGGTAAAAATCGGCGAGGAGGCTTTCGAGACAATTACCAATTTTATTTTTCTTTTTTTCTTGACTTTTGCACGCATGTTCGCACTGCCGAGCCTCAAGGCTGCCTCTATCGATGTATGCGCGAAGGTAAAGTAACCCTTTTTTATTCTGTGATCATGCCAAGTCAAAATGGCTGAAACATCTTTGTTTTTTTCTTCCCTTGAGGCTGTGATTTCTTGTTAGAAAAATAAATAAACTGGGATGAAAAATAGATTTACAGTAATGTTACGGTGTGTTTTAGCTGTGGATACTTAAAATTTCCGATCCCGTTTTTTCTTGAAGCAACAATAAGATTGCAATGACTTTTTCTCGGTTTTTGAACCGTGAGAGTTTTCTTTAAAAAGGAAACAATAAACAAACGTATGACCGCAAATCGTGAACTGAAATTAGACCATCAAGTCAAAGTGCTTCCAAGTTTCGGTAAAAATCCTTTGATCCTAATTTATCAAAATAGATTAACAAGTTTTATCTTTTTAAGGTGTAGTGTAAGCTGCAAAAGTTCCTAAAATGGCAGCTTCAGCTAGTGATATTGAGGAATTCTTGAGTGGCCCCTAGTAAAATGGGTAAGTTTTATTTGACTTGTGAGCTCAAGTTGTTTTATCTACTTTTAACCAGGAGCTTTACGACCTCTATGGCTGTATCAGTACCTGTTGTGTTGTTAAAGAAGTTTATTTTAATTGTAGCTCTCAACATGTGTAAAAAAACCTGATTCTCTGCAAGTTTACGAAACTTTTTTCGATGGTCAAGCTATAAACGAAGTATTACTTAAAATTGATCCAGAACCGTCCCTTCCAGTGCCTACCACATCAAATTTACAGGGTCTACACATAACGGCTGCTAGAATAAAAATTTTCCATTGCATTATAAGAAATATAAAAAGCATATACGAGGATGAGCTTGGGCAAGTTATTATAAGTCTTCCGGATTGTGTAACACTAGGTGAGTTGTCATTTTTCCTAGATCTTAACATAAAAGTAATTCTGTCTTGCATTTAGGAAGGGCACCAGCTTCCCAGGCAGCTCTAGCCCAACTTAAATTATTAATTTTGCTACTTTTGGGCTGTGCCGTTCAGGGCCCCACTAAAGAGATTTTTATATTAAAGATAAAAGAGTTGGATGAGGAGGCGCAACATGATATCGTCGAATGTATAAAACAAGTATGTATTAACTTTTTATTGATATTCTTTGCAGAAGTATAAATGTTTTTTTTCATAGGTTACTGATGCCCAAAATCTGGTTCTGACCACAGATTGGACTGAACAGGCGCCCCAGAAGTTGTTTTTCCATGTTCGTACCTTGGCCATGGAAAGGGATAAATTGCTGCAACAATGGGTTATAGATTTGGGTAGGAACTTGATTTTAAATGTCATTAAATTAAACTAAAAATATTATTTATTGTGTAATAATGGGTATTTAGTCTAAAAAGATGTTTATATATAGACAATTTATTATCTGTTCTTGCAAAAAATCAGTAAATTATGCCTTTGTAACCTTCCTAAGAGAAGAAGTCCAAAATTTGTTTTTTTTTTATAAATTAAAAAACAAACTGGTTTTGGTAGTTATAAATACCAGCACCTGAAGAAAAAGTCCTTCTATATGCTTTTTATATTTTAGGACAAGAAAATATTCCTACAACAACCAAAAGTGGTCAAGATGGAGTAGAGTCGAATCATTGGGCTGTGGAATTGGCTGACTGGAAAGCTAGATTGAGGAAGCAGAGGCAAGAGCTGTAAGTTTTTAGTTTTTTTTTTAAATATTGCTTTGTATTTGTTTTTTTGCACCAAACAAAGAGAAATGACAGATTAGATATTCATTTTTGTGTCTGTTATGGTACTACAGTATTGTCTATTGGCTATTTTGTGCTCTCTACTATTCTGTAACTTGTTAGTATGAGATCCAGCCGCTAAGATCTGCAGGTATCTATTTTTTTTTTTTTGATAATACAGGAGAGTAGAATAGATTACAGTAAGGTTGCCTGGCAATATTTAGCAACAAACTGCCATTAATTAACAGGAGCATGACTTCCTCTCTTTTTTAATGTGCTTTCCAAGATAGCAAAATGAAACTTGGGGATATTATATAACGTTAAATTTGACCAGATCTTAGAATATGTATATTATGTTTTAGGGAAGAAAAGACTGAATTACTGGCTGAGTACAAAGAAGAACTAGAACATGCTTCAAGTTTAGTTGCTAAGTTGAAAGCAGAGGTACGTTTTGCATAGCATTATTTAATATTCAGATATCAAATCAAGTTTTAGTTTACTTTTTTTATATTACTTGTATATTTTGAAAAGCTATAAAATTATGATCATTTTTAGAATATTGACTTATTAACTGAGGCTCGCAAAGCTAAAGCCTATAGGGACGAAGTTGATGCAATGCGAGAGAGCTGAAAGAGCTGACAAATTAGAACTAGAAGTTCAGAGATACAGAGAAAGGCTGGCTGACTCTGAATTTTACAAAGTAAGAGTGGATGAACTAAGGGAGGATAACAGAGTTCTCTTGGAAACTAGAGGTAACGAAGTTGGGCTAAAAATTGGCTTAGAATTTAAACATAGAAAAAATATATATAGTATAAAGTAAAAAATAACTCCATATTTTTATTATAGAGATGTTAGAGGCTCAATTAGTTAGAGCCAGGCAAAGAGCAGATCAAGTTCTAGAATTAGAAGCAGAATTGTTGTCTTGCAAGCAGAACATCAATGAAATTATGTTGGTAAGTTTTCATTTAAAATTTGGGCTGTATTTGGGACTATAAAATAAGGAATAGTTCTTTTGATTGTCAGCTTTCATGTAATTGTACCATTTTAGGAACGAGATGCGGCCAGGGACAAAATTCAAGAACTTGTCGATGAAAACATTCAGTTGCAACAAGTTACGAAGTCTGCTCTCCAGGAAACAAGTCTAGGGCATATGGTAATCGATTCTGATCATGAAGAGTCTAATTCTGGAGACAACAGCCTTTCTGAGCAGTTAACTAATAACGCCCAAGCCAGAGCCTTGAAATTGGAACTGGAAAATAAAAGTAAGTACTTAAAAGGAAATTTTGATTTTTGATAGAAACATTAGTTACATTTAATTTATTCTTAATATGTATAGCCAATAGCTATTAATTCTTAAAAAAAAGTTTTTAATAAAGAAAAAGGAATTCTGAACGTGTCTAACTGAAAGATACATACAGGGTGTCCAAAATATTTTAAAATGTGACTTCAAAAAATATATCTTTTTAAAAGGTACTCTAGCTATTAGGTTGTTATTTTATTTCAAATAAAACAGAGTCAGAATTGGTTTTCCTCATATCCATCTGAATCCCTCAAATTAAAACTGGGAATAAATAAATGTTGTACAAAAGATTGAATTTAATTTTTGATAGAAACATTAGTTGCATTTAAATTACATAAAAATTATTGTTTTTTCTTGTATCCATCTTTATGCCAAACTGAATGGATGACTAAAATGTTAGTTTTTAGTAAGAAAAAAATTATAGAACATAATTTTTTAGGGTTATTGAGCACTATAGATTCCTTAAAGGAAAGCAGTTTTCATGAGAATGCGACTAAACTCTTAGAGCTAGAGAAAGAAAAGAAAAAGCTCCTGTTGAAATGTGAACAATTACAGGAAAATTGCGATCGACAATCGCAACAAAACGCTGAATTAGAAAATTTATTTAAAAACGCAATTCAGGAAAATAGGAAACTGCAAAATAGTATGGATTCTTTAAAAGTGATTTCTGATAGACAAAATACGGATTTGCAGAATGAGAAAACTAAAATCACCGAGTTAGAGAAGCATATTGATAGTTTATCGAAGGAGAAACAGCGAATTCAGACATTGTGCGATAGAGTTAAAAAACGTGCAGATGACACGGAGAAGTCTTTAAATCAAGTTTCGGAACAATTACAAGCTCTACAGGTAAACATTTATTTACATTATAACAAGTTTGATTATTACATTTTTTAATATATTTTTTTAAGGGTGAAGTCGAAAAAGGGAAAGAAGCAGAAAAACTAGGCACAGAGCTACAAGACAAAGTTACCCTACTAGAAAAAGAAAATGCTAGTTTGCAAAAAGACGTGAATAAACTGAGAGAAATAGTGGAAGAAAAAGATGTTATTTTGGATAAGAATCTTGAAGAAAAACAAAAGTTCGAAAAGGAATTTCTCAAAGTTAACCAGGAGAGGGCCAGTTTGATTTTGCAAATAGAGAAATTGCAGGAGTTTGAACAAAATGCTACGGAATTAATTTCTAAGGCTTCTGTTCATGCAGAGACTATTGCTATGTTGCAGAGGGACCTTGTCAATGAAAAGGTATATTTGCTAACACATTAACTGTTTTTTTATCGCTAAAAAACCTAGATATTGCCTAAAATACGAATTAATTATTTTCACCATAACCACATAACTTCTTGCACCTTTTTAAAAGATTGCATAGTTTTTGGACAACACTGTGTATTTTAATTCAAATAAGACACAATCTAAATTGGTTTTCCTGATGCCCTGAAATTGAAACTGAAAAGTAAAAATATGTGTTAAAAAAGGAACATCTAATTTTTGATAGGAACATTAGTTACATTTTTTTAAAACTTTTGCTGTGTTTTTAGGTTAGCAATGAAAAGTTCAAATCGAGCTTAGAAAAGTTAGGCCTTAATTTGGACATTCTAGATAATGACATCAATATTATAGTTGAAAAAATGCTGCAAAATTCGGAAATTTCCAAATGCATACATTCAGTGTTCAAAGAGAAGGAAATAATCAAGGAAACACCCTGTAAGTCCTGTCATTTGGAAGGAGATGCACTAAAACAAGTAAGTCCTTTCGTAAGTTGCGTTTAAAAATTAGTTGATATATTTTTTTGTCTAGGCTGAAGAAGTAGCTAAATCTATAAGCGCCGAATGGAGCCAGCAATGTGACAAACTCTACGCCGACATCGCAGGATTGCAAGTATTGAATGACACCCTTCAAAACGAAAATGCCACTTTGAAAGTCGATATTTCTACGTTAAAGTCGCAAGTGCAATCTTTACAAGCGCAGCAGACTGCCTTGCAATTGGCTAATAGTCAGTTGGTGGCTGAAAAAGAGGAGGTCAGTATTTTTACCTAGCGCCTGTATTTGTTTTTAGTACCAAATTGTCGGTAATATCTAGAAGATACAAGAGACAAAGCTAATAATTACATTTTTGTTTCTTCAAAAATAATTCTTTGTATCTCAGATATTAAGTTTTTATATAGCTAAATACTTAGTATCTTAGATACCGAGTAATTTAAATATCATAAATACTACGTATTTTATATACTATAGATTTTAGTTACCAAGTATCCTACATGCTAAGTGGATAGATACTTAGCATCTTACCCACTAAATTAAAATATCATAAATACTAAGCATTTTAGATGCTCATCAAGTATTTTATATACTAAGTGGCCAGATTTTTAGTATCTTAGATGCTAAATAGCTAGTATCTTACCCAGTAAGAACCTAAATATCATGAATACTAAGTATTTTATATACTATTTATCTTGGTTACCAAGTATCTTAGATACTAAGTGGCCAAATTTCTAGTATCTTAGATTCTAAATATCTAGATACCTAGTATATTACCTACTTACAACCTTAATATCATAAATACTAAGTATTTTATATACTGTTTATCTTAGTTACCAAGTATCCTACATACTAAGTGGCTAGATACCTAGTATCTTACCCACTAAGTCTAAATATAATAAATACTAAGTATATTAGATGCTCATTATCTTATTATAAGTTACCAAGTATCTCACATACTAAGTGGCCAAATTTTTAGTATCTTACATGCTAAATAGCTAGATACTTAGTATCTTACCCACTAAGAACCTAAATATCAGAAATACTAAGTATTGTAGATTCTGAGTATCTTGATACATAGATAATAATCAGTTTCTGGATATTTTCTTTGCAGTATCTTTTACAGCTCCGTTACTTAACATGAAAGCCAATAAATATTCTAATATAAATTTTTAGCTCTCCAAACAGCAGCAACAACACAAATCTCAACAAGAAGACCTTCTTCTAGACCAGGTAACTCTGAGAACGCTGCACTGAACAGCTTAGCAGCGAATATGAAGAAGTTAAACTGGAACAAGAAAATCTAAGGAAGATAAATAGGGATTTGAGGTCGGAAATCAGGAGTTTAAAGGAGAAAAATGACTGTTTGGAGATCAAGGTGTCGAACGCCGAGCTGGAGAAGGAGAGCCTAAGGACGGATACTCGAAATTTGAATAACTTGAGGGCGGAACATTCAAAGTTAAAGGTGAAAGAATTATTTCATAATAAAATGAAATTTATTTTGAACACAGTTTTTTAGTAAACTTATAGTAAAAGATATTGAGTATGTCTCTGGCTCATTACTGACAATTATTTCTAGGATGACTTTAGAAACCTATTTACGGCTAGCGAACGGAAAAAAATGGAATATCGGAACGTCCAGGAGGAACTGAAACGCCTGAGAATGGAATCGAGGAACTTGCGGTTAAGCCAAACGGAGATTCAGGAGGAACTGAACTCTAGATCCGATAGAGTTTCAGGATTGCAGCTTGAGAATGCCAAACTGCAACAGAAGTGTGATGTAAGTAATTTTTTCATGAACTCTGACACAGAAGCTACTACAACAGTTTAAAAATTGGTTAATTTATCATACTTTTCAGATGTTATTCGAAATGAATCACTCGCTAGACGCAGATAGGAGAGCTTTGATGGATCACGTCTCCCAATTATTGTCTCAGTATCACTCTTTACTCACTCATTCTCTGGAGGACAAGCAACATTTCCACTTGGAAGAAAAAGTCTTTACCGACAAGGTGAATAATTTGTGTAGGCAGAAGGAGAAATTGGAAGAAAAAATAATGGAACACTACAGAAAGCTTGATAATGCATCTGCCAAAAAGTAAGAAAAAAAATATTAATGTTTCTCAAAGAATAAAAAAAGCATAAAAATTCATAACGAAAAGCATCTAATACATAATTGTCTTCCAAAGATTTTTAAAAATACAGTTATTGCCCGTTTTAAAGAAGTCGAGGTGGAAGTCTATTTTTGACGATATTTTTCTTGTTATTTCTAGAAAAGGTTTCGGCGCGACGTTGGTCCGAAGAGTAAGAAAAGCCGGCTCGGATATTATAAATAAGGTTCCCAGTAGGGTAAGTATTTTTTCTTTAAGCTCGTGTCATATTTTTGATAACATTTTTGCATGCAGAAGTGCTAGCAGATTTGAGCTTAATAACATTTTTTCCATAAAATATATTACATATGCAGGAGCATCGTTTTCAGTACTCCTTTCCTTGTAATTAACACAACCTTTGAGCATATACCTATAGGGGCAGTCTTGCCGCTTGAGAGAGAAAAAGGAGAATAGGATATTTCAATTTTTGTTAGGAATTTTTTAGGTCTCCAAAAATCTTGCATTGTATAACCTTTTTCTTTTGCCCTAACGTGCGAATTAGTCGACAGGGTGAGGCCGACTAACCAGCATGCAGAGCGGGGCATCCCCCTCCCACCGATCAATTAACACGTTGAAGAGAAAGGTTATACGCCTATTTTTCTTTCTCTCTCGCACCGCCAAGCGGCAGGGCTGTCTCTATTGGTGTATGCTCGAAGAATATAAACTAATTTTTTGTTATTGGTTTTCTTAAAAGATTGAAGTATTTTTGTATGAATTTTTTCTATAAAATAACAATTTACCATTGGAGCCATTATTCTAGTGTGTTTGATGATGGTAACAGGGGCAGTGGCAGCTTTTTAATCAGAGCTGCGGAGCTGCAGCACTGCCAAAAATGTTTCATTTAAAAAATTAATAATTCAATAATCTAAGTTTTTTTTTCTTTATTCATTATACATAATATTTGACGTTTTAAATACTCCTTAAATTATACTCTGTATGTACGAACTCATTGGATATGCACAAGTCACACAATCGTTCGCAGCACAAAACCTAACGTCACTCCTGTCAAAAATTATTTAAAAAATCGCCACAGTATTCAAATTTGGCCTTGAGTCGACCAATCAGAGTGGCGAAAACTATTTAGCTTTGTGCTGCGGGGTATTGCTGCCTGGTGGGTGTATTCTTGAACCTAGATTAATATTTTCGAATTTTTACCACATAAAATTGTTTACCTAGGCATGATTTGATCAGTTAAAGATCTTATTTCCTAAAAATATTTTTTCTATCCAGATGGTTTAAGGTTACAGTTTAGACTAATTTAGTGTTTATGTTTATTTTAAGTGTTAGGATAATGATGATTTTTATTTATTTTAAAAGAATGTCAATGGTCGTTCTCTTTTTATTAGGGCAGCGATACAATAACTTTTTTATCGATTTTGGTTGTGGATATACAGTTACTTTTCGATATTTTTACGATTAGGTTGATCGAAATGGATATTTTAACAAAATATACAGATTTTTTGCGTACTATGTCGATTTTTAGCCAACTAGTTAAGCAGTTTGATATGATAAGCCAATAAATAGTGTTTTGTTAATTATATGTAGTTGAGGTACATCAACAATAGCAAAAATGTTGGGCAAACGCAAACATATTTAGGCAACACATTTTAAAAGCATTTAACCATTTATGTGTCACTGTATTTGTAAGCAGCACTGTCTAGTTTTAAGGTCAAGAGCCGCCACTAAACAAGGGAAATTTGCTGTACTGGTTTAAAAGGCACAACCCTATTACCGGGACCAAGACATTTATAGGACTAGCTAGAAGTAGCAAAAAAATATATTAAAACTTGAACCTAAACACTGCTTTTTTACATGAAAATAAGGAGTTTTTTTTACCATTTTTAAGGGTTTACTTCCTGTGAGACAAGACCAAAATATTTATTTTGGTTAGACAGAAATATTATCAAAAAAACAATTTGTTACTGTCTGTCAAATTTATGTTAAGTAGATGTTCAACCCTTTTCTTATCCTTTTTTTTAACAAATACTTCAATTTTTACGTACTTTTTAGAATCGCCGATCGTGGCATGAAGACGGAACCCGCCTCACTCAGTCGCAGTTTACTTTGGCAGGCCACGGTTCCGGAGAATCGGACAATAGGGATTCGGATAACAGCACCGAGGAACTCAGTAGTGCCAGCTTGAGAAACGCGAATATTGAACCGTTTAGACGAAACACAGGAGGTAGGAGTCTTATACCAGTTTTATCTTAAAGAATAATCGAGCACTAGAGTTCTAAAGATATTCAGAAATCTGCATTTATTTAGACATTGTGAAAGAGAAATTATTTTATGATGTTTCAGTTTTTTCTATAACAAAAAATGTGTAGCGTGTAGAATATTAGTGCTTAGTCTTAGCCATTCACCTTGTCGCCTGTCGCCTATTAAAATCGTGAGCATCATACTTTTTACACCCTGTATATGGAGATGGAAAAAAGTAAGCCAAAAATCTTTGGAAGATCAGCCTCGCTTTGGTAGGCCTGTAGAAGCCGTTGCTCCCGAAACTATTAGAATGGCATAGGCTTCGGTATTTATTTATTATAATTAATTTGATGTCGTTATTTGTTCTTTTCAGGTACGGGAAGTTTACGTGGTCACAAACCTAGAGACGAAGTTGCTTTGCGCAGGTCGCATAGAGACTTGAGTATGCACAGGAGCAGTATTGCAGGTACATATGAATTTTTCATTTTAACGATTAATATTTCGTATGGTTGAAAATAACCTCGACACTTTTGGCTGTTTCCAGTTTTTTGCTGTTGTTCACCAACGACTACTTATATCAGGTAACGGAAAATGGCCGAATTTTGCTCCTGTTTGATATGATGATTTGAGATTTGGTTAAAGTTTTGGCTTTTTTCATTAGGTAGTTTTTAATATAAAACCCCTTGCAGACGATGGGACTGATCGTACATTGAATTTGTGCAAGTTGATTGGAACATAATTTATGGATGAACAAGACTGGTTTGTTCAGATTTTTATTCACTATTAAGATATAGGAACATAATTATATAGGTACTGGCAAAAGGTACGCCAAAGGAAGAATGTATATGCTAATTTTTTAATCTTTTAACTAAATAAACTGATTTAATTCTAGATATCCATAGTTTATGCAGACCAATCGTATCATCGGTCCGATCATGTGGGGGCACTAAATAAAATAATGTCTTTAAAATTAACCTTTTTAGGCTTTTTAATGCAAAAATTAAATGCTAACACATATTTTATGCCTTGTAAAGAGAGTCGACTCTTAATTAGCTTTATCTTTAAACTTTATAAGTCGATTAAAAAAACGATATAAATATTTTCAGGTGACCAAGTGTTTAATAGAGAGCCCGGTAGTGCCATAAGTTTGGGCTCGGTGGGTTCGAGAAGGACGGTGTATCTCTCGGAAGATGACACGGGGCCAGTGACTGCGGCAACGCCTCCAGCTACTAACCAGAACTCCGCCAATCCGCCTTTGTTGGTTTATAACCGAATATCTACGGTGATAGGTAGGTGGAGAACACTGTTTTATAAAAGTGTCCAAGATAAGATATTGCAAAAGTATTCTAATATTCTCCCAGAGTATACAAGCTTATTAATAAATATCTAATTGATTTAAAAGTATCCAAGATATCGTTTCTTTCAGACATATCCAACTATTAAGTATCCATTATACTACAAAAGTATTCAAAAAATTTAAGCTTCTTTAAAAATACCTTCACCAGTAACTTCACAGTACCCAAAAGAATCCAAAGGTATTTTAAGATGCATCAAAAGTAAGATACTCCTCAAAATATTCAAGAAGGTGTAGAAGTAAAAACATCCCTCAATTTTTCTCAATTATTTTTTAGAAATATCTCTCTTCTAAGTATCCAGGATGCTCCAGTAGTATCCAAGACAGTGACAGAATCTTCCAAGATATGGTAAAACTGTTAAACATCCTTTCAAATTATTATAGTTTATCCTAAAACATCTCACTTTTAATCATCCAGAATACACTAAAAGTACCTAAGAAAATCCAGAAGTATTTTAAGATCCTTTCAAAGTAAGATAATCAAGGTATGAAATAAAAAAATCCTTTCAAATTATTAACTTCCTTTGGGAATGTCTTACTTTTAAGCGTCCTGGATACTCCAAAAATATACAAGATAATGAAGTACCCATGATATTAAAAGAGCATCAAATATTCTTTCCCAATTAATTGAGCTTTAAAAATATCTAAACAACTTCAAAGTATCCGAGAGAATCCAAAAGTATCCTAAGATCCTCCAAAAGTAAAATAATTTAAAAATATCAAAGGTATTGTAAAACTATTAAACATCCTTCCAAAATATTTAGGCACCTTTAAAAGAATGTAAATAAGTTCTGGCATTCAGAATGCTATTAGTATCTTTGGTACTTGAAAAGTATTTTAGGTAGTCCAAAATATCTAAGATCTTAAGAGTCCAATAATTCTAAAGTATATAACACGTCCTAAAAGTATGTTACTGCCCAAAAGTATCCAATATACGTCAAAAGTATTTAAGATACTGTAGAAGTATTTTAAGTTACTTAATTAGGGTCTAAAGTACTGCAAAGGTATCTTACACTTAAAAGTACCTAGTGACTACTTTAAGGTATTCAGTAGAAGATTCTTTCTGCAAGAATCTAAGATGCAACAACTTCTTGGAGTATAAAAGAAGCATTTAAAGTAATAACTGTATTTTAAGGTGGTGATGCCTCTCAGGCCCAAGTCAGAAGGCCGTCCACTCCACAAAGAACCTCGCCACCGCAACCTCCTGCCGTACCTGAAGAAAACGCCAATACAACGACGAATACTACAGAGAAAAAGGAAAAGAATCCTAAAGAAACGGCTGTGTGGTACGAGTATGGATGTGTTTAGCCAATAGATTAAGACAAAATATTAATTTATTGGCAGATATATCACGTCCACAATGATTGTTGTTTATATAGGGGCAAAGAATCAAAATATATAAATTTTGCTTTTAAACGATATACAAGGCGATTTCTGTGTGGTGTAAAACAATTATTTTCTTAAATATTTAAATTCTAGGATCCGAGTTAGAGACGACTTTACTCATCTGCTAACCGGATGAAATTTACCTTTACCAAATATAATATGTAAACAAAAGTATTGAAGAATGTGTGCCTAAAAATTATGGTCAAGGCTATGATTAATTTCCAAAATATAGAAATTTTTTTAATACTTTCTGTATAATGTCAGTTATTATTGTTTTTTAAATCTAGATGACAGTATTAATATAACACTGATTTTTTTCTTCAATTTCATACAGCCTCTGGAAATTTTTAAAATTAAAATTAAAAATTATAATTTTTTTACACCCTCTATCATTTTTAATATAGAAAATTAACATGTCCCAGTGGTTGTAACAAAACTCTTCCAAAACGGCTTGACCGATTCTTATGAAGATTTGTGTGTATATTCAGTAGGTCTGAGAATAGGATGTAAAACTCTTTTTCATACCCCTAAGTGATAAGGTTGGTCCACCCCAAATTTTTTTTTAGACAAAACTTTTTATTTAATTTTTTTTATGATTCAGGATTAAAAAATACATATAACCCGTAATTTTTATCCCTTTACCACCAACTCTTAATTTTAATAG